>CP136886.1:25199626-25424626 GCA_033000465.1 Sciaenops ocellatus
TTTTATATAATTCTTCAAAATAAGTCAGATAAATAAGATAAATCACTTTGAAGTTCTGTAGTTCTGAATGTCTTTTTAAAAATTAACTGAAAACAAGCAACATAATGCTGCGTTAAAGTGTGACTAAGCCCTCAGTCACTGAGGCGCCTTCACAGACGTTTATAAAAGTTTATTTTATTGTAAATGTGTTGTAATGTTAGCTCATAAGTTCAGAGTGAAACCAGTTTAAGGAGTCAGAAGTGTTTTTATCTCCTGACCCTTCTCCCTGACCTGTCTGACTGTTGGATGTGTTTGTGTTGTTTTAGTTGATGAAGGCTGCAACAATGTTCTCCATCAATACATTTATACTTTTGGACGACAGTTTGGTACTTTGATTTCTAACATCTGAACACACTCTGGAGATGAACACTGAGGAAACTTTATGGACCCTCTGCACCAGGATGTAAATGATTAAATATCATTATCTGAGCTGCAGGTTGTAAAAGTTTACACCATCTATTCTCAAAAACACATGAGAGGTCAGAGGACAGACTCTGACTCCGGTCTTGTGATTGGTGATTGAATTTACTGCTTTGGCCTAATCCAAGGTGCAGATCGAGTGACGTCGTAATTACAGTCAGTCAGGAGACGTTGGTTTTAAATGAGAGGACGGGGAGTCGGGGTGTTTGGTGATGAAAGCTGCCACTGTATACGTCACCTGACACAGATCAGCCAATTGCAATAGCCGTGTTGGAACCAGTAGAGTCATTTGCATATTTAAAGAACAGTATGTAGAATTTAAATACAATACAATACAATATAATACAAGATCTGAAGCGTTCTTACACTGACTAACACAGTTTACAGTTAAACTGACGTTCAATGTGGAAACCACTGTATGTAGTATTACATTAAGTTCAATTAAAACTATTGAATTTGATCATAAACTTGCATGTTTTTCAACCTTTTTGGGGCCTTAAACTGGAATGAAACACATTTTACTCAAAACAAAATCAGCGTGTGTGTCTGAATGTATCAGATCTACATTTATATATTTAAATGATGGCAACAGAAAACCTCAAAAACAATTCACATTTCAACTGCCCTGGTGACTCAGGAGGTCCTGAACAGACTATTAAACCACTCGGACCCTGGACCAGCTTTCAAAGTCTGGATAAAATACTGAACCTGCTCGTGACAAAGACAGAACACTGAAGTCTCTGACAGTTGATTGTACAGTCAAACATTTATACATTTCTCTGGTAGGATTCTCACCTGCTGAACTCACTTCAGGTCCACTTACAGACACTTTCCACTTTGGTACACAACTACATTTTAAACATAGAAAAAAATGAAGGTCTGTGTCTGTAAATCTTCATATTTATCTTTAAATATTTAGATTAAGAGAAGAGTTGAACACAGAGACACAGGATAGTTCACATGTTCTGTTTCTTTGGGGGTCCCTGATGGCTGAGGGGTCCTAAACAAACAGTAAGTTCTGTTACACTCTGGGCTGGTTCTGGTCCATCTAAAAGGACTTTGAAGCCTCTGGGACAGTTGAGACCTGGACTGTGTTAAAGGGTCTTCAGTGAAACCAGCTCAGTCTCAGTGTTGGAAGGTTTCTGTATTTGAGCACTCAACACTTCATCCATGCACTTCACTTCAGAGTATGAACAGTTCAAAATCAACCTGAGCCAAGTTGATCCGAGCTGTCGGACCAGTCCAGACACATTTTTCACTGATCATGTGAGCTCAGGTTACAATCAAACTGCTGCTGACTCTACTGGAGAAACAGCAACACTATGACATGTAAGTCTTTCTAAAATCATTGTTCTTTAACTCAGGGAGAAATTCAACAACATATCAATAATAGATATTCTGAATCAACCAATCAGCATGAAGAAACATTTGTCCTGTCCAGTTAAACAGTGACACAGCACAATGTGATCAAAGTGATCCTGATGATCAAACATTGACACATTTCTCTGGTAGGATTCTCACCTGCTGAACTCACTTCAGGTCCACTTACAGACACTTTCCACCTTCAGGTGTGGAGGAAACACTGGGAGAGAAGAAGCTGCTCATTTCTTCCTCGTCAGTCCTGGTGTCTGTGTGCATCTGATCTGAGGACGCCGTCACTCCCTCAGAACTTCAGAGTCCAAGTCTAAAAATAACATCAGAGTGACGTTGAGCCTGCAGCCAATCAGAATGATGATAGAGGTGAAACAGTCAAACCAGTTTAACGAGTCTGACTGTTGAAGTGTTTTTATCTCCTGACTCTTCTTCCTGACCTGTCTCACTGTTGGATGTGTTTGTGTTGTTTCAGTTGATGAAGGCTGCAACAATCAAAGTTCTGTCATTTTATTCTTTGGATAAGTTGTCTGCATTGAGACAGTGTCACACCTTTAATGTACAACATCTACACACAGAGAAATCAGATGTGTAGTTACAGCTTATGTTCACTAGATGGCACTAATTAACAACCTAATGAGCTAAAGATCAGCTCAGTTCATGAATATCATCTATACTCAAAAACACATGAGAGGTCAGAGGACAGACTCTGCTTTGTGATTGGTGGTTAAACTTCAATTTACTGCTTTGGCCTAATTCAAGACGGCAGCACACAGTACAGATCTGAGTGCAGATCTTGGTGCTACAATGGCAGTTATGTTGGCTGTAGGTGAGCAGATGGAGGAAAGTCAATTCCTAAACGTATTCAGACCAGATGAGGTCTTCGCTAGATGAATCGATATGATATCTCTGACTAACGCAGAGATTAATGAAGCTGTATTCATGACCCTCCTGGAGATAATACAGAGGCTGCAGGATGATATGATGGAGGGCTGCAACAAAAATGACGGTTGACCTGGATGATTTTTCACATTATATTCCCAGACCAAGCCTCAATCTAATGTCATTTTAAGTCGACACTGATGTGTGATGAAACATACTGGTTTTACCCACAAACTACCATGTTGGGTGACATTGAGAAGACATTTGTTAATCAAAGGAGTCACGTCTTATTAAAGATTATTGTTCAGCAGCTGCTGAATATTCTGGGATTCTGGATTCATGTAGAATATTTTTGATTATTTGTCAGGGTTGAAGATTCGCAAATTATTTTAGTGAAATGACAATCAGATGTTACAGACACTAACAAGGAGAATATAACACACTGGTATGGTACTCACTGTTTGTATGTCATATAGACACAATAATACCAAACAACTTTCAGTAGATGTCAGAGTTTAGGATGTTACTCCATTCGTTCAGTCGTCATACCTCAGGGGTGCCGAAAACAAGCAAAGATTGGAAGTTTAATATGTCTGCATCAATGTGAACACCAACCTGTGTCGTCATAATAAAGCTCTCCAGCTTCAGTAGAGTAGAGGAGAGTAATAAATGGAGAAATGAGCTTTTCCCAGCCCATTTCGTCAAGTACCACAGGTAAGAGGCTCTTTCCAGATCTAGAGGGTAAGTTGTATAGTGACTTGCTAGTTGTGGGTTTCTCCTTTGAATAAATGCTTTCAAAGCAGAGTGTGGTTTGGTTCGATTTCAGTGCAAATGGTACTTTTAATTGATTTAGAACAGCCTTGATAACAGCGTCCATCTTGTCTATTGTAGCTGCCATTGTTGTTATTGTTAAGTTTATGACTCTTGCAAACTGGGTTGTGAATTTAGTCCACTTGGAGCTCGATGGATGGACTAGTGTGAACAGTGTTGCATAAGCTGTTATGGGACATTTTCCACAGTTAAAATTTTGTATTATATGTTATATATTTTTGTGTTTTGTTTGTTTTAAATGTGTCACAGTAATATTTAATTGATGCTCCGTGAGAGACAACATGGTTCTGAGTGCAGTGTTTCATTTTGTTGGAGTTGTGAAAGTGAGATATAGTCCGTAAACATGCTTAAACAATATGGAGAACTGTAAAAGACAAATTTCACATTTCATGTCACCCTAATTAGTGTATATATTTCAGATATGAACGTCATTAAAGTTACCTCCAATGATGTTGTGACTTCCATTTTTGATATGTAAAATTTACTTCTATTTACAGACTAGGAACTGCAGGGATTGCAACTATAGTCATTAGTACGCTACAAAGATGTTTCACAGTTAAAATTGTAGTTTCAGATGTCTGAAATGGAATTCCAGATATTGAAAATTATATTTTTAATAGTTAGCCTACATATTTCATTTTGACTAGTCAGAATTGAATTTTTGATATCTAAAATGTATTCATTTATTTTGTATATCTGTAATGTGAGAACAGTTGTAGATATCTACAATGAACATTGCCACTAGTAAGGAATGAATTATTGAATTCAATGTCAAACGTTCTGACTAGTCAGAACTGAGTTGCAGATATCATTAATTAGAATTGCAACTAGTCAAAACTACACGGATTAAGGATGAGTTGGCTTGCAGTTATAACAAGTCAAACTTTTATTCTAGATATCTGTAATACAGTAACAATGCAATATCTGAACAGAAGTCAACAGGGCCGGGATGGGTAATCGGGGGAATTCCTGGTGGGCAGCTTCACTTTCTCTTCACTTTTGGGCTGGTTGAGGAAAAAAATACTGACATTTGTCACGTTAGTCTATCTTCTCTTAAAGTACACATTTTCCATATTCTATGCCTGACACCACAGCCTCTGCAGATACTAGTGCCAACTGGTAAAGAGAGATAATGGCCTAATAATAAGCAATGTAAATATTGGGCTAATATTGGACAATGTTGTCGACCTATTTGTAAACAAAATATCAAATTAATTAAAACATTAGCCTTTTGTATCAGCCAATATAGGGCGATTCATAGACTTTATCTATTTTTAATTATGCAAATATTGATAACAAAACTCAAGCTTGATCTGTTGTATGTAGGCCGTTTTTTAATGTTATGTAATACAGGTGAGTCAGATGCTAACAGAGGAGATAAACAGAAACATTGTTAACTTACATAATCTATCATTGTGGAATAATGGAATATTTTTTGTTAACTTCTCAGTTTAAGTGAATTATTATTGTAATTTGTTGAACCATGGTAAAAATAAAAACCACACTATAGTAAGAGCTGAACTGTTGCTTCCTTTATTTAATTTCCACCACCAACTCCGGCCCTGGAAGTCAATGGTAAAAGATTGGCTAGTTCTAATTAAGCTACAGATATATCTACAATTAACTTTTCCACTTCTAAGAATTAATTGTTGGAATCAAGAATGAACATTTTGACAAGTGTGAAATTAATTGTGGATAACTTTATTAAGAACTGCTACCAGTCAAATTACATTACGGCTATGTTGGCTTCAAATTTTATGTAGACAAAAAGCAATTGTTAATATATTTGATTACTATTCCTGCTTTTAATTAAATGTTAAAAATGATTAAAGGTCCAGTGTGTAAGATTTGGCGCCTCTATTTTCAGAATAAGGCAAACATGGAATATAAAATTCATAACTATGTTTTGATGCATGTATAATCACCTGAAAATAAGAATCTTTTTATGTTTGTTACTTAAAAAATATCCTTTTATATCTACGGTGGGAGAGGGTCCCCTTTCATGGAGGCCGCCATGTTGAAACACCTTATTTATACAGTAGTCCAGAACAGACAAACTAAATACTGACTCTAAACAGGGTCCTTAAAGTGTTGTTTCTCCTTTACATTAGGAAGGTGAGGGTGATGTGAGGAGATTACAATGCAGTGATTGGACCACTAAATGCAACTAAATTCTACACACTGGACCTTTAAGGTTTGTACACAACAAGTTCAGCCCTGAAGAGATCATTTCACCATTTCTAAGAAAACAACATTTCTGACATTAAAGGTACAATCAGTGAGCCAAATGTTCACCAAAGTGAAGCCTCGTCCACCACCAACATTTAAACCACAGGACTGGAAGTTGTCTCCGTCACAGAACACAGAGACACTGAAGAATCATTTTTCCAGAGTCTGAACCCAGGATAAAGAGGTTCAGTGAATGTGCTGTTGAAGGTGTGGAGGTGGATCAGTTTGTCAGAGCAGACTCTGTAGAAGGACAGAGTGCCAGCAGGACAGTCCACATACACTGCTACTCTACCAGAGGAGGAGGAGGAGGAGGAGGAGGAGGAGGAGGAGGAGGAGAGAGCGATTGGCGTTCCTTTGTCATTGTGCCAGGCACAGAAGCCACCATCAGAGCAGGTCAGACTCCAGGACTGATCACTCCATCCAAACACAGACTCTTTGTCTCCTTTCCTTCTGATTCCTCTGTAACTCACTGCTACACGAACTCCTTCTTTCCACTCGACCTCCCAGTAACAGCGACCAGTCAGACTATTTCTACACAGCAGCTGCCAACAATCAAATCTGTCTGGATGATCAGGATATGACTGATCCTCCTCCACACGTGTCACCTTCCTGTTGTTGTCTTCCAGTTTGAGCTTTCTGTGTACTGTGTTTGTGTCCAGAGTGAGTTGACAGAAATCTGATGGAGAGAAAAAGACACAACACAGCAGCAGTTTATCATCAGACACATCTGAAGGATTTATTCTTTGTTTGTTTACTGATGTTGTTCATTTCTATAAAGTCTAATGATGACACATTCTGTCAGTAATGTTTTCATGAAGAAATACCACAACTATCAACTTTGGATTTCAACACAAACTGACTGTGTGCTGTTTGCTCATCATTAGTCAAAGTAAATCCACACTTACACTTCCTCAGACCAGGTTTTAACCTCTGCTGTCCACCATGGTCCACCCTGGAGGAAGAAACACAGTCACAATGATTTTCTATCCAACATGAGTCCTAACAGCTGTTCAACATGAAGCAGTGTTCCTCAGTTTGAAGAAGACATTAAGAAGAAAATAATGTCATGTACATATGAAGAAGAATGAACTTGTTAATGTTCAGCATGAAGACCACGACTAAACAGAAAATAGTTTTTAGAGTTTGATGATATTTGATTGTCCACGTTGGTACCAGAGGAACATGATGTCCTTCATGATGACGGACCAGAGGGGAAGGACATAAAATAACAACATTTCTAAAGTTAGAGGCACCTGCAGAGTTCTTGTTGTCTGTCCATACCTGAGAGTGTCCAGTCTCCAGTGTGGATCCTCCAGTCCAGCAGACAGCAGCTTCACTCCTGAGTCTCCTGGATGATTGTAGCTCAGGTCCAGCTCTCTCAGATGGGAGGGGTTGGAGCTCAGAGCTGAGGCCAGAGAAAAACAGCCTTCCTCTGTGATCAGACAGCCTGACAGACTGGAATTAGGAAAATGTCTCAGATGTGTCTTAGAAAATCATGTCAGCAGGAAAATCCTACAGATATTGACCATCTTCACAAACATGAACCTAAAGCTGGGTCAGATTTAAAAGGTCAACTATTCAACAAAGAGATGAATCCTGACCTGAGACTTTCCAGTTTACATTGAGGACTTTCCAATCCAACACACAGCTGCTTCACTCCTGAATCCTGCAGGTCATTGTTACTCAGGTCCAGATCTTTCAGTTTGGAGGTGTTGGATGTTAGAGATGAGGCCAGAGAAGCACAGCCTTCCTCTGTGATCAGACAGCCTGAAAGACTGGAATTAGATTAAAGGTCCAGTGTGTAAGATTTGGGGTCTCTACTTTCAGAATAAGGCAAACATGGAATATAATATTCATAACTATGTTTTGATGCATGTATAATCACCTGAAAATAAGAATCGTTTTATGTTTGTTACTTAAAAAAATATCCTTTTATATCTACAGTGGGAGAGGGTCCCCTTTCATGGAGGCCGCCATGTTGAAACACCTTATTTTTACAGTAGTCCAACTAAATTCTACACACTGGACCTTTAAATGTCTTAGTGTTCCAGAAAATCATGACACAGTACCTGAACTATCATGACTTGGCCCACCAACACTTCTCCAAAGCTGCCAGTACTCTTTTCTCCCCTCTCCATATCAGGTTATCTAGTAGATTCATTATGGCCAAAGTAAACTGTATTACCCAGGAGGCACAAAGTGACGTTCACCTTTTCCCATTCTCAGCTAGTCTTAACAGACAAGAGTGAGAGATGTGTTTTTGGTTGTTTTTGTTTTTTTTGGTTCACTTTGATTATAAGTCAGCTCTCATCACATTGCCTCCTCACCATCCTACAGTTGACCATCTCCAATAACCTGAGCCTAAAGCTGGATGAGCAGCTTGTTTAACAAAGAGCTGATTCCTGACCTGAGACTTTCCAGTGTACAGTTTGGACTCTCCAGTCCAGCAGACAGCAGCTTCACTCCTGAATCCTGCAGGTTGTTGTTACTCAGGTCCAGATCTTTCAGACTAGAGGACTGTGAGCTGAGAACTGAGGACAGAGCTTCACAGCTTCTCTCTGAGAGGTTACAGTCACTCAACCTGAAGAAAAAACAGTGATGAAGAAAAGTTTGAAAACATTACTGTTTCTTATATTATATATTCCATAAATGTATCTAGTGATCCATCCACCTACAGAGCTTTGTTGGAGGCTTTGACCACTGGCAGCAGCCTCAGAAGAGCCTCCTCTGAAGCAGAGTATTTCTTCAGGTCAAACACGTCCAGATCTTCTTCTGATGACAGTAAGATGAAGACCAGAGCTGACCACTGAGCAGGAGAGAGTTTATCTGTGGAGAGACTTCCTGAACTCAGGTACTGTTGGATCTCCTCCACTAGAGAACGATCATTCAGTTCATTCAGACAGTGGAACAGATTGATGCTTCTCTCTGGAGACAGATTCTCACTGATCTTCTTCTTGATGTACTCAACTGTTTCCTGATTGGTTTGTGAGCTACTTCCTGTCTGTGTCAGCAGACCTCGTAGGAGACTCTGATTGGTCTGCAGTGAAAGTCCCAGGAGGAAGCGGAGGAACAAGTCCAGGTGTCCATTTGGACTCTGTAAGGCCTTGTCCACAGCACTCTGGTAGAAACGTGTTTGTTTAGAATCATCTGTAAATACAATAGACCACAGGGAGGTCAAAAGTCCAGCCCAGGACAGTGTGTCTGCCAGCAGATTGACTCCGGAGTTGATGAATGTCAGATGGACATGAAGAGCAGCCAGAAACTCCTGAACACTCAGATGGACGAAGCAGAACACCTTGTCCTGGTACAGTCCTCTCTCCTCTTTAAAGATCTGTGTGAACACTCCTGAGTACACTGAGGCTGCTCTGATATCGATGCCACACTCTGTCAGGTCTGATTCATAGAAGATCAGGTTTCCTTTCTGCAGCTGCTCAAAAGCCAGTTTTCCCAGAGACTCAATCATCTTCCTGCTCTCTGGACTCCAGTGTGGATCTGTCTCAGCTCCTCCATCATACTTGATGTTCTTCAGTTTCAATTGAACCACCAGGAAGTGGATGTACATCTCAGTCAGGGTCTTGGGCAGCTCTCCTCCCTCTCCGGTCTTCAACAGATCATCCAGAACTGTAGCAGTGATCCAGCAGAAGACTGGGATGTGGCACATGATGTGGAGGCTTCGTGATGTCTTGATGTGGGAGATGATTCTGCTGGCCTGCTTCTTCTTTCTGAATCTCTTCTTGAAGTACTCGTCCTTCTGTGGGTCAGTGAACCCTCTGACCTCTGTCACCATGTCAACACAGTCAGGAGGGATCTGATTGGCTGCTGCAGGTCTTGTGGTTATCCAGAGGCGAGCAGAGGGAAGCAGTTTCCCCCTGATGAGGTTTGTCAGCAGCACATCCACTGAGGTGGACTCTGTAACATCAGTCAGGATCTCAGTGTTGTGGAAGTCCAGAGGAAGTCGACACTCATCCAGACCGTCAAAGATGAACACAACCTGGAAGTCTTCAAACCTGCAGATTCCTGCTTCTTTGGTTTCAGTAAAGAAGTGATGAACAAGTTCCACCAAGCTGTACTTTTTCTCTTTCAGCACATTCAGCTCTCTGAAAGTGAATGGAAACATGAACTGTATGTCCTGGTTGGCTTTGTCTTCAGCCCAGTCCAGACTGAACTTCTGTGTTAAGACTGTTTTCCCAATGCCAGCCACTCCCTTTGTCATCACTGTTCTGATTGGTTCATCTCTTCCAGGTGAGGCTTTAAAGATGTCTTCACATCTGATTGTTGTTTCTGGTCTGTCTGGTTTCCTGGATGCTGTTTCAATCTGTCTGACCTCATGTTCATCATTGACCTCTGCAGTCCCTCCCTCTGTGATGTAGAGCTCTGTGTAGATCTGATTCAGAAGGATTGGGTTTCCTGTTTTAGCAATCCCCTCAAACACACACTGGAACTTCTCCTTCAGGTTGGATTTGAGTTTGTGTTGGCACAAAGCAGAACTTGTTCCTGGAATGGAAATAAATCATACATAGTTCATTCATCTTAAAAGAGAAATATGTAATATGTTATATATGAGTAACACAGCTGATCTAAATGCAGTCCAAATTGAAGACATTGGAGAGTTGTCTTCCCCATCCTCCTCGTCCCCAGACTTGAAGCTTATACGGGCTGAAAGATTAAACCCTAACTCTTCACAAGAACAACATGGTTTATTTCATAAACCAACTTCTACATCTGAGACTGACTTCAGTCTGTGCTGCAAAATATTGACAGCAAAAAGTTTAATTTGCTTTGTGTCTGTTTGAGCGAGAGAAGGAAATGAGTCAGAAAGCCATGAATCAAAAATAAAATGTTATTTTCTGATTGTTTCACAGCGGTTATGTTCAGCACAAATTAATACACCAGTAGAATTCTCGATCCTTCACATCCCACACTTCAACCAGCACAACAAAAAGTTAGCACTTGCCATGAAACAGAGAACATACTAGTTGTAGTGTCATTGTCAAGAAGCCAGTGTTTCAATTTATCATATTACCTTAATCTCTGATGACACAGCATGTTCATTTTAAGATTTAATACAGTAAATATGTCACATATTATTCCTTTAGATCTGTTAAATTCATCTTACTGCTCTGCAGACAGTCAGCCAGCTCCTCCTGCTTCATTCTCCTCAGGAAGTGCAGTGTGATCTTCAGAAATGACTCTCTGCTGCTCCTCCTCTGCTCTTCATCCTCACTGTCCAACACCTCCTCATCCTCCCTCTGACTCTCTAAGCATTCTGGGTAATCTGGACTCAGAACTCTCTGGATCATCTTCAGCTCGTTCTTCTCAAAGCTGGCGATGTTTTCCCAAAGAACCTGGACGTGAACAACAAAAGCACATTTGTCACATCACCACACCGGTGTGTCATAGACTGAGATGTCATTGATAACCAGTGTGTTGTGGTTGGTAGGCCATGTTCAAAGCCTCCTTTGCTGAGGCAGCTGGTAGGAGCTGTGGTTACTACTTAAGTATGAGGCAGCCAATCTAAAGGAGGAGGGCTTTCAGGCCTGGTTGCACAGGTGTCTCTTCTGGCAGCAAACAGGTAAATCTGGATCTTCCGGGAAGGACTTTCCGTAGGCAAACTGTGCAAGGACTCACAAAGTCAAAGCAAGGTTTGGCTCAGACGGTGTTCAGTTGGGGTGGAGACCTTCTGACTTGGACTGGTGTATTGTCAAACAGTGGAAAGAGCACTTTGAGGAGCTCCTGAACCTGTCCAACACATCCTCTGTGGAGGAAACATAGTTTGAAGACTTGGGGGAAGTATTGCCCATGTCTCTGGCAGAGGTCACCAAGGGAGACAAGAAGCTCCTTAGTGACAAGACAGCAGGTAAGGATGAGATTCACCCTGAGATGCTGAAAGTGTTGGACATTGTTGGGATGTCTTGGCTGTCATTCCTCTTCAATATTGCATGGAAGAAGGTAAGAGTATCTGTGAAGTGACAGATCAGGGTGGCAGTTCATGTTTCCAAAAAGGGGGACTGGAGGGTGTGTTCTAATTTTCGGGGTATATTCCATTCCATCAGACTGTTGAACCTCAGATTCAGGAGTAATGCGGAGGACAGTGGACAAACTTTTCACCCTTGCAGAGGTGAAAGGTGACAGGGTAGGCGGGCAGGTTATAAGAGTTTGACCATACAGTCTACATGTGTTTTGTTGACTTGGAAAAGGCTTACCGTGTCTCCCCAGGGAATCTTCTAGGCTATTCTGTGGGGTATACTAAGGGAGTATGGGGTACAGGGGTACAGGGGCTCCACTGAGGTCTGGGGGTCCACTGGCCTTGCATGTGCAACCTTCAACTACTTCTCTACCAAAGAAATAGTCCACCTAAAAACTGTGAAAGGACCCCGTCACATACTGTACATCCTAAATTGCCTTGCCCCAGTATACAGTCTTCTAACTGCTGAACCCCCCTCCCCCCACATCTTTAACAGAACTGAGAAACAGGGCTGGGTCAAACCATCTACATCCAGGAAAACAGCTACATACTGTAATTCAGGGTCTGGGTTGTTTGTACATTCACACACCTTAAATATGGAGTCCAGGTCTGTCTGGTGCTGCTGGACACACTGATCACTGGGAACCTCTGAGCTCTGCTGCTGAAGTCTGTGGAGAAATGTGTTGTGTCTTAATGAATCTGAGAATGAATGAATGGATCTGAGACAAATAAAGACAAATAAAGCAGTCGTTCCTCACCAGTGTTGTCGGTGTTGCTCTACAAAGTAATGTTTCTCTCATCACGTCAAGTAACTGAAGTTATGTTTGATCAATCTGAACTAAAGATATACACCATGTGATCTGCACCTGGAGCCTCTCTGTCCCAGTATAACCAGTCAAAGATGGACCCAGTATATACCTTTTGGTCATGCAATATTTTGGGTGTGTTTGATTTGTGTATCTTAACGTGCACTCTGGGTGGTGCATTAAATCACTGAATGGGTGAGGTTGATGCAACCTAATATCTGTCCAGTAGATGGTGCTGTTAGATTGTTGTTGATTGTCCTGAACGTCTCCTTTGGATCAGTACACACTTTTTTTTTAATCATAACAGTGTTCAAATACTCAGATTACTTTGTAACACACAGAAACATTTTATATTCTTACCTTTGATCAGCAGACTGCTGTCCATGTTTGAAGACAATAAGTTGGTTTATTGACCGGCCACTCTTCATGGACACACAGCTGGGTTCAGGTCCAGGAGAGTCCAATGTATGATGGTCTGGGCTTCAACACAACACACACAGAGCTTCATCACATCAAACCTCATCTCAGGAGAGATGGATAATAACAGACACAAACATTTTACATTCTTACCTTTGATCAAGAGACCGATGGCTGTGTTTGAAGACAATAATTTGGTTCATAGACCGGTCACTCTTCATGGACACACAGCTGGGTTCAGGTCCAGGTCCATCAGAGTCTGGTCTCTGCTGGTCTGGGCTTCAACAGAACACACACAGAGCTTTGAGTGTGAATAATGATGGTGGAGTGATTTGAGTGCTGAGCTGTGACATGGAGAAGAGTCGTGGACAGTTAGAGATCCTCATCTCACCTCTGAGCTTTGGTCTGGCTGTCATGTTCCCCACACAGAGTGGTTTTAGAGGGAGGGACTCCCTCCTCTCTGTCCTCACACTGATTCATAGCAGAGCCCACACCTTCACACAAACACAACAACATGCTCATTCATTACAGCAAGCTTCATCACAGGACACATTAGTTCTCATTCCTCTCAATAACACGACACAAATATTCAGAACCATTTGTTACACCAGCACAAAAATGTTGGAGTTTGATATAAAAACTATTTTAAGAGTCTTTGTCTTTAAAAACTCCAGAATATATTTGTTATGATCCTCAAACTTGGTATAGTGTCCAATGTCAATAACAATAATGTCTTTAAGTTACAGTTATTGTGGAGGACCTCCTAAAATATTTGTATATTTCCTGATATGTAACACATCAACATCAAACTATGTTGTTATGTGTCATTATGATCCAGAAACCTGAGCATGCACCACATATGTTTGTAATACAATGTGTGATAAATTAAAAATAAAACTCAAAGATGGCTGACATGTTAACTTTTGTCTGCTGTTTCCATCAGACACACTGAGCCGGTCCATTTAACAAAGGGTTCTGAAGCTTTTCACAGTTGACAAATGGACTGTGTGATCCAGTGAAACCAAGTCTGTGTCAGTGTTGTTAGATGGTTCATTTAAACTCTGTAGATAAAATCCACAAAGCTGTCTGAGCATGTTACATTTTTCACTGATCATGTGAGCTCAGGTTACAATCAAACTGCTGCTGACTCTACTGGAGAAACAGCAACACTATGACATGTAAGTCCTTCTAAAATCATTGTTCTTTAACTCAGAGAGAAATTCAACAACATATCAATAATAGATATTCTCAATCAACCAATCAGCATGAAGAAACATTTGTCCTGTCCAGTTAAACAGTGACACAGCACAATGTGATCAAAGTGATCCTGATGATCAAACATTGACACATTTCTCTGGTAGGATTCTCACCTGCTGAACTCACTTCAGGTCCACTTACAGACACTTTCCACCTTCAGGTGTGGAGGAAACACTGGGAGAGAAGAAGCTGCTCATTTCTTCCTCGTCAGTCCTGGTGTCTGTGTGCATCTGATCTGAGGACGCCGTCACACCCTCAGAACTTCAGAGTCCAAGTCTAAAAAAAACATCAGAGTGACGTCAAAACCAGTCCAACCTGTGGCAGAAACCAGGTGAGTTGATGTAGTCCTACTACCTGTCCACTAGATGGTGCTAACTAACCATGTAATGAACTAAAGATCAGCACTGAAAGATGGAGTGAAGCAGCAGTGTGGATCACATTGGTACACGACTATATTTTAAACATGTTGGTTAGTTATGAGGCAGAATGCAGCCTGAGATCACCGAGCGGGAACCTTCACTCTGTTCATCAGTCCTGGTTCTTAACAAAGAGGGACCAGAACCTCCAGAACCTGCAGAACCTCAGGCTGACTGTATTTGTGAGGACATTCTGTGAAAACAATCAAACTCAGCAGGAAAAGAAACGTACTTGAGCGATCAGCTGCAGGAGAGAGGTGTGGGGATGACTTACCTGGAAACAGCTGGCTAATCACTGTCACTTCTTTACATGGTAGTTTGCTGCACCTGAGACACACAATGACAGTTAATGCAGAGGAGACGCCTGGCAACTCGGAGTGCACAGAGAGCCTGTCTGGTGAATTGTGTTTTCACAGTAACAGTAATAAAAAGAATTATAAACCGTCATCAGTCTGATTTCATTGCTGCTGAGAAACTGATGACGAACGTGTAAACAAAGAAAAATATGTTTTATCATTTGATTATTTGCTGATATTGAAACCAGATTTCCGTTTGTACATTTGATCTGTCTGTTCAGTTTTCTGACAGAAGCTGAAAATTTCAATCACTGTTGAATATTTTTGGCCATTTATTTCAACAGTTCATATCTTTACATTACAGGACACATTAGTTTATTCGTCTCACTAACATTGTACAAATGTTCAGGGTCGACCCAAACCTTGATACCTCCATGACACCACATTTATTTGTTCAGTTTGTATTTATGATTTATAATCCTCAAAATAACTTATTTAATGACAAAACTTGGCATGCATGATGCACGTGCTCATATCCCAGAGTTTGGTGTGTATTTGTTTCTGTATCTGGGATACTGAGCGGATTATCCAGGAAAAATAAACACATTTTAGAACAACAGTCTAATTATTATCTTTTGCTGAAATCAAATTGAAATGTGTGGTACAACGTTTCATACTTTAACTCGATCACAGTTATCAGTTGTAACCACAGAACATGTTTCACAGCCCGTACATTCCTACATTTGGATCAGTGCCCACAAAATGTGTTTATCATTTCAAAATGTGTCATAGCACATCCAAAAAATGATCCAAAATTTGATGTTTTTAATAATCACAGCTTTGTTTTTTGTGTCTTCTCAGCCAGTTAGTTCAGTCATCCTCCATGCTGGCTCTACAGAATACTACAAAATACTGGACCAGCTGCTCTTTCCATCAGACAAACCAGACAAAGTTTTGAAGTCTCTGGGACAGTCGAGACATGAACTGTTTTTTGGGCTCCTCTGTCCTCAGTCTGTGTCACTGTTGTTAAGATGATTGTTAACAGGAAACTAAACCTCAGTCAAGTCAATCAAAGCTGTCCGACCAGTTCAGACACTCTCTACATTTTGTAACGATCATATCATCTCAGATTATGATCAAACTGCTGTTGATTCTACCTGTGAACCACTAAAGCAGACACATGAAAATCATCCTCACATATTTTCCTTTAACTCAACTACAAATTCTTGAGAACATTTACTTTCATCATTCTTATTTTATACTTTTTACTTTTATAATTAAGAGAAGAGTTGAACACAGAGACACAGGATAGTTCACATGTTCTGTTTCTTTGGGGGTCCCTGATGGCTGAGGGGTCCTAAACAAACAGTAAGTTCTGTTACACTCTGGGCTGGTTCTGGTCCATCTAAAAGGACTTTGAAGCCTCTGGGACAGTTGAGACCTGGACTGTGTTAAAGGGTCTTCAGTGAAACCAGCTCAGTCTCAGTGTTGGAAGGTTTCTGTATTTGAGCACTCAACACTTCATCCATGCACTTCACTTCAGAGTATGAACAGTTCAAAATCAACCTGAGCCAAGTTGATCCGAGCTGTCGGACCAGTCCAGACACATTTTTCACTGATCATGTGAGCTCAGGTTACAATCAAACTGCTGCTGACTCTACTGGAGAAACAGCAACACTATGACATGCAAGTCTTTCTAAAATCATTGTTCTTTAACTCAGAGAGAAATTCAACAACATATCAATAATAGATATTCTCAATCAACCAATCAGCATGAAGAAACATTTGTCCTGTCCAGTTAAACTGTGACACAGCACAATGTGATCAAAGTGATCCTGATGATCAAACACTGACACATTTCTCTGGTAGGATTCTCACCTGCTGAACTCACTTCAGGTCCACTTACAGACACTTTCCACCTTCAGGTGTGGAGGAAACACTGGGAGAGAAGAAGCTGCTCATTTCTTCCTCGTCAGTCCTGGTGTCTGTGTGCATCTGATCTGAGGACGCCGTCACACCCTCAGAACTTCAGAGTCCAAGTCTAAAAAAACATCAGAGTGACGTTGAGCCTGCAGCCAATCAGAATGATGATAGAGGTGAAACAGTCAAACCAGTTTAACGAGTCAGACTGTTGAGGTGTTGCAACAATAAAAGTTCTGTCATTTTATTCTTCAACCTTTTTCAGCCCGAGGACACGTTGGACTAGACACAAACAGAGCAGGGACCCCCACATGTAATTAATATTTTTAAATGTGTCACATTTTAAGCCTGGCCTAAAATAACTTTTATATTTTTACTTTATTTCACCTCATTAACCTGTTTATATGCTGGGTTATTAGCCTATATGTGTTCGTGATTGAAAGTTATAATTATTATTGGTTATTAGATATTAAGAGCTGTGTGTCTTTGGACCATTATTATGAAAAAAATTGGCAGACCCCCTGCAGTACCTCTGAGGACCCCATAGGGGTCACGGACCCCTGGTTGAAGACCCCTTCTTGAATCATTTCTAAGTGAGTTACAGGACATGACAGAGTCCTGCATGTATTTCTGGAAGCTTCTCTGATGAACAAACATCTTTTAGATTGTAATCTGTGCTCACGTCATCAGTGAACAATGTAACAAATGTGCTCAGACAGCTTTGTGGAGTTTAAATGAACCATCTAACTACACTGACACAGACTTGGTTTCACTGGATCACACAGTCCATTTGTCAACTGTGAAAATTACATTAATTATGAACTTCTGATCAAAAACATCTCTCTCTCTCTTTTATTGTGTGAAGCACTTTGTGTTTCATGTTTTGTATGAAACGTTTGATACAAATAAAGTTTGACTGATTGAATTTGGAGCAGCTGTGTCAGATGATGCTGGTCAACATTTCATACTGTAACAGTAAAAGTCTTGATCAATGTCAGGATTCTATATTTGGTTCATTACATGTTTCAACAGTTTGTGTTGGGTTTGGTTTGATATTGTAACATGTTACATGTATGTTACATGTTTTAATGCTCATCTTTAATCTTCTAAGATTCAAACGGTTTCCCTCAGAAAATAATTGATCTGACAAACGTTTCACTTGAATCCTCAAAGTTCAGCTGATTTTCTTTCTTATATTTGTATAAAACAATTTTTTTTGCACGATTCAACCAATCATGACGCAGCGTTGTGATGGACAGCGCTGTTATCCAATGAGATTTTGTAATGCTGACGCGTGCGTACATATCCAGGGTTATAGGTCACATCTTCTGGCGCCTGCACTGTGCAGCTTCTGTGTGTGTGTGTGTGTGTGTGTGTGTGTGTGTGTGTGTGTGTGTGGTATTCTTTAATATGACTTTAACCGCAGATTAAATTGTTAACTTTGTCACAGCAGCAGTATATTTATATTAATTTTAACTGTATTCAGGAGCAGGAAAAAGTATCTGAACTCTGAGTCATGTTCAACCCGATAATAAGGATTACTATCATAAATAGACATTTAGTATTTGAAAGACATGTAACATGTTCATCATATGATGACCTCATCATGTTATCAGAAGTCACTGACAACATGACACATGCCATTTGTTCATAATCATTAATACCCTTCATAAATAATGTTTGTTTTCATTTGACAAGGTGAAATTAGTAGATAATAAATGACAGATCAGTTTTGTATGTTTTGTTTTATTAAGTGGTCTATGAAACAAAGTTTTTCACATAAACTATAATTTGGGTAATTACAGTGTGGACGACTATAATGACTTTATGTTCATTCAGTTCATTCAGCCTGCAATGATACAATATTAATTATGAAATAACTGTGTAGGTACTGGTCTGCAGTGAAAGAAGTGATCTGGTCAGATGAACCATGTTTTTTTCAACATTACTTTAAGTCTGGATGAGAAATCAGTGAGCACTTGCAGAGAGCTCTTTCTTTGCTCTGACTGAGATCAACCTGAGATTCATGAACTGAGGAGGCTGGATGAGAGCAGACTGAGCTCACAGAGAGACCTCTCTTACTTCTCTGCCTCAGATCAAAAAGAGACAGTTCATCAAAGGTCAGGGTCATCAGTGCACGTGGAGAGTGAAGGCTGGCTCGTGTGGTCCGATCCAACAGACAGTGGATGTTACTTTGTAACAAATGGTTGCAGACCACGTCCAGCCTCTGATGGAAGCAGTGTTCTCTGATGGCCTCCTTTAACAGGATAATGCAACAACCACAATGATCTTTAGTTCATTAGACGGTTAGTGAGCGACATCTAGTGGACAGATAGTAGAACTACATCATGTGATGTGTGAGTTCTCTGACCTCAGGCAGGTTTGGAGGAAGAAATGAGGAAACAGGTTCACATCTCAGAGACAGGAATCTTCCTGTTGGACTGGTTGTAAAGTTGTTTTTTTTTAGACTTGGACTCTTAAGTTCTGAGGGAGTGACGGCGTCCTCAGATCAGATGCACACAGACACCAGGACTGACGAGGAAGAAATGAGCAGCTTCTTCTCTCCCAGTGTTTCCTCCACACCTGAAGGTGGAAAGTGTCTGTAAGTGGACCTGAAGTGAGTTCAGCAGGTGAGAATCCTACCAGAGAAATGTGTCAATGTTTGATCATCAGGATCACTTTGATCACATTGTGCTGTGTCACTGTTTAACTGGACAGGACAAATGTTTCTTCATGCTGATTGGTTGTGTTTGCTTCCATTGTGCACTTATGAGTTTAAGGACTGATTTGATGATTTGCATGTCATTATTATGATCGTCAGCGCTGCCACAATCTTAAACAACAGCAGCAACAAAATATTCAGAGTATGTCAGAACTGGTTAGACGACCTGTATGAACTTGGCTGATCGTACTCCGTGTTCTCACCCTGTACCAAACACACACATGTTGAGTGATGTAACGCCTGGTGTAACGAAGTCTGTGGATTTCAACTCTTTTTGTTTGTACTGAACTTTGAGGTTATCACGTCCTGTTTGTGACTCCAGTGAGACTTCTGTCAGCTCTGAACATGAACACGTGTTCACATCCACCATCTTACAACACTGACATCCTACAGTTAAATGGACCTGCTCAGTGTGTCTGATGGAGACAGCAGCTGGTTTGAACTGTTGAGGATTTAATCAGAGACAGAGTCAACATTATTATTTATTTATATATATACATGCATTTTTACCAGAAATACACACACACACACACACACACACACACACAAAATGTGGAGAGAGATGGTGCAGTAATGGGCACCCTGAGAGCATTTGGGGGGGTTCAGTGCCTTGCTCAAGGGCACCTCGGCAGTGCTCAGGAGGTGAACTGGCATCTCTCCAGCTACCAGTCCACCTTCCATATGTTGACATGTTGTCCACATGTTGATGTGTCACATATCAGGAAATATACAAATATATTAACTTATTAAAGTTTATGTAATTTAAATTTAAACCAACAATCTGACTTTTTGTGTAACATCTAGTGGTTAAAAGTGGTACTGCAGCCCAAATTCAAAGTATTTGGGAGTAGTCTCTCCTTACCTCCTCCTTTCCTCCTCCTTCTCCTCCTCTTCCTCCTCAGACTGAAGCTCACACAGGTTGCCAGATTGAAGAGACTGAATTATCATTAGTGCAACATGTTTGATTTGATGAAGCAGCTCCTTTGTCTGAGTCTGACTTCAGTCTGTGCTGCAAAATAAAGACAGGAAGAGGTTTAATGTCAGTTTGTTTGAGAGAGAAATCAAATGTGCCTTTCTGATTGTTTCATTTCTTTAAGAGGCAGAAACCTGGAGCAGAACCCGGGTCATGATGTCGGACATCTGCAGAGACCGGATCAGTTTAAACAGACAAAGATGCACAGCAGCAGTAATAATGATGATAATTACAACCTTAGTTACAATAAAAATATGGCTAAGAATGACTAATATCAATACAGTTTGTATCAGGCATCAAGCAGGATCAGTTCTAACAGTTTGGACAGACTTTGTTATCGACATTATTGGACAGTTTGAGGATCATAACAAATATATTCTGGAGTTTTTAAAGACAAAGACTCTTAAAAATAGTTTTTATATCAAACTCCAACATTTTTGTGCTGCTGTAACAAATGTAGGCGAGGTTCTGAATATTTGTGTCGTGTTATTGAGAGGAATGAGAACTAATGTGTCCTGTGATGAAGCTTGTTGTAATGAATGAGCATGTTGTTGTGTTTGTGTGAAGGTGTGGGCTCTGCTATGAATCAGTGTGAGGACAGAGAGGAGGGAGTCCCTCCCTCTAAAACCACTCTGTGTGGGGAACATGACAGCCAGACCAAAGCTCAGAGGTGAGATGAGGATCTCTAACTGTCCACGACTCTTCTCCATGTCACAGCTCAGCACTCAAATCACTCCACCATCATTATTCACACTCAAAGCTCTGTGTGTGTTCTGTTGAAGCCCAGACCAGCAGAGACCAGACTCTGATGGACCTGAACCTGAACCCAGCTGTGTGTCCATGAAGAGTGACCAGTCCAAGGCGCATCCACTGGTTTTCAAAAGACATTTGAATCATTCTTCTGAAACACAGTAAGTCAACTTAATGTTACTGAATCAGAGTCAGAATCACTTTTATTATATAAACAACAGTAACATTTGTAGACAGAGACAACAGTTGAAAGGATGCTGAAATAAATCTGGTTCATGTAGCAGGTTGTTTTCTGTACATGAGGTCGGTGGATATGACAGTATATACAGTATGAACAGCTGATTGTGTATGGGTGATGATATTTACATGTTTTGAAACAGTCAGAATAAATCAGTTACAGGTACAGTGGATGTTTCCTGACACTGTGTGTCTGCTGTTAACTGTTCATCACAGTGACGGCCTGTGGGAACAAACTGTTCTTCTGTCTGTTTGTTTTGCTGCACAGAGCTCTGTAGCGCCTCCCAGAGGGGAGGAGTTGGAACAGGTTGTGTCCAGGGTGTGATGGATCGGTTTCCTGACTCTGGACATGTAGAAGTCCTGAATGGAGGGCAGGTTGCAGTCCTGACTGTCTGTTGTAGTCTGTTCCTGTCCTGTTTGGTGGCTGAGTGATGTCCAGTGATGTCCTTCAGGTGCTCCAACACCTGTCTTTCAAAGGACTTCTTTTTGGTGACTGAGATAAAGAATGAGGGAACTTCACACAGCTTCAGTGATCTGTGGAATATCGGGCCAGCCGGTCAGTACCGACTTTCAGGTGACATGCCGTGTGGTCCCGGTGCTTTCCTGATCTTCCGTCTATGAGACACATCCTGTTCACAGATCATGAGTGAGGGTGGTGTATCAGCGGGGAGGAGTGTGAATGCAAGTTTATCAAACCTACAATAAAACAATTTCAAATTGTCAGCTAGTATTTCTCTGCAGTGTAGGGGTACAGTTTCCTGTAGTTGGTGATGTCCTGCAGGGTTCTCCACACTGACGCCAGGTCGCTGACTGAAAAGCTGTTTTTTATCTTTTCAGAGTAGCTCCTCCGCTGTAAACCAGTGGTCACTGTTGTAAGTGCAGTTCTTGGTCGGCACACGTCCTGACAAAAGCTGATGTAAGATATCACTGTGTTGGTGAGTTCATCCAGGTTTGTAGCTGCAGCCTGAAAGACTTTGCCTCGTCCGCTTGGATGTTCATGGCTGAGATTTGCTGTAAAGTCTCCAAGATCAATGAGCAGGGAGTCCGGGTGTTTTTTCTCCATGTTTGTTACCAGGTGTTGTTCTGCCTCACTAACACTGATGTGGGATGTAAACACCAAACAGAATTGCTTTCCCCAAAAGCTCCGTTACGTGGTCCACTTGGAGGAGTTTGAAATCCCGACAGGTGAAGTGAAGGGTACGGTATGTGCTCACCAAGCCAGGGTTCAGTGACGCACCAGGGTGCAGATAATTAAAAGTCTAATTTGATCTGTTAAAGAGCCTGTTCTCATTCCTGATTCATTAAACACTGCAGCTTTGTCAGTCGCACTATGCTTCATAATAGGACACCTGGATCTGAATCTGGACCTGAACCCAGCTTTGTGTCCGTCAAGAGTGACCAGTCCAAGGCGCATCCACTTGTTTTCAAAAGATACCTTTCATCTTCAGCACAGTAAGTCCAACATAATGTTACTTAAGACTACAACTGGACATTTCAAAGACGAGGATATTTTTAAGAACATCAGCTAGCCTGTTCTCACTGCCAGCTCATCAAATACCGCAGCCTAGTCAGTGGCACTTTCTATGTCTGGTGTCTTTTCTTGACCTTTCAATGGTTTTGATGTGCCATCAAAGTCATCAAAGAGTCCACATACAGAGTAGGAACACAAACTCCAGGATCAATGGCGTCCAGTCTAACGGGGAATATGGTAGCCGAAGTGGTTTTCTTGGCTTTTCTTTGGCTCCTGGCATCCTGAGGCTCAGTTCGATTATCTGCCCGGCTGACCGAGCTAAAGACAGTTGGTCTGTAAATCACCTTGGTAGTGTAATGTTATTCGCTGTTTGTCTGAGAGGTTGCGTTCAATTCTGATCCAGTCCAGCTGTTGAGGACGGTTCTGTTTGCTGCTAACATTAGATTCAGTAAGCAGCAGTTAATTAGCGGTTAGCAGGTAATTAAATCTATTTGTCCAACAGGAAACTGCGTAAATCAAGTCATAAAGTTGTGGTTTTGTACAGTAATCAGTGAGGACTGATCATAGATTCATGAAATACAAACTTCATGACAGAAAATGTTTCATTGTAAAATTAGCATAGGTCCCCAAATGCAGGATAAGTCATCAGCAATGTTGTTTTCCAGGAAACAACAAACTACCATTAAGAATGAGAAAACTACCTTAAAACATAATACTGGAGTATAGGTGACACATAGCACAAGACATGCAACAAAAACACTGAAGTAACTTTACTGTACATATTGTACATAAGTTAACTGATACTGTAATTAAGATATGACAGCTATGTAAGGAAATTAACAATCTTGTCCTGAACCTAACCAATTACTTTTTGTGTCTAAACTGCAATCAAATGTGACTTTTTCCCAACATTAACCACACAAGCTTTAGATTTAAAGTCTAACAAACAATACATATTTATGCTTGCTAACTTGACTGTGGACGTACACCGTCATATTTTGAAGTGTAGGACCACGCAGCAGTATTTGATGATTTGGGCAGTGACACGTGTTGATTTTTTTGACTTCTGAAGGTGGCATGACAGAAAAAAATTGAAGACTAATGCATTAGCAAGTGCATTATTAACAACAATATAAAACTAATTTAATTATTACTCTGTTGTCTTTTCAGGGAAAAGTTTTTGTGTTTTTTCCGGGTTGTTTCTTTGCACTAGCTCATCTTCTCATATTCCCAGTTGAGAACTAAGCAGTACAATCCTATTCAAAGATCTGTGTGTGTTCTGTCTTGAAGCCCAGAACAGCATGGACCGGACTCTCTTGGACCCAGCTGTTTCTTATTTAACAGGAGTCGATCCATGTCGCTTCCTGAGGAATTCAAACCTGGGCGCCACTCAAATCAAAGGTGAATATTTAAAAAATATAACTGTTGAGGTTCAAAAATTTCTATTTATGTTAGTATCCGTAATCGTATCACAGTACATTATGCAACACGTTTCTATTTTTGTATGTTTTTCTGTTTCTTCCACAGAGTTCATCAGGATAATTTTGACGTCTCCAATGGTCAAACCACGCAGCATCATCACAGAGACTTGGTCTCTATATTTATGGTGTGTAGAGATGCAAACATAGATACTACTGCTAACTCCAACAGCCCAACAGCCACAAAGTAAATGATAAATGTCCAAGCAGTTCAATAATGGCACAAAAAGGATGGTTCAAATGGAGAATCTCAGATTAAGATAACTGATAAAAGACAAGATTCAGGGTTTGTCATGTATAATAAAACATCATCTGCATATAAAATGAACATACAATTGAAATATACATTTTTTTACATTTTACATTGAAAGATACATCAAATGGAAGAAATATTTCAAGGGCACAAATAAAAAAATAAAAAACATTAGAAACGCCTCCCAATATAATGCAGTCCAGTTTAACACTTCTGCAAACTACAACCTAATAGTAAACACAATATTTAAATGAAGTGTTCATTATTACTTTGACTTAAATTCTAAGCTTCATAAAAGTTGAAATTATGGCAGAGTTGCCTCAGTTGGATCACAATGGATTGTACAAGTGTACCTAATGAAGTGGCCAGTCGGTGTATGTTCAAGCTCTGTCCAAGACGGATGGGCCTCCAGTCTGCAGCAGACGTTGTGTTGCATTTAAAGTTTAAATTCATCGTGACTTTACAATTGACTCTTTTACAGCTGCTTGAGGAAAACATTGTCAGTTTTGTGAAGAACGAGCTGAAGAACATCCAAAAGGTTCTAAATGCAGATTATCCAGAATGTTTAGAGAGTCGATATGAGGATGAAGAGCAGAGGAGGAGCAGCAGAGAGTCATTTCTGAAGATCACACTGGACTTCCTGAGGAGAATGAAGCAGGAGGAGCTGGCTGACTGTCTGCAGAGCAGTAAGAGATGATGTTGATGAGTTTTGATGATGATGAATTTGATGATTTTACATTTCCAAAATATCCAATACATGTGCTGCAAACATTTGCAACATACCAATGATGTCTTCTGAGCTGTACAACAATAGTCAAATGTTTACTGTCATCAGATACACCGTAGCATCAACTAAATTATTTGGTCTTTTTTGAGGGACTGGTGCTGCAGTGTGCCGACACAAACTTAAATCTAACCTGAAGAAGAAGTTCCAGTGTGTGTTTGAGGGGATTGCTAAAACAGGAAACCCAACCCTTCTGAACCAGATCTACACAGAGCTCTACATCACAGAGGGAGGGACTGCAGAGGTCAATGATGAACATGAGGTCAGACAGATTGAAACAGCATCCAGGAAACCAGACAGACCAGAAACAACAATCAGACAAGAAGACATCTTTAAAGCCTCACCTGGAAGAGATGAACCAATCAGAACAGTGATGACAAAGGGAGTGGCTGGCATTGGGAAAACAGTCTTAACACAGAAGTTCAGTCTGGACTGGGCTGAAGACAAAGCCAACCAGGACATACAGTTCACATTTCCATTCACTTTCAGAGAGCTGAATGTGCTGAAAGAGAAAAAGTACAGCTTGGTGGAACTTGTTCATCACTTCTTTACTGAAACCAAAGAAGCAGGAATCTGCAGGTTTGAAGACTTCCAGGTTGTGTTCATCTTTGACGGTCTGGATGAGTGTCGACTTCCTCTGGACTTCCACAACACTGAGATCCTGACTGATGTTACAGAGTCCACCTCAGTGGATGTGCTGCTGACAAACCTCATCAGGGGGAAACTGCTTCCCTCTGCTCGCCTCTGGATAACCACAAGACCTGCAGCAGCCAATCAGATCCCTCCTGACTGTGTTGACATGGTGACAGAGGTCAGAGGGTTCACTGACCCACAGAAGGACGAGTACTTCAGGAAGAGATTCAGAGATGAGGAGCAGGCCAGCAGAATCATCTCCCACATCAAGACATCACGAAGCCTCCACATCATGTGCCACATCCCAGTCTTCTGCTGGATCACTGCTACAGTTCTGGAGGATCTGTTGAAGACCAGAGAGGGAGGAGAGCTGCCCAAGACCCTGACTGAGATGTACATCCACTTCCTGGTGGTTCAGTCCAAAGTGAAGAACATCAAGTATGATGGAGGAGCTGGGACAGATCCACACTGGAGTCCAGAGAGCAGGAAGATGATTGAGTCTCTGGGAAAACTGGCTTTTGAGCAGCTGCAGAAAGGAAACCTGATCTTCTATGAATCAGACCTGACAGAGTGTGGCATCGATATCAGAGCAGCCTCAGTGTACTCAGGAGTGTTCACACAGGTCTTTAAAGAGGAGAGAGGACTGTACCAGGACAAGGTGTTCTGCTTCGTCCATCTGAGTGTTCAGGAGTTTCTGGCTGCTCTTCATGTCCATCTGACATTCACCAACTCTGGAGTCAATCTGCTGTCAGAAGAACAATCAGCCTCCCGGTGGTCTATTGTCTTCAGAACCAAAACTAAATTAACACACTTCTACCAGAGTGCTGTGGACAAGGCCTTACAGAGTCCAAATGGACACCTGGACTTGTTCCTCCGCTTCTTCCTGGGTCTTTCACTGCAGACCAATCAGACCTTCTTACGAGGTCTGCTGACACAGACCTGGAGGAACTCAAAGACCAACCAGAAGATAGTCAAGTACATCAAGGATATCATCAGGAAGAATTCCTCAGAGAGAATCATCAATCTGTTCCACTGTCTGAATGAACTGAATGATCGTTATCTAGTGAATGAGATCCGGTGGTACCTGAGTTCAGGAAGTCTCTCCACAGATGAACTCTCTCCTGCTCAGTGGTCAGCTCTGGTCTTCATCTTACTGTCATCAGAAAAAGATCTGGACGTGTTTGACCTCAAGAAATACTCTGCTTCAGAGGAGGCTCTTCTGAGGCTGCTGCCAGTGGTCAAAGCCTCCAACAAAGCTCTGTAGGTGGATGGATCACTAGATATTTTAAATCGTGAACTTTATATTTCATGGAGAAGAAAGACAAAGTTTTTCACTCTTGTACTGATCACATTTTTTAACGCAGGCTGAGTGGCTGTAACCTCTCAGAGAGAAGCTGTGAAGCTCTGTCCACTGTCCTCAGCTCACAGTCCTCTAAACTGAAAGACCTGGACCTCAGCAACAATGACCTGCAGGATTCAGGAGTGAAGAAGCTCTGTGCTGGACTGAAGAGTCCACATTGCACACTGGAAACTCTCAGGTCAAAGATTAGCTGTTTCTTCGACTTGTCTATGTACTGTATAAACTGCTTCAAATTCATAATGCCACGGAAGCCATCTTGCCATCTTGTAAAGACTTTCACATGACTAGATCATTGAATAAAGATGATGTTGATGGTGAAAAGTAGTCAAATGAAAACATTCAAGTTAGTTGTAATTCCTGTTAAATTACTTCCAGGCTTTCAGGCTGTCTCATCACAGGAAGAGGCTGTTCTTCTCTGGCCTCAGCTCTGAGCTCCAACCCCTCCCATCTGAGAGAGCTGGACCTGAGCTACAATCATCCAGGAGACTCAGGAGTGAAGCTGCTGTCTGCTGGACTGGAGGATCCACACTGGAGACTGGACACTCTCAGGTATGGACAGACAACAAGAACTCACACACTGCTTTTGATATGCCAGATAGCTGAGGAACACAGCGTGTTGAATGGCATTTGGATAGAAGATGCTGTCCATAAAATATACATACATGATATGTTATGTTTCCTGCTCTAGGATGGAATATTGTGGAGAGCAGAGGCTGACACCTGGAGTGAAGAAATGTAAGTGTGTATTTTTCTTTTATAGCAACAACAGCAAACATTTTTCTAGTTTCTAATGAGAACCCAAGCGCAGTGAGCAGACACTGACACTGACATCTAGTCATCTGAGTAAGTTCAGATAGCTACACAGCTGACCATGGAAGAAAGTTTGTAAATCACTGTTCCCTGTTGGTCTCAGAGACTGTGCTTAAACTCAGTGTGCTTTTGTACATAATCAATGAGGCCCGGACAGAGATGACTGTAGCAGCCCTCACAGTCACTCACAGACTGGATCAAACAGGAAGCACTCTGCTCCGGCGTCAGAAAAGAGGAAGCGTTTGATTGGATGTAAAATTAGTACACGCCCTCGAGTGCAGACAACAACTCTTTATGGTTTATCAGTAAATGACAAACTCTAAAATACCATGAAGAATACCTGAAAATACTTACAACATGACTTTGTGTCAGTGTTGGACAGATACTGGAGGACAGAGGACAGATAATAAAACACATATTCAATTAAACTAGCCACAGCTGTAAGACCATTATCACTCAGACGATGATGAAATATATATGGTGACCATGACACTTTGTTTGAACAGCGCCACAAGTCTCAAGCAACACCATCTTTGAAATCTTTACAAGTCAAGTTTGATTTCAGCCTGATCTCACACCTTGATCCTGATCCTGATCTGCAGTGTAATACAGTGCACAGCACAGTTTGGCTTATGCTTAGAAATACAGAAGTTCTCCTGACCGGTAAGACAATCGATCCCCGTTCACAGCAGTATTCAGCTTCATGCTGGTCCTCCTGTCTACTTCTCCACACTGGGGACATGCCGACCACCTTCTCCTGTAGATAACAGAATAGTTAATACAAGGTACGAATATTAGAAAAACCCTCCTGCCTCTTGAACCACAGCTGCTGAACTTCACCAACCACCAATTCTCTGTTCTTTCTCAACAGACCTGATAGCACTTAACATTTTGGATAATATATGCAACAGTTGTATCTCACGATTATTTGCTGCTGTGCTGTGTCTTGTTTTCTCCATCAGTTGCTTGTGAACTTGCATTGGACCCGGACACGGCGTACAGACAACTCAAACTGTCTGATGACAACAAGAATGTGACAACAGTGAGAGAGTATCAGCCATATCCTGATCATCCAGAGAGATTCGACTGCTTCTGTCAGGTGCTGTGTACGAATGGTCTGACTGGTCGCTGTTACTGGGAGGTCGACTGGAGAGGAGCAGTTCACATAGCAGTGACTTACAGAGGAATCAGAAAGAAAGCAAACAATGCCGACTGCAGGTTTGGGATGAATAATCACTCCTGGAATCTGAGCTGCTCTGGTGGTGGTTACTCTGTCTGGCACAATAACAGAGTAACAGTCCTCCCACTCCGCTCCTCCTCGGTCTCCAACAGAGTAGCAGTGTACGTGGACTGTCCTGCTGGCACTCTGTCCTTCTTCAGAGTCTCCTCTGACACACTGATCCACCTCCACACCTTCAACACCACATTCACTGAACCTCTTTATCCTGGGTTTGGGATTGGGATTGGGTTTGGCATCCGGTCCTTTGGTTCTGTGTCTCTGTGTGAGCTGTAGGAGGGAAAAAAGTAAGGACGCACAATATTTGATTTTGTCGATATGCCGATAATGTCAAACTCATCTTGGGCGATATGTTGAACATCATGTCTCTCCTAAAGTGGGATTAACAGATTTTTATGCCTACTCTTATCATGATGACCCACTGGCAGATAAAATACAATGCTTTCATTGCAATGACCGGGGTGAGTGCTGTTAAGATGGGCAATTAAATTTGTGGTGTTGAAGGAATGCGATTTGCTTCTTCCTCGCATGATCGACGCTGAGCAATCATTGCATAGTAACTTTACTATCCACTTTGGACACTTCAAACATACATCATCATCTTAGTGTAATCATATTGGCCTGGCATATTGGCAGAAATGTTCGTTTTAGGCCGTTACCATTATTTCATTTTAAAGCCTTATTGGCTGATATTGATGAGAGACATATTATTGTGCATCCTGTCGTGAAGTGACAACTCAGACTTTTGGATTCTGAGTTTATTTTCAAAGAAACTGATCAAATATGGATACATACACTGTGAAATAGTGTCATTAACTCTTGTGCAATCTCCCAGCCCCCATTTTTGGAGATCTAATCTCTCTCTGTTTATAACCTTTCACCACTCTTTGGATGCTATTACATCCTGATTTTCACTTTCTACACCTATTGCACAATTAGTTATGAAACTAAAGTCCTGTGAACTTAATGACTTCACCCTTCCCAGCTGATCAGTTGCAAAATTCGTCTCGGCTCATCTACCATGTATTAAATTTAGCCACCGTATCCATACTAATAAGAACAGACTAACACTAAAAGACCACAGGATCCAGCTGATTTGTGATCATAAAATATTAATGTGATCAGCACTGCAGTGCAACAGCTTGGGAATGACTAGTGGTCATGAGCTGCAATACAGTCAGTATTTTGTACCCGCTTTGTTGTCAGAAAAAGACAAATGTGTAAATGAAGACAACTATATCTTGATTTTGTCTGAAGTAAAACACAGCAAAATGGAGATATCTGTTCTTGCAAATGAACCTGTGATAAGATAAACTGTCGAATCAGTTGAGGGTTTACTGAATAGAAAAGACTTTTCCTGGTTTATCCAACTCTATGTATTCTTTTTCATCAGATTTTTTCATATTTTTTTTTATGTTGCATGTAGTTTTCTCTGTGAATTACACCATGAAAATTGTTGGAAATTATCATGACACAGTTTGAAACAACAGATCAGATAAATAAATGTTCAGTTTGCCAGTGCATCAGAATCATAGCCAAGGATATTAAAACATAAAATTGTCAAAGTGTGGTGAACTTTAATATATCCTTGATTGGTTGGTATAGACACTGAGTACAAAAGTGCATCATGGGAGTGCAAAGAACATTGAAAAAAAACATTGTATAGCTAATTAAGTTAGCATTGTTAACCAATATTTTACCACTGATATATGCACTTGTGCAGTCTCTAATGTTCTGTCAACATTACAGCATAATATATATTTATATATTTTTATATTTGCATGTATAGAAAGGTGATTTGGGATTGCATGGTTATTGCACAGAAATAGGTTTTAGACATTACGTGTCTGAATGAACTGTTAATGAGTGCGTGGACAGAGGCTGTACTTTTGTCCAGTTGTTCTGTCGCAGTGATTTTTCCTGCCTGTTTCCTGACTCAGAAGGTTTAAAAGTCCTGAATGATGAGCAGGTTGGCAGGTTCATGATCTTCCCATGTAGTCCTTAAAAATGAACCAAAGATACAATAAACTAATAAAACTTGTAATGTGTTCAGAATTTCTTTCCACAAAATGAATATTTTATCCCATCTTGTAAAGGGCTCATGCGTAACAAATAGTCTTCCACAATCCAAGGCACACTGTAGGGTTTGTGCAACACAACGCCTGATAGATTGTATTAAAGCCCAACAAACCATGATTATAACTGAATATAACTGAATAACTCAGTATTACTAGTCAATGGTTCTTTGCTGCTCATTTCATCCATGGCTGCACTGACTTTATCAGGAAAAGGATATAAAGAGACATCCAAAGTTATGATAAAGAAGTGCACAATTAGGGGTTTTGTTGATGTAAAGACACACGGTTAGGTAGAGCAACACACATTTCGGCCAAAACCAGCAGGAAAACAGTGAAAAAGAAAACCCACAAACAGCTTCAGCAGAAATAGGTTGCACATTCAAGTTGCCAGAAAAAGCCACATTCCTGTCCCAAAGCTACAAAACAGCCAAATAACACCAACACAAGCCTCTAAACCTCTGGAACAAAGTTATTTGGAGTCATAAGACCAAAATTTAACATTGTAGTCACAACCATAAACACATGATTGAAAGGTCAACAAGGCCAATGAAGAAAAGTACACCACCCCTACTGTCAACCAAGAACAATTTGGATCTATCAGCCTGACAGCTGTGCATGGTAAATAAGACTTATTTGAACTCAATGAGAAGGGTGTGTTTCAGCTGTCAGACAATAAAATGCACTGTGGGTTTTATGGTCAAACTGATAAGGGTTTGCACTGTTAATGGTTGACTTAAAGTGTTTGAGGTTCAAAGTTGCTCTTTTCTTCTTTCAACAAGAGCTTGAAAAGCACATGAATCGTCAGACCTTTACGAACCTCCATGTTAGTTACACATTTCTTTACTCTGGTTGGTTTCATCTGCACTCATCAGCTTCAAGCAGATTATCTTCACCTTTGAAAGGTAACGTAGACAACAACTCTTCATCATATTACTGTCAGTGAGTAAGTAATGTATTACACTGCTTTGTTGAACATTGAATCAAGACTCTTGTTCAAATATATAGATCAGCTAATACCAGGATAACTAATATGATCAATATTATCAATAAGCAGTTTAGAGAATGGATCTTTGTAGTTGTACATAATCAGAAATTGACATTTCATCATAATCTCTTACCTTCACTTTATTCTGCACCAAACAGTAAATTAAAAGTATGAATTATGGTATGAATTATATGTTAATTATAAAATAAATATAAATTCAGCATTGGTGACATTCTGTGGTACATTTTGAGGCAGTGCCTTTGTGGTGTTGGCAGAATAACCTACTGTACAAAGAAACCCGATTCAACAACAACAAAACAAAACCTTTTAAATAAAGGGCATGTTAAAAGGTCCAGTGAGTAAGATTTGGGGCCTCTATTTTCAGAATAAGGCAAACATGGAATATAATATTCATAACTATGTTTTGATGCATGTATAATCACCTGAAAATAAGAATCTTTTTATGTTTGTTACTTAAAAAATATCCTTTTATATCTACAGTGGGAGAGGGTCCCCTTTCATGGAGGCCGCCATGTTGAAACACCTTATTTCTACAGTAGTCCAGAACAGACAAACTAAATACTGACTCTAAACAGGGTCCTTAAAGTGTAGTTTCTCCTTTACATTAGGAAGGTGAGGGTGATGTGAGGAGATTACAATGCAGTGATTGGACCACTAAATGCAACTAAATTCTACACACTGGACCTTTAAGCAAGTTGCATGCACGCTCTAGTGCTGGCAATGCTGCCAAACAGTATTTTGTTGCAGAGTTATTGGTGGGCTGGTGTTGTGCCGAATTCTGCCTCCCCGTTGAGAATTGAATGCACCTTGTGGGAACGTTATATGGCAAATATATATAAACTTCATTTAACATGTTTGATTCCCCATGACAGTTTGTGTCCATCTTACTGTGTGTGTGTTAGTTATAAAACATAAAAATAATGATATAAAAATAATGGAAAACATTACATCCACATCACCTCCCGGACTCTATATTTAGATATATTATTGGAATTACTTAATTATGTTACACTTTCACTAAAAAGACCTATTGTGATGAAGAGCGGCAGCAGAATTTCTGCCATTCAAACAGTGGTTTATAGTTCAAGTTTTATTGAGTTAGACAGAGTTTACATCTAATTAGGTCATTAAGTTTTACTGCACGAGGTTGTTGATGTGTACCATGGAGGTTCAAGGTTCTCTTCCACTTATAAAAAAACATCCTTATCCTATGCTGATTACAAGACATCATTAACATAGTGACATAAAATATAACACAAAAATGCGGAACCATTATAGATACATACATTATACATAAGAACTATTGTTCTTCAGTTATAAAAGAGACAGAACACTGAACTGAACACAGTGTCCTCAGCCTGCCTCTATGTTCAGTATAAAGTCCACAGTGTCCATGTGCTGATGTCCCTCATCTATAATCAGTAAAGCACTTTAGATAAGCTCCAGTGTATTTATTGCAGCTTCCATGTTGTCTTGACATGTAACAATAGTAAATAAGTGATCAAGACATGGTCAATTGTTCTTTAAAGTTTTCTTTGGGTATCTTTTGGCTCTTGGCAGGGAGAAAAGATGGCGTCATCTAAAGTGTTCCTCTTGGGGGCTTTGGAGGATTTGGGAGCCGAAGACTTTAAAAAATTCAAATGGTACCTGCAGCAGTCAGAGGTCCTGGAAGGTTTCCCAGCAATCCCAAAGAGCCGACTTGAAAGTGCAGACAGATTGGACACAGTTGATCAGATGGCGCGGACGTACAGCATATACGCTATTAAAGTAACAAAAATGGTTTTAGGGAAGATAAATAAGAATGATCTTGCAGAGAATTTATCGAAAACCACCTCAGAACCTACAGGTAAGTCATGGTATGAATTTAAATGATGTCACATAGATCAACTTTATCTACAAAGATAAACAGACATGTATTGCACCAAGACTGATGTCATTGTATGATGCTGCCAGGACAATAATAATTCTATATTTAATGAAGTTATACATTTTCTGTTGAGGATAACAGTTAATGTAAACATAACTTAGACACAGAACATATTGGTTGTTAATGGATACCAAGTTATATGACCCAGTTGTCATATTAGCTAAATACATTTCATGAATACAGAAATGTGGACACTTTAAAATGAGTTAATGACTTTGTTTTCTTCACTCAGAGATTCTTGTCGAGTGCCAACAAAAACTGAAATCCAACTTACAAAAAAAGTATCAGTATGTGTTTGAAAAAATCACAAAAAAAGGAAATTCAAAACTTCTAAATCAGATCTACACTGAGATCCACATCATGATGGAAGACACTGGGGAGGTCAACAAGGAACATGAGGTCAGACAGATTGAAACAGCATCCAGGAAACCAGACAGACCAGGAACAACAATCAGACAAGAAGACATCTTTAAAGCCTCACCTGGAAGAGATGAACCAATCAGAACAGTGATGACAAAGGGAGTGGCTGGCATTGGGAAAACAGTTTTAACACAGAAGTTCACTCTGGACTGGGCTGAAGACAAAGCCAACCAGGACATACAGTTCATGTTTCCATTCACTTTCAGAGAGCTGAATGTGCTGAAAGAGAAAAAGTACAGCTTGGTGGAACTTGTTCATCACTTCTTTACTGAAACCAAAGAAGCAGGAATCTGCAGGTTTGAAGACTTCCAGGTTGTGTTCATCTTTGACGGTCTGGATGAGTGTCGACTTCCTCTGGACTTCCACAACACTGAGATCCTGACTGATGTTACAGAGTCCACCTCAGTGGATGTGCTGCTGACAAACCTCATCAGGGGGAAACTGCTTCCCTCTGCTCGCCTCTGGATAACCACAAGACCTGCAGCAGCCAATCAGATCCCTCCTGACTGTGTTGGCATGGTGACAGAGGTCAGAGGGTTCACTGACCCACAGAAGGACGAGTACTTCAGGAAGAGATTCAGAGATGAGGAGCAGGCCAGCAGAATCATCTCCCACATCAAGACATCACGAAGCCTCCACATCATGTGCCACATCCCAGTCTTCTGCTGGATCACTGCTACAGTTCTGGAGGATCTGTTGAAGACCAAAGAGGACCAAGATGTGTTAAAATCAAAAGAAAGAGGAGAGCTGCCCAAGACCCTGACCGAGACATACATTTACTTTCTGGTGTTTCAGTTCAAACTGAAGAATGTCAAGTATCATAGAAAATCTGAAACAGATCCACACTGGAATCCAGAGAACAGGAAGATGATTGAGTCTCTTGGAAAACTGGCTTTTGAGCAGCTGCAGAAAGGAAACCTGATCTTCTATGAATCAGACCTGACAGAGTGTGGCATCGATATCAGAGCAGCCTCAGTGTACTCAGGACTGTTCACACAGATCTTTAAAGAGGAGAAAGGACTGTACCAGGACACGGTGTTCTGCTTCATTCATCTGAGTGTTCAGGAGTTTCTGGCTGCTCTTCATGTCCATCTGACATTCATCAACTCTGGAGTCAACCTGCTGTCAGAAGAAAAGTACTGCGGCACTGAGGTACAAAATGATGATGCTAAACTCTCATGTCTCTACCAGAGTGCTGTGGACAAGGCCTTACAGAGTCCAAATGGGCACCTGGACTTGTTCCTCCGCTTCCTCCTGGGACTTTCACTGCAGACCAATCAAGAACTCCTTCGTGGTCTGCTGACACAGACAGGTAACTCACAGACAAATGGAGAAATAGTCAAGTACATCAAAAAAAAGATCAATGAGAGATTTTCACCTGAAAGAAGCATCAATCTGTTCCACTGTCTGAATGAACTCAAGGACCGTTCTCTTGTGAATGAGATCCGATGGTACCTGAGTTCAGGAAGTCTCTCCACAGATGAACTCTCTCCTGCTCAGTGGTCAGCTCTGGTCTTCATCTTACTGTCATCAGAAAAAGATCTGGACGTGTTTGACCTGAAGAAATACTCTGCTTCAGAGGAGGCTCTTCTGAGGCTGCTGCCAGTGGTCAAAGCCTCCAACAAAGCTCTGTAAGTGCTGAGACAAACAAGTAGTACAGTAAAATGATCAAATATGTTTAATAGTTTACCATAGATAAATACAACATTTTCTTTCTCTACATCACTAATTCTTCTTCAGGCTGAGTGGCTGTAACCTCTCAGAGAGAAGCTGTGAAGCTCTGTCTTCAGTTCTCAGCTCACAATCCTCTAGTCTGAAAGATCTGGACCTGAGTAACAACGACCTGCAGGATTCAGGAGTGAAGCAGCTCTCTGTTGGACTGAAGAGTCCACATTGTGGATTGGAAGCTCTCAGGTCAGGATTCAAATTCCGATTTAAAGGCTACTTTTAAATCAAGTTAATTTCACATAAAATAAAGATTTAGAGTTCACTTTCTTAATTCGACTCTTTGTTTTCTGTCATTCATTCATGATTTCTATCAGTTTGAATTTTTACAACTAATTCCAGGCTGTCAGGCTGTCTGATCACAGAGGAAGGCTGTACTTCTCTGGCCTCAGCTCTGAGCTCCAACCCCTCCCATCTGAGAGAGCTGGACCTGAGCTACAATCATCCAGGAGACTCAGGAGTGAAGCTGCTGTCTGCTGGACTGGAGGATCCACGTTGGAAACTGGACACTCTCAGGTATGGACAGATAATGTTTGAAAATATTCTGCCCTGCTTAAACAGTTCATGGCTCAGCTTAGTTGTTGACTCTCCATCCATCCATCTGTTTTTCTGGGGTCGAGTCATGGTGGCAACATGTCTGTCAGGACTTTCCAGATGTACTTCTCCCTATCAGTGCATTCCAGTTCCTTCTGGGTGATCCCAAGGCATTCCCAGGCCAGACTAGTATCAGCATCAGTATTAGACTAGTCCCTTCAGCAAGTTCTGGGTATACCCCAGGGTCTGCCTTGGAAGGCACCCAGGAGACATCCTGAACAGATGTTGAACCACCTCAGCAGGCTCCTTTCAACATGAAGGAGCAGCAGCTCCACTCTGAGCTCCCTCTGAATGTCTGAGCTCCTCACCTTATCTGTAAAGCTGAGCCCAGACACACTACAGAAGAAACTTCCAGCTGCTTGTATCCATGATCTATTTTTTCAGTCACCACCCATGCTAAAAAAGGCTGCAACAACCCATGAATGTTAAAACCATGAGGTAAACAGTCAACACCTAGCTGATCAGATCAATGCGACCGCATAATGAGATTCACCATCAACAATCAAGTTTGAGGCTCTCTATTGTCATGTGTACACCTCTGGGGCTCAAACAGGTGATTTTGATTATCCAGTCGTCTTTTGGGAGATGATGTCCGGACATCCATCCCTACATCATCAAGTGAAGATCCAAAGACTGATGGCAAGTCTGGAGTCGTTCTTCTTTTTTTCCCCTCTTTTCAAACTAATGTATTACACTAGGTATAATTGTCTTGGAGGCAGTTAGTCATTATTTAGACAAACCAAGAGCATTTTTCTGTAAAGTGAGATCCCTGATCGGCAACTTCTTTCGTCATACTTTTTGGAGAACCTCTCAGACCTATAAGATCCAAGCAGACTTTTTGTGGCTCTTGTAGCAGAGCATCCAAACTCATAATGACCCTTCTTCCCATGATGACTGAACCACAAAGGGTCAAACAAACACGTTTTCTCATCTAGAGTATTGGAACAAGAGATTCTTAAGAGCCTGAGGTCTGTTATTTGAAAGGTGGTCAAGTGGTGACTGAGCAGGTAATGGGGGAAGTCAGCTATCTGAACAGTCCTTATACACCCTGTCCAGTTTATTTCCTTGCTGCTCTGACTGTACTTCTTCTTCCAGAGTGGACCATGGTGGAAAACAAAGGCTGCATCTTGGACTGAGGAAGTGTAAGTGTGGACTCAGTTGACATGATTCTCTTAATAGATATTTAAAGTCAGTATTGTATTTTTAAGTAGTCATGAACCTTTTTCTAATGTACAATACATCAAGAGTTAAATAAACAAACAAACTCATGAGTTGTGCTGTATTTTGACTCCATCAGATTTCTGTGAACTCACACTGGACCCAAACACAGCCAACAGATTACTCAAACTGTCTGACAACAACAAGAAGGTCACACGGGTGAGACAGAAGCAGTCATATCCTGATCATCCAGAGAGATTTGATGCCTGCTGTCACCTACTGTGTAGAAATGGTCTGACCGGTTGCTGTTACTGGGAGGTCGAGTGGAAAGAATCAGTTTATGTAGCAGTGACTTACAGAGGAATCGGCAGGAGAGGAGACAGTGATGACTGCAGGTTTGGAATGAATGATCAGTCCTGGAGTCTGAGCTGCTCTGACGGTGGTTACTTTGTCTCTCACAATAAAAAAGTAACCTCCTCCTCCTCCTCCGCCTCCTCTGGTAGAGTAGCAGTGTATGTGGACTGTCCTGCTGGCACTCTGTCCTTCTACAGAGTCTCCTCTGACAAACTGATCCACCTCCACACCTTCAACAGCACATTCACTGAACCTCTTTATCCTGGGTTTGGGTTTCGGGTATTTGACTCCTCAGTGTTTCTGTGTCCTCTCTAGGTTGGAGAGTGTCCTCTGTAGAGAAACACACTGCTGACTTTACAGAAATGCCATTTAGTCATTGTTGTCTAGTCCAAATCACTTAATCAATTTGAGACTGAAAGCAAATGCTAATAATAAAACAATAATATGCAATGTGAATTTTGGTGGTTTTGTTTTAGAGTTGATCATTAATTGTGGTTTAAAATCAAATTTTTTTCTTTTTTCTTAAATGACAAGACATGTACTTCTCCTTGAAGCTGAAGTTGTATTAAATTCAATAGTCAGAGAGCAGCATCTAGTGGAAATTAGAGGAACTGCAGCTGAACACACTGGCTGACATCAACCCTCAGAGGAGGCTGCTGACTGGTTAAGATGTAAACACATCACCAATGACAGAAAGCAGAGAGAACATTCTGCTTCATAACTGCAGCATTTAGAGATTATATTTATAATACCACAGTTGCTTCAGGATCAAAGTTTGTTTTGTACATATTTTTGAGACAAACTGAGAGACTAACATTCGTCCTGTTATTATTCAGCTTTTTTTTTCTTTTGCAATTGAAAAATCGAGTGTCAGCTCAGAAACACAATTTTTTTTTATTTTAAATGTAATTAAATTATTAATATTGTGCTAAAATTCTACAGGGGTCGACAGAATTAATGTTGAAAATAATACTCATACTTACGTATGAGTTGACATGCCTTGTGACTTGCTTGAGTCTCACCACAGTAACTTGGGACTTAAGACTTGAAGGTTAAGCCTTCAGACTTGCTTCCGACTTGCACTTGTGACTTTTTACTGGTAGTAATCTATACAGCACTGAAGAAATATGAGGAACAGACTGAAGACATGGACAAGGATGAACTGAAAAATGAGACAAAGGAACACAGAGACTCAATATGTTGTTGAGGGGAGGACAACAAGACACAGGTGAACCTAATCAGGGCGGGACAGACAATCCAAATTGGCGGGAAGACAAAGACAAAGGCAAGAAGTGAAGTTACAGATACATAAGGAAGGACTCTTTCATGACAATGACTAAATCAAAACCCAATACACTGACAGTATTTGTTAAAAAGAAAGAGAGACACACATCGTCTTTTAATTCTGCTCTTTTACTTGAATTGTCAACATATTTGTTAAAACATTTTGTACTGTGAACAGTACTCCTTCGTGTAACCATTCTGAATAATGATTAAAAAAAATGATACAATATAATTCATCATTTGTCTGTTTGACAACATCATGATGTCAATAAATTACCATATCACTGTCATGTTTGCATATTTTGTTCAATAAATACATTACAAAATCAAAAATTAGTTATTTGATGTTTTCTCTGATAATTTTCTCTGATCTGTTAAATCCTGTTGATGCTACACTGACTTGTAATCAGGTGAAACAAGTTAACTACATTTTGCTGTAGGTTGCAGGTAGTTCAGCCACATTCATATTTGCATAGCAATTTATTGTTTGGGCACAAACACATTACCCTTTATTGCACACACACACACACACACACACACACATTGTGCTTAAACACACACACAGTTTTCTTATTGAAACACACTGACAGATACATGATGAGAAAACAAAGACAAATGAAACTGTTTCACTTCGTGCTGCTGTATTTTTTTTTACTAAGACAAAGTTTTCCCTCTGTCCTCACAGTCTCTGATCACTGGGAGCATGTTAACCCTGAAAATGAACAAAAGTGAAACACAACTTAGATGATCCTAGATTTTTATGGGACGCTATAAAGGGTTGTATTAGGGACTCCTCAATCTCATTCTCATCCCACCTTAATAAGAGCAAGAAGAACAAGATAACCGAACTGGAGAATACTCTCACCCAGCTAGAGGTGCAGCAACAAACCACATATTCTGAGGCATTACAAGGCAGAATAGCTGTGACAAGAACTGAGCTGAACTCTTTGTTAAGACGTAGGGCGGAGTTCTTAATGCACAGAACCAGAAGAACATATTATTTCAATGGCGCCAGACCAAGTCACCTTTTAGCCCTAAGACTGAAAAACCATGAAAATTATTCAAATATTACAGTCATTAAAACACATCTTCGCACCCTGAGCAATCCACTTGATATCAATTTGGAATTTAAATCTTTCTACTCATCTCTTTACAACTCTGAAATTTCCCTTGATACGGAGGCGCGCGCAGATTTTTTTCAGGATCTCAATCTACCTTCTCTGTCTGACAACGAATCAGAATTACTCAATACCCCCATTTCTCTAGAAGAATTGAGGAAGGCTCTTGTTAATATGAAAAAGGGCAAATCCCCAGGGTGGGATGGAATTCCACCTGAGCTATACCTTACTTTCTGGGATGTACTGGGCAAACCACTATTGGATATGATTAATACAGCCATTGATAAGGGCGCATTTAACTCTAGCATTAATACAGCTATAATTACAGTCCTGCCCAAACCGAATAAAGATTTAACTAAATGTGGTAACTACAGACCTCTCTCCCTCCTGAATGGGGATATTAAACTATATGCTAAAGTACTTGCAACCCGGTTGGAGATACATCTTACAAAACTTATACACGACGACCAAACTGGTTTTATTAGAACTCGCCTAGCATCTGACAATGTGCGTCGCCTGTTACACATCATCCATGCAGCTAGTAGTATTGATCCCCCTTGCTCGGTTCTATCATTGGACGCTGAGAAAGCGTTTGACCGGTTAGAATGGGAATATCTCTGGACAACGTTGGACAAATTTGGGCTAGGTATACATTTTATTAATATGATTAAGGTTTTATACGCAAATCCCTCAGCAATGGTCTGCACAGGCCACATCTGCTCTGCCCTGTTCCCAATATCAAGGGGCACTCGCCAGGGCTGCCCCCTTTCACCCCTACTTTTTGCTCTTTCCCTTGAGCCACTGGCGCAGAAAATAAGACAACATCCATCAGTATATCCCATCACTTTTTGTAATACAGAGCATCGTATATCCTTGTACGCTGATGACATCCTTCTTTATGTAGGCAGTGCTGGTTCCTCAATCCCACATCTGCTTTCCTCTTTTGATAAATTCAGCTCACTCTCTGGATACAAAATTAGCTGGACAAAGTCAGCGTTGACACATTTAAACTCAGCTGCACTTCAAGTTCCCCTGCCATCTCATATACCAGTAGTTAAAAGCTTTAGATATCTAGAGTTGAAATTTTTCCCTCCACGTCGTCCATTGCAATAAAAAATTTTCAAGGTATATACAATCAGATAGAGAAGGACTTTGAGCGCTGGTCGAATCTTCCAAATTCACTTCAAGCCCGAATAGCAATAGTTAAGATGGATGTACTTCCCCGTGTTAATTTTTACTCTTCTATGATCCCTCTTGCTCCCCCTTTGGGATATTGGGATAAATTTCAGTCATTAGTTTCTAAATTCATATGGAAAGGAAAGAGACCGTGCCTAAAACTTACAACTCTCCAGTGAGACAAGACACTGGGGGGGTTAGCTCTGCCAGATTTTAAAATCTACTTCTGGTCTTATGTGCTACGCCCTCTATCTACATGGTTCAACCCTAGTTCCTCTGTTTCTTGGAGATCAGTTGAAGAGAATATTGCACTGCCTCACAGGTTGCAAGACCTGGTGTATGCTAACATACCATTGAAAAAAGCGAAATTACGTTTAGGTCCTGTTATTTCATTTCTACTCACATCTTACCATACTGTAATGAAGCATGTTGGCACAGATTATAAATGGCATAATCACACACCGATCTTTAATAATTTCTCACTTCTTACTGGTAATATACCCTTTTCATTTCCACATTGGAAGAATAGGGGAGTGAATGTACTAAAAGACCTGTATAGTGTCCATGGTTTACGAGTGTTTAACGATCTACAAGCTGAATTTGATCTTCCAGGTTCATCTTTTTTCTTCTATATGCAGTTAAGATCAGCTATGCGGGCATATGGTGTCCCGTGGGGAACAGCTCTCCCCACACACCCTCTACGTAAGTTACTTGCCTCAGTAGGACCTACACGGGGGATGGTTTCTAAACTGTATAAATTCATTTTTGGAACCTATAAACCCTTACCAGTAGAGGGTGTTTGGAATAGAGAAAAAATGAAGTAAATGATAAAGAGATTTGCTGGGACAGTGTGGAAAAATCTCAGTGGTACATCCAAAAACCCCAACCATCAATTAATACACTATAAGTATGTTCATAGGATGTACCTCACCCCCAGAAGGCGTTATTCTATGAAGATCACCACATCTACGAATTGTGATCTTTGCCCACTTAATGCCCAGGGGTCATTCTTGCATGTTTATTGGGAGTGCCCCGACGTGGTTAGATTCTGGAAGGACATATCTCTCAGTTTAAGTGACATTCTTAAGATCAGGGTCCCAGTCTCCCCAACCTTACTTCTGCTTAATGACGACTCTTCTTTAAATCTGTCCCTGCAGCATAGACGTATTCTATGGGCCGGTCTCACAGCAGCCAAGAAGATGCTGGTTCTTAGGTGGCAACCGCCACATTCCTTGGCTTGGCAGCAGTGGGCCAATTCATTTCTTGAAATTGTTCTGATGGAGTGGTCTGTTGCCCGTACGCACAGGGCCAACCATAAGACTCTGCAGGCCTGGGAGGCAGCATACAAGTTAGTTAAAGAAAGGGTGCAGCACGGTCGACCTTGATTTTTCCTTTTTTTTTTGGGGGGGGGGGGATCCTGGGTGGGAGGTTCATGGGGAGTCGGGATGGGGGGTGGGGAGGGGGGTTCTATCATTGTTACCTCCCTGAAAATGTATGAGACTTTGTTTCTGTTTGTACTCAGTGTGGGGTGCAAAAAAAAGGCAAAAACTTTGTTTATGATGTGAATATATATACATTGTACGTTTTTCAATAATTGATCAAAGAAAAAAAAGTGAAACACAACTTGTTTTGCTTCAGGATAATTTATCAACCATTGATTTATTCTGAATGTCAATTATACCATTTTCTTTATTTCTTATTTTATTTTATTTACAGTCAGGATCTCATTCACAAAACTTAGATCTTTAGGTCTGCAGATCATTTTATAGAAACTGACATTGCATTGAAATAAGTCATTGTGAAACATATATGGTATAGCAACAGAAAATCATACATAAACACATTAATAATACATAACATGCAGTTGTAATTTAAGAAGTATTACATCTATATGTATAATGTGTACATCTTATAATAATATATACAGTAAGATAAGAAGGTAAGATCAAAGACTTCTGTGCACATAAAAAGGTTTATTTCTTGAAAACTGAAATAATAAATCTGTGTTTGTGAGGCAAAAATGGTTACTCATTAAAGAGTAACATACTTGTTAATGGTAATCTCATAAAGTAGGCCTTCATTTAAGAAGGTTGCAATGCATGTTCTGTCCATAAAAAACATAAAATAAAGCTGTTAAAGATAACAACACTTAAACAATTCTCATTGAATTTGTAAAGAAATACAAAGAATAAAATGTAAGTTGTTTTATTCTAAGTGGTGGTAACCTTTTCTCCGAGAAATCTGGGTCACCAAGTACATTTTGAGAGAGATGCAATTGCTCCTGGACTTATGTATGAATGAAGTACTACACTTTAGTGCAGCACGCACATGGTTGGGTTGGATGGTTTGATGTACAATTTTCAGGACTTTGGACAAGAGAGACAAACACTTCAAGAAACTAAGGAAGTCCAGTTAACTATATTAACCTTCAAAGGTGAGGCAAATATGGTCAGCATAATGTTAAAGACATTATATTTCTTCCAAAACACATTTGCTGTTTCTCTACACCCGTTTCCTACAGCTCACACAGAGACACTGAGGAGTCGAAGGACGGGAACCCAAACCCAGGATAAAGAGGTTCAGTGAATGTGGTGTTGAAGGTGTGGAGGTGGATCAGTTTGTCAGAGGACACTCTGTAGAAGGACAAAGTGCCAGCAGGACAGTCCACATACACTGCTACTCTATGAGAGGTGGGGGAGAGTGGGATTACTATTTCTCTGTAAAAGTGCCATACAGTGTAACCACCATCAGAGCACTTCAGACTCCAGGACTGATCATTTCTTCCAAGCTGACAGACAGCCTTGTTTCCTCTCCTCGTGATTCCCCTGTAAGTGACACCAATGTAAACCCGTCCTCTCCACTCAACTTCCCAATAACAATGGCCTGTCAGAGAATTACTATGCAGCAGTTGATAGCAGTCAAATCTCTATGGATGATCAGTATATGACTGCTCCTTTTGCACTGCACTGTTCACAAGAATCTGAAGGAGAGACAAAGACACACACAGCATTAACCTCTGCTGTCTACCATGGTCAACTCTGGAGGGAGAAACACAGACCAGCACTTATCAATAATTGTAAAAAGAGCATTTAACAATAATAATAAAAATAATGTATCAGTTCTGAGTCCTATTTTTTTTTATTAAAATAAGGTCTGTCAGTATTACTGAGGAAAAATGTGTGAGTTCCTGTAATCTGTGAACTGACAGTGTCCAGTTTCCAGTGTGATCCTTCAGTCCAGCAGACAGCAGCTTCACTCCTGTGTCCCCTGGATGGGAGGGGTTGGACATCAGAGCTGAGGCTAGAGAAGAACATCCTCCTCTCTGATTAGACAACCTAACAGACTGGAATATGGCGTTATATTTGAGTCAAAAGTCGCGCGAGCGTAAATACATCTCTACATGCGCAATTTTCTCTGCGCGTAAAGATTTAACTGCCGCGCGCACTTGTTTGATCTTCGCTCACATATTCAGCAACCCAGCGAGTAAAAGACAACCCGCTGAGGGGAGTGGTTATGGCGCTGAACTAAGCACACGTCTTTTTGTGAGCTCCTGGCGATATTTTAGTAAAACCCTGTAAACTTTCCTTTAACTGCATGAACAGTGATAACTATCGTTTGTGGCGAGGTATTACTGTATACCCGCGACAATATGCCGGCGAAGAAAGCACAAAACAAATCTAAAGCACACTCTTCTCCGAGTGATGAAGACGACGTCTCAGATGCTAACAGCCTAGCTAACTTAACAGGTGATGCTAGCCCTGTGCTTCACGTGGACGTAGATACTGGAATGGCCCACAACATGGATGTTATTCAGATACTCAACGGGATCTGTAGTAAAGAGAGATGCAGGAGCACAAAAACATCACACTGGCCAGGAGGTGTGCAGAAAAACAGGTTGACTTTTATTCTCTCATCAAACAAAGGTAGTCGTTTAACAAAGCAAAATGATTTGATGCTCTTCCCATAGCATACAAACAAAACTGAACCCCCTAAAAACCGTTCTCAACATATATATATACACTGATAGGCCTTTTTTCCAGTTCAAACCAGCCTATCAGGGTAGATCTGTGAAAAGGAGGATGGACACGATTAACAATATACACCACAATTTCCTTGATTTGTTGGTCCTAACAAATACATATTAAATTCTGCAATATAAACAAAAACATACAGTACATTCAAATTTAATCAATGAAATGCACAACATGAACAATCCAACTTAATTAACTGAAATATTTCCACCCATTCCATCATCCAATCAAAGCAATACCCACCTCCTTCTAGTCTCCTATAAAAGGGTACCTATAGAGGCGTGCTCCCTCTTTACGCCCATGCCCAGAAGCACAAAGGACTGGAAACAGGTGACAAACCACATTGTCTGTCTTGTACTATTCCTCAATTCAATGTTTTTAGGAATACATTTAACTAAGATGACCATGCTCTATCTATATCATCCAACATAGCAAATCAGTTAAACAATTAAAATTGTAGACAGCAAACAGTAAGGGAGTTAGCACTTCCTCACATTTCACACCTCCTCCCCCTCTGGTTTGTACAGGTCAGGCAAACGGGACAGACAATCAGCAATAAGGTTTCTCTTACCTGGACAATGCTGTATGGTAAACTGGTATGGCTGGAGGACTAGACACCAACGCAGGATTCTTGCATTCTGATGCTGTTTTGAGTGCATCCACTTCAAGGGTCTATGGTCCGTCTGCGACACAAATTCTCTTCCCAGAAGATAATACTTCAGTGAATAAATAGCCCATTTTATAGCTAGTCCCTCCTTTTCCACTGGCGAGTATTTTTTCTCCCGGTCAAACAGCTTCTTACTTAGGAATAGGACAGGTTTTTCCTCACCTGGCCTTCCCTGAGCTAACACAGCTCCTAATCCCACACCAGAGGCATCAACTTGCACAAGGAATTGTTCTGTGAAGTCAGGAGTCTGCAACACAGGAGCTTGACAGATCTGTCTCTTTAAGGTCTGGAAGGCATTCTCACATTCATCATGCCAAATTACTTTAGAGACTGATTTTTTGGTTAGATCAGTGAGTGGTGCTGCCAGTGTAGCAAAATGAGGAATGAATCTTCTGTACCATCCCACAAGTCCCAAAAAGGATCTCACCTGCTTTTTGGTCAGCGGTCACGGGATCAGCTGTATGGCCTTTATCTTCTCTACTTGCGGTTTTATTTGTCCGTGGCCAACCAAATAGCCAAGGTATTTCACCTCCTCTTGGGCCCAAGAGCACTTGTTCGTGTTCAGGGTCAGACCAGCTCCCTGGATCTTGGTCAGGACAACCTCAAGATGCTGCAGGTGTTCCTCCCACGATTCACTGTAAATCACAACATCATCGAGATAGGCAGCCGCAAACCTGGAGCAATCATTAAGCACAATGTCTATTAATCTTTGAAAAGTTGCAGGTGCCCCATAAAGACCAAAAGGTAGCACGGTGTAATGGTACAAACCCATTCCTGGAATCTGGAAAGCTGTGTATTCTTTACAAGCTGGGTCAAGAGGCACTTGCCAGTAACCTTTACATAGATCCAAGGTTGTGATATATTTGGCTTTTCCCAGTCTTTCCAACAGCTCATCAGTACGTGTCAAAACAGGAAATACTGTTCAGTTTCCTCATGTCAGAACAGAACCGTGGTTGAGTGGAGTTTTTCTTGGGAACAAGCACAATAGGGTTTGACCACTCACTCCTAGACAGCTCAATGACTCCCCTGTCCAGCATCATCTGGACCTCCTTTCTAAGTAGTTCCATCATTCATTCTGGAACTCTGTAAGGCTTCAGGCGGACAGGTTTAGGGTCCTTCAGAACAATTTTGTGGGTTATCACCTCAGTACGTCCAGGTTTTTCTGAGAATAGTGAAGGGAAACGTTGTTTAAGCTCACCCAGTTGACGCCACTGATCCCCACTCAAGTGTTCTGGAGGAAGTTGGGGTGTACATTGCTGTCTTAAGGGTACCATGTCAGCTTCTTCTGCTTCCACCACCTCATCATCTTCTGGCTGGACATCCCGGACCATCAGAACACGCTCTCCACCTGTGTCCGGGTTGTTTCTTTCCTGGTACTCCTTTAACAGGTTTAGATGAAGCAATTGTCTTTGTTTAAGTTTCATATGTTACAGGTCCCAGCTTTCTGGTAACAGAATAAGGGCCATGCCACTTAGCTAGTAACTTACTGGGTCCTGTAGGAAGCAGTAGCAAAACTTTTTGACCAATTTTCAGTTCTGGGGGTTGTTATTATCCCTTTTACACCGAGTTGGGAATACAGTGACTTCATAAGATGTGACATAAAGTTTGTACCCTGGTCTGTTAAGATCTCTTTTGGGATGCCAACTCTAGAGAACAACTCCACTAAACACCAAACTATATGTTTGACTTGAATGGAGCGCAGAGGATAGACATCAGGATATCTGGTCGCATAGTCACATATGACGAGGGCAAATTTGTGTCCACTACTACTTTTTGGCAAGGGACCAATTATATCCATTGCTATCCTCTCATACGGCACACTCATGATGGGTAATGGTTGTAACTGGCCTCTGTCTGAAACTTTGGTGGGTGCTACAATCTGACATTCATGGCATGTTTTACAGTATTCCCTTACTTCTTTGTACAAACCTGGCCAATAGAAGCGTTGAGCAATGCGGTCATAGTTCTTGGCCTGTCCTAAATGCCCAGCCCACGGAACAGTATGGCCCAAATGTAAGATTATCTGATGATACTCTTTTGGAACAACAAGTCTGGGTTTGTCAATGTCAGCCAAATACAAAAGATCCTTTCAGGATCAGAAAGGATTTTTCCACAAAGATTGATGTGGTCCTGAAAGCAATTCAAGATGTTAAGAGGGACGTGCAGGACTTCTCGGCACGCATGGATGAAGCAGAAGGGCGCATTAGCAGCGTAGAGGATACAGTTAACTCAGAGAAAGGCAAGACTGAGGCGCTAGTTAAACAAGTGACTCTCCTCACGAACAAACTCGTCGAGCTCGAAAACCGCCCTCGTTGATCCAACCTGCGACTAGTTAACATGCCGGAGAAGATAGAAGGAAATGATGCGGTGGCTTTCCTGGAGAAGTGGCTCCCCGAAGCGCTGGGACCAGCGACATTCCCGAGACCACCTCTCATCGAAAGAGCGCACAGGTTGCCCGGCCGACGCAACCTAATCAATCAACCATACCGAGAGTCCTCATCGTGAAGTTTTTAAACTTCCAGGACAAAGTCCGAGTGATGCGAGCAGCCAGGGCCAAAGGCAAAGTTATCTGCGGCAGTCAAGAGAACATGTTCTTCCCGGATCGATGAACATACGCTATGGAATAATATACCCATCTAAGCTACGAGTGTCGTCTGATGGACAAACACGTGAGTTTGAATCCCCAGCGGATGCTGAAAAATTCATCTAAGGTTTACAGAACACAGAGGACTCACAGATTAACTAAAGTGAACTGCTGAATCCTTTATTATCCGCCTATATGTACTGTAGTTTGATATTGCTGGCTTTATGGGCTAGTAACACACGTGAAATGGTAATGCTTTTTTTTTTTTTTCGCAGAGACTTTTCTGTTTCGTTTATTTCATTTTACCATTCCTTCAGTCTCCTCAGATGTGATGGGTTTTTCATTTACTCTTTAGATAGAAACTATCACGCGCCCTTTTTAAGTGGCCTTTCATTTCTTTATTGGAGAAGTGGTTATTCACTATACTGTCGGCTTTCCTGGATGAGAGTTAAGCTGCAAGAAAGATTATGATGAACATTTCTTAAATACTTGTTTGTGTAGATTATATACTTTTGCCAGGGGACACAATTGTCACAATTGTCTCATTTTGTTTTGTTCTGATATAATGACTGCTCGGTTTGGTCTAGCTGCTCCCTTGTTTACACTGGATCAGTGTGCGCACTTAACTGCACCCCAAGGTCAGGGGGAGGGTGGGGAAGAGCGAGGGGCTGTCCTGTTCAGGTTGACAGCTAAGGGGGTTCATTTATGGCAGATTTTAAGTTTTATGTTTGTTTTTCTGTACTTTTCACAACATGTTGCATTTTGCTGGTGCACTCCCAATACAACACATAGAGATACTCAATAGGTTTTTCAACAACTAAAAGATTATGCTATGCTGCACAATCTGTTGTATTATTAAGATTAGATGACTTCAAATAAGAATTTTAATTTACTTCTTGGAATGTTCGAGGAATGGTAAAGCTAACTAAACTAAAACAGGTTATTACCAGGCTTAAACAACTTAAGTCATCAATTGTGTTTATTCAGGAGACTCATTTACTCAGAGAAGACCTGGTGAAAGTACGTAGGAGATGGCCAGGGAAAGTGCTCGCATCCTGTTTCCCTTCTCATTCGAGAGGGGTTATGGTGTTAATTCATAATTCGGTGCCTTTCCAAGTAAACAACACTATGTATGATAAAGCTGGTAGGTTTTTGGTGGTTCAAGGAACTCTCTTGAAAGAAAATATCAATTTGGTTAATGTATATGGCCCTAATGATGATAACCCATCACTTTTTGAGAATTTATTTCTGTTGATGGCCACCTCCCTGGTAAGATGATATTGGCAGGTGACTTAAATTGTGCTTTAGCCCGAAGCATGATCGCTCATCAGGGATGGATACATCCCATTCTCAAACAAGAAAGAAAATACAACAATATATGAAAGACCTGAATCTCTGTGATCCGTGGAGGACTCAAAACCCCAACAAAAGGGAATTCTCATGCTGCTCACCAGTATTTAAAACCCACTCCCGAATAGATTATTTTTTAATTTCCTCATCTCTGCTACCCAGTATAACTAATTGTATATATGACAGTATTGTTTTGTCAGATCATGCCCCAACCTCACTATTTTACAACGTCGAACAATTGAATAGACACTCAATAAAACAATAAAATTTGTAGGAGAACACATTGATCTCTACTTCTCAATAAATATGAATCAAACATCTGCAGCCATTAGGTGGGAAGCTTTTAAAGCATATATTAGAGGACAAATGATAAGTTTCACCAGCTCTAAATTTAACAAATTTAAACAGACAATGAATGAATTAGACTCTGAAATTAGAGAATTAGAGAGAGAGGTTATCATAGATGATTCGACACAAAAAAACAGGAATTACTGACCCTTAAAGCAAAATATGAGGAGCTTTCCATGCTTAAGGCTAAGGATGGTCTAATAAGACTGAAACAAACTTTTTATGATCAGGGTAAAAAGCCTGGTAAATTGCTAGCTTGGCAGATAAAGAAACTTGAATCTGACAGAGCCATTAATATAATTAGGAACGAACAAGGAGAATTATCTACAAATCCCTCAGAAATTAATAACACCTTTGTCTCATATTATAAAACCCTTTATAATTCTGACAGCACACTAGACCTGGTAAACCAAAACAGTTTCCTGGATGGATTGGTCATTCCCTGTATTTCTGAGGGTACAAAATCTGAATTGGAGAGGGAATTAAATTTGAATGACATCTCTAACGCTATTACAAACATGAGAGGAGGTAAGGCTTCAGGTCCAGATGAGCTTCCAATAGATATTTATAAATTATTTAAAGCGAAACTAATACCCCCGTTATTAGATGTTTATTTGGATTCCTTTAAAACAGGTTGCCTCCCGCTTCATTATGTAGTGCTCTGATCACTCTTATTCTAAAACCAGGCAAAGCATCAACCGAACACGGTTCTTACAGACCTATATCACTTTTAAATTCTGATGCAAAGATTATAGCTAAAGTTCTAGCAATGAGACTAGAGAGGGTTCTACCAGTCATTATACATGGAGACCAGAATAGTTTTGTGCAAAATCGTCAGAGGTTCCACAATGTGAGGAGAGTTCTTAATATAATCCACGAGTGTGACGAGTCCCCTGATACCACAATTCTATCACTCGACGCAGAAAAGGCGTTCGAGGTGCTTAAGCGTTTTGGATTTGGTGATTACTTTCGTAGATGGGTCGAAATTCTACTTGTTGATTCTTCTGCAATGGTATTTACTAATAACCTCATCTCTCAGCCTTTTGAGTTATTTCGAGGCACAAGGCAAGGGTCACCAATTTCCCCTCTACTTTTTGTAATAGCCATGGAACCATTAGCAATAGCGATTAGAGCACACCCCTCAATTCATGGTATTAAGACTGGGGACATGGTACACAATACAGCAATGTACGCTGATGATACTATTGTGTTTTTACCTCATCTTGCAGAATCGATACCATCTCTCTTGGAGTTGTTCAATCAATTTGGTAGTTTCTCTGGGTTCAAAGTGAACAAAGAAAAGTCATCTTTTATGTTTTTAAATGTAAACGAGAAGAAGAAACTAGGGATGTCCGATATTGACTTTTTGGCGATATCCGATAGCCGATATTGTCCAAATTCTTAATTTCCGATTCCGATATCAACCGATATGGTATACCGATATCCAGACCACAGACATTTTGTGTGCCAACGAGCGAGCAAGCAACCTGTTAGCCACACTAGCTACACTCTGTTGTTGTTTTGGCTCCGCGTGCGGTTTGATGAGGTCATCAATCGCGTCTTAGGACCCCACAAGCAGCAGTAGGAGCACGCAGCAGCACAACCCGGGCATTATGTTATCGGTTTTCATTATCGGTGTTAAAACCGATAACAATATGAACAGATATTACAAAAATAGGCTAATATCGGCTGATATTATCGGTTGGCCGATATTATCGGACATCCCTAGAAGAAACCAGTAGTATCCCACCCATTTGTGAACGCCACAGAGGGATTTAAATATTTGGGCATCAGAATAACCCCAAAGATAAGCAATCTTAGTTCAACCAATTATGAGCCCATGGTAGTAGAGGTGTCAGAAGAGATCACTAGATGGACAACACTACCTCTCTCTATACTGGGAAGAATAAACATAGTGAAGATGACTATACTACCTAAATTTTTATATAGTTTCCAGTCAATTCCACTAGCCCCTCCTCCTTATTTTTTTCCTAAGACCAGAAAGCTTCTTTCTAATTTCATCTGGAACAATAGGAAGCCAAGACTCAGGCTCTCCCTCTTGTATTTACCTTATGATAGGGGAGGGCTACAGCCAAATCTAGAATGGTATTATTGGGCTGCTCAGTTGAGGACCACAATGTTTTGGTTTTCGAAAGATATTTTCATGCCCTGGTTAGAAATTCAAAAACTATCCTCAAAAGGTTTGTCATTGAACAGCTATCTATACTCAGCATCTTTTAAAACATTAAAGAAAAGTACTACTAATCCTTTTGTAAAAAACACTATTGTTGTTTGGCATGTAGTACAAAAAATGTTGGATGACCCCCCAGGGTTGTCATGTTTCTCCCCAATCTGGGGTAACAATCACTTCGCCCCGGCAAAGAATGACATGGGTTTTAAAGCATGGTTGACCAAGGGCATAGAAAAACTACAGGATGTATATGAGGATTATACTCTAATGTCTTTCAATGAGTTAAAGGCAAAGTTTGATATACCGCAGAAACACTTCTTTAAGTATTTACAACTTAGAAGTTTTATTCTGACACACTTAAAGGTGCAGTGTGTAAGATTTGGCAGCTGGCAGGAATTTTGGCCCATTCCTCCTGACAGAACTGGTGTAACTGAGCCAAGTTTGTAGGCCGCCGTGCTCGCACATGCCTTTTCAGCTCTGCCCATAAATTTTCAATAGGATTGAGATCAGGGCTTTGTAATGACCACTGCAAAACATTGACTTTGTTATCCTTAAGCCACTTTGTAACCAGTTTGGCAGTATGCTTCGGGTCATTGTCCATTTGGAAGACCCATTTGCTCCCAAGCTTCAACTTCCTGGCTGATGTCTTGAGATGTTGCTTCAGTATTTCCACATAATGTTCTTTCTTCATGATGCCATCTATTTTGTGAAGTGCACCAGTCCCTCCTGCAGCAAAACAACCCCACAACATGATGCTGCCACCCCGGTATTTCACAGGTGGGATGGTGTTCTCAGGCTTGCAAGCTTCCCCCTTTTTCCTACAAACGTAACGATGGTCATTATGGCCAAACAGTTCGATTTTAGTTCCGTCAGACCACAGGACATGTCTCCAAAAATTAAGGTCTTTGTCCCTGTGTGAATTTGCAAACTGTGATCTGGCTTTTTTATGTTTCTTTTGGAGTAATGGTTTCTTCCTGGCAGAGTGGCCTTTCAGCCCATGTCAGTACAGTACTCGTTTCACTGTGGATAATGACACACTCTTACCAGCTTCAGCCAGCATGTTCACAAGGTCTTTTGCTTTTGTTCTTGGGTTGATATGCACATTTCGGACCAAAGTACGTTCATCTCTGGGACACAGAACCCGTCTCCTTCCTGAGTGGCAGCAGAGGCACACCTGTATCCACTCAGCCCATTTCCTCCACCTCTTAAGCCTAGACTTCACTCCTGCTCATTGTCAGATCATTCCATGCTCTCTCTCTGCATGCCGTTCCCCTGCGCTTCAGAAAATATCCTCTTGCCAGCCTGCTTCCTGCCTCATCAGCCTGCCTGCTCTAGTTTTTTGGTCTAGTTTAAAGCCTCTTCAGTTTCCACTCAGCAGAGCGTCTGTATCTCTCTGCTTTGGGGTCTGAATCTTAAAGAACGTAACACATATTAATCTTAGTGTATGTAAACTTCTGACTTTGAAGAAAGTAATAAAAAATTGTCTAAAAAAATCCTTCTCTCATTTGTTATGACCTTGGGTCATTACATTATGAAAATGTGATGCTGCTTTGTCCCTCCTCCTCCCAGTGTGTGAGCAGTTGCCTCTGAGTGTGTCTGTGTGTGTGTGACTGACAGCAGGTTGGACCTGCTGGTTGGCTGGAGGTGCCTGATTGCTGCTGCAGGATTGGCCAGAGTGAAGAGAGGAGCCTTTTTGAAGCCGCGACTGACTGCAGTCTTCCTCTCTCTCACCAACGATTCACCCACCACCAACTGGGTCTAGTGTCCGGCCTAACTGCTAACACTGTGTGTAAGAAATTAGTGAACCTACAAACTGAGTGTCCTTGTAAACCTTATGAGAGTTAGTAACCTGTGTGTGGTAGCCCTGTAGGAGGGAGAAGCCATTTACTTTAAACATTTTTCTCCTGTTTTTTCCCCTAGGAGTTAGGGAAGAGTTTGTCTTTTTGTTCATCTTGTTTGCCTAGGGAAGGTAGGGAGACAGATTCTTTTGTTTGTTGTTTTGGTTTTGTTCTCCCTCTGAAGAGAAATAAAAAGACTACTTAGAAATATCAAATTTTCCTGTGGACACTGGCCTTCTTGGGTGTGGGAGAATGGGGAGAAGCTAAACCATGTTATGTCTCTGATTCCCCTAGATTAGGGGCATAACACATTATTCTGACATTTAGCAAATAGAAATAATTTTGGGAATCCTAACGGACCTAAAACAGGAAAAGTGATTGTCTGATTTCATGTCAGACAGTGAGAAAAAAAGCATATGTGTCTTTTTATATAGTGTATGTAAACTTCTGGTTTCAACTGTATATGTTTAAAAAAAAAAAAAAAAAAAAAAAAAAGACAACCCGCTCTCGCTCTCTCTCTCCCCTGTGCTCTCTCGTGGTCGAGTTCTGCTCGCTCGAAGCGGGGACTTTTGACAGTTTGGGGGCGGAGACCAAGGCTGACCCCAGCCCTCTTATGATTGGTCATTTTGACGGGTGGTAGTTTCCATAGTGACTGCAAGCGTCAGCTCGTCCCCTTCTCCTGTACTGTGGTACTGTGGTTTTTCCTAAATATCAGATCAAAAATGTATAATCAGTTTCATGAGTTGTTAAAAAATTTCAACGTCAAAATTCAGTGTAAAACGAACGGGAGTGATTGTGGTTTGGTGAAATTTCTAAAGAAATGTTGAGTGTGCCTGACTCTGGCCCCGTCGCCCCCCTACATTACATAGCTGTCAGTGTGTGTGTGTGTGTGTGTGTGTGTGTGTGAGCCCACCAATCAGAGCAGAGCAGTCAACCGCAGCGGCTCCTGTGACATTTGACACCGCTGAGAGAGAGAGAAAAATGTCTGAAAGTACCCCTCGAACAAAAGGGATTTTTGGCCAAATCGTATATCCTATCATTGAACCGGCTTCACTGTGAGCATCTTGAGTTCTTCCTGAACGTCTACATATATATTTTATGCAGCAAAAGTTGGGAAATTGGACTTTTAGACCGATGGAAAGATACTGGTACCTCTGCTTTCCTCCAGACATGTATCATACAGACATCAGCAATCTAACTCTCTGCAAAAAAGTGAATAAGCATATTTACTATTGTCGGTGTCACATGACCAATGGAGCGTAACTTGATTGGATGGACGCTGGATGAATTGAGGGGGGTAGGAAGAAGGAGACGAAGAGAGATGGAAGAGAGGAACAGGGCAAGGGCAGAATAATGTCGACACCTGAAGATATACATGTAAGTAACAACCTTGCTTATTAGTAACGTAGAGTGAGAAGGGTTCCATCCATTCTGTCTCTTCCGATGGAACTGTAAAGTCTGACAGCGGAAAGACCTGCGGGACTGAAGACAGAGCTTCACAGCCTCTCTGTGTCAGGTTACAGCCACTCAGCCTGAGAAAGCAACAGTAATTAATACAAACCAAATCATTTGTTGAGAGAGAAACGTTTCATTTAGTGCTGGCCCATGCGTGACCCTGTGTAAAGGATAGAAAATTCCATAGCAGAGAGTTTTTCTGATCTTCTTCCAATATTTGTCCTTTAACTCAAGTAGAACTCAGTTTACCTCCATCATTCTTATTTATACCTTAAAACAAAACTACTAAAATATAATAACAAAGTACTAACATTTGTAAAAACATGGAAGATGTTAACATGAAACAAATATGAGTTGAATTCATGACCACATGGACTCTGTATTTTGTCTTTAAACCTTTATTGAACTCAATGACAACCACGACAGCCATTAGCAGCTACTAGATGCTGCTCCAAGAAAACTTTCTTAAAGTGAATATCAAAGTCAACACAGTTTGTACACAACAAGTTCAGCCCTGAAGAGATCATTTCACCATTTCTAAGAACAAAACATTTCTGACATTAAAGGTACAATCAGTGAGCCAAATGTTCACCAAAGTGAAGCCTCGTCCACCACCAACATTTAAACCACAGGACTGGAAGTTGTCTCCGTCCTACACAGAACACAGAGACACTGAACAACCAGGCCAGAATGCAAACCTAAACCCAGGATAAAGAGGTTCAGTGAATGTGGTGTTGAAGGTGTGGAGGTGGATCAGTTTGTCAGAGGAGACTCTGTAGAAGGACAGAGTGCCAGCAGGACAGTCCACATACACTGCTACTCTACCAGAGAAGAAGAAGGAGGAGGAGGGGTAGGAGGGGTAGGAGTGGGAGGAGGAGGAGATAGAGGAGAGGTCTGTTCTTCTGTTATCGTGCCAGACGTAGTAACGACCATCAGAGCACTCGAGACTCCAGGACTGATCACTCCATCCAAACACACAGTCATCACTGTCTCCTTTCCTGCTGATTCCTCTGTAACTCACTGCTACACAAACTGTTCCTCTCCACTCGACCTCCCAGTAACAGCGACCAGTCAGATCATTACTACACAGCAGCTGAGGCCAGTGGTCAAATCTGTCTGGATGACGAGGATATGGCTGATCCTCCTCCACACTTGTCACCTTCCTGTTGTTGTCTTCCAGTTTGAGCTGTCTGTGTACTGTGTTTGTGTCCAGAGTGAGTTGACAGAAATCTGATGGAGAGAAAAAGACACAACACAGCAGCAGTTTATCATCAGACACATCTGAAGGGTTTATTCTTTGTTTGTTTACTGATGTTGTTCATTTCTATAAAGTTTAATGATGACACATTCTGTCAGTAATGTTTTCATGAAGAAATACCACAACTATCATCTTTGGATTTCAACACAAACTGACTGTGTGCTGTTTGCTCATCATTAGTCAAAGTGAATCCACACTTACACTTCCTCAGACCAGGTTTTAACCACTGCTGTCCACCATGGTCCACCCTGGAGGAAGAAACACAGTCACAATGATTTTCTATCCCAGAGACCAGAGTTGACATGAACCCAGGACTCTGGTGTCACAGAGTCTGGTCTAGACCTGCTCTGTATGGAAAGTGTCATGAGATTTTGTTTTGTTTTGTTATATTCAATTGAATTGGATCCAACCAAAATAATCATGATAATTTTGAAATACAGGCCTGGGGGCCATAAATGTCTGAACAAATTTTAATTTCAGCACATTTAGTAGTTGTTGACATATTTCAGTCTGGACCAAAGTCATGAACAGACTGACATTTACATTAGTAGAGCCATGATGCTAGCAGGGCTACAGTTTTCATATTTCTAATGAATGAATGTTTCCATTCAATAAGACTGTGTGGTTCTATATGTCTCTAAACTCAGGCCTGCTCACTCCTCTGAACAGAATTAACAGAAAGAAGACATCCTTCATGATGATTGACCAGAGCAGAACGACATGAAATTAGAGGCACCTGCAGAGTTCTTGTTGTCTGTCCATACCTGAGAGTGTCCAGTCTCCAGTGTGGATCCTCCAGTCCAGCAGACAGCAGCTTCACTCCTGAGTCTCCTGGATGATTGTAGCTCAGGTCCAGCTCTCTCAGATGGGAGGGGTTGGAGCTCAGAGCTGAGGCCAGAGAAGAACAGCCTTCCTCTGTGATCAGACAGCCTGACAGCCTGGAGACAGAAAACATCATAAACTCAGTGATTTAGAAAATCATGTCCGCAGGAAAATACTTAAAATGTTAAACATCTTTATTATCATGAACCTGTAGTGGGACAAACAAGATTTAAAATATCAACTATTTACCAAACTACTGACTCCTGACCTGAGATTTTCCAGTGTACAGTGTGGACTCTCCAGTCCAGCAGACAGCAGCTTCACTCCTGAATCCTTCAGGTTGTTGTTACTCAGGTCCAGATCTTTCAGACTAGAGGATTGTGAGCTGAGAACTGAAGACAGAGCTTCACAGCTTCTCTCTGAGAGGTTACAGCCACTCAACCTGAAGAAAAAACAGTGATGAAGAAAAGTTTGAAAACATTACTGTTTCTTATATTATATATTCCATAAATGTATCTAGTGATCCATCCACCTACAGAGCTTTGTTGGAGGCTTTGACCACTGGCAGCAGCCTCAGAAGAGCCTCCTCTGAAGCAGTGAATTTCTTCAGGTCAAACACGTCCAGATCTTTTTCTGATGACAGTAAGATGAAGACCAGAGCTGACCACTGAGCAGGAGAGAGTTCATCTGTGGATAGAGTTCCTGTTCTCAGGTACCATCGGATCTCATTCACTAGAGAAAGATCATTCAGTTCATTCAGACAGTGGAACAGATTGATGATTCTCTCTGGAGACAGATTCTTATTGATCTTCTGCTTGATGTACTGAATTGTTTCCTGATTGGTTTGTGAGCTATTTCCTGTCTGTGTCAGCAGACCTCGTAGGAGACTCTGATTGGTCTGCAGTGAAAGTCCCAGGAGGAAGCGGAGGAACAAGTCCAGGTGTCCATTTGGACTCTGTAAGGCCTCGTCCACAGCACTCTGGTGGAGATGTGTTAGTTTAGGTTTGTCTGTGAAGACTTTAGACCACCATGTTCCCTCAGGCAGCAGATTGACTCCAGAGTTGATGAATGTCAGATGGACATGAAGAGCAGCCAGAAACTCCTGAACACTCAGATGGATGAAGCAGAACACCTTGTCCTGGTACAGTCCTCTCTCCTCTTTAAAGATCTGTGTGAACACTCCTGAGTACACTGAGGCTGCTCTGATATCGATGCCACACTCTGTCAGGTCTGATTCATAGAAGATCAGGTTTCCTTTCTGCAGCTCCTCAAAAGCCAGTTTTCCCAGAAACTCAATCATCTTCCTGCTCTCTGGACTCCAGTGTGGATCTGACCCAGCTCCTCCATCATACTTGATGTTCTTCAGTTTCAATTGAACCACCAGGAAATGGATGTACATCTCAGTCAGGGTCTTGGGCAGCTCTCCTCCCTCTCTGGTCTTCAACAGATCCTCCAGAACTGTAGCAGTGATCCAGCAGAAGACTGGGATGTGGCACATGATGTGGAGGCTTCGTGATGTCTTGATGTGGGAGATGATTCTGCTGGCCTGCTTCTCATCTCTGAATCTCTTCCTGAAGTACTCGTCCTTCTGAGGGTCAGTGAACCCTCTGACCTCTGTCACCATGTCAACACAGTCAGGAGGGATCTGATTGGCTGCTGCAGGTCTTGTGGTTATCCAGAGGCGAGCAGAGGGAAGCAGTTTCCCCCTGATGAGGTTTGTCAGCAGCACATCCACTGAGGTGGACTCTGTAACATCAGTCAGGATCTCAGTGTTGTGAAAGTCCAGAGGAAGTCGACACTCATCCAGACCGTCAAAGATGAACACAACCTGGAAGTCTTCAAACCTGCAGATTCCTGCTTCTTTGGTTTCAGTAAAGAAGTGATGAACAAGTTCCACCAAGCTGTACTTTTTCTCTTTCAGCACATTCAGCTCTCTGAAAGTGAATGGAAATGTGAACTGTATGTCCTGGTTGGCTTTGTCTTCAGCCCAGTCCAGACTGAACTTCTGTGTTAAGACTGTTTTCCCAATGCCAGCCACTCCCTTTGTCATCACTCTTCTGATTGGTTCATCTCTTCCAGGTGAGGCTTTAAAGATGTCTTCTTGTCTGATTGTTGTTTCTGGTCTGTCTGCTTTCCTGGATGCTGTTTCAATCTGTCTGACCTCATGTTCCATGTTGACTTCACCTGTTTTTTCCATCATGATGTAGATCTCAGTGTAGATCTCTTGTAGCAGTTTTGAATTTCCTGCTTTAGCAATCCCCTCAAACACACGCTGAAACTTCTTCTTCAGGTTGGATTTGAGTTTACGTCGGCACTCGTCAAGAATCTCTGAATAAAATAAAAAATGACACAAGAGAGGACGCCGAGTTAAAAGTGACTCTTTCAAACATTTTGTGACTCAGTGTGCACATTTCTGACTTTAATGAATCATTTTAATGTGGCTTGGATCAATGTGCTGTTTGTATCTTGGTATCAGGTATGATCCAGGTGAGGAAGCTTACTTCAACATTTCTGAAATCACTTTTGGTCTGACCCTTCACCTGGGACTAATTTGTTTTGGGTGACTCTGTCAGGAGGTATTGTCCTGACAACCGAGCTTCCTCCACAACATTATGGTGGTTATTATTTGAGAGGTTTATTTTGATATGAGGGAGATCTTTCTTCTGTATCATCACTGCCATGTAAATTATCTTACAGTACAAAAATGTTATGTGATGTATGATTGTTTAATTTGCAGCTTCTTACTTTGTCATAACTCTTTTCAATGACCTACCTGCAGGTTCTGAGATGGTGTTTGGTAATTTCTCCACTAGACCATGCAGATTCATCTTCACCAACACCATTTTGGTCACTGTCATACTGTTTATACAGTAGTTGTTCACCATCTGATCCACTGTGTCCATCCTGTCTGCATTCTCCAGTCGACTCTTCTTGAGTGCTCGGAAACCTTTCAGGACTGGCTGCTGCAGGAGCCACTTGAATGTCTTAAAATCATCAGCTCCCAAATGCTCCAAAATTTCTAACAGGACCTGTTCATGTGTCGCCATCTTCCCTCTCTGTCAAGATAAAAAGAAATATCATTTTACAACTAGTAGATTTTCTATAACTACTTAATAAAAGCTCAGATTAATAATCAGTGTCAGAGAGATTGTGTGTAAAAATGTGTCTTGTATCATTTTGGCTTTAACATTAAAGTACAGACATCTATTAGGCTGTCACTATTTTCACACGATAAGAAAACATGAACTTTATTGTCCTCTGATTTACTGATTTATCAGTTTGACCTACTGTATGCACTACTGTCCTGTCACCACACCAAAGTGTGGATCAGAATGGTAGATTATTTCGTTTGTGTCTGTTGTAATAAACAGTAGTAGCTGTTGTTGTACATTTATGGAGTCCAGGTCAAAAGTTTCTGCACATTGTGTATATAATGTAAAGTGTGTTTATGAATAAATACTTTCAAAAATTAAATCAGCGTATTGATTTTGTGTTATACTCTTACACCTAATTTACACCGGGGACGTAAGCGCTGCGGAACGGCTGCGCTGCGGAACGGCTCCGTCCTCTGCCCGGCGTCAACTCACACCGGGCGCGTAACGGCAGCGTAGCGCTGCCTTGCGAGCCAGCCGTATTCACGCGAGATCACGAGATCACGCGATAATCCCGAACGTGCGCGAAACCGCGAGATCCCGTGGTAAACTGTGGAAACAACAACAACAAACAGCTTACTTTGCTTCTCTGACGTGGAAGAGATTATAAAAAGGATCTGTTGTGTCATAAATTATTGTGTGTTGTTCCACTTCAACAATTACTCTGTCGTCGTCCATGTTGAGACCCTTTGATCGATTGACTGCTGACCTGGTGCCACCGGTCATGGCGTAATGTTGATGTGACGTTGTGATAGGCTACATGTGTTGTATTTTGAAAGGGGGCGGAAGTCTATTACTTCGATTCTGTGTCGGACTTCCTGTCTGGTGCAATCTGCTCTGTTGAGCTTGACGCGAATCAGCAGCGGCTCCGTCAAAAATAGAAGTGCTACAGAATGCTCGCGCTGCAGAGCGGAGAGCCGCTGCTGGGACGCTGCTGAGACGTTACGCGGCGCGCCCGGTGGGAATGGTCTCATTGACTAGAGTGGCAGTGATCAGCTCCGGTGACCGCGGCGCAGCCGTTACGCGGCCGTTACGTCCCCTGTGTAAATTAGGCGTTAATTAGGCGTTATATATCAATAATAAAATATGATAATAATAATAATAATAATAATAATAATAGTAATAATAATAATGTCATCTTTGGGACAGTAAATGCACCATGTAAGTTGTCATAAATTAATTGTCAAAATAAGTGACTGAGTTTTTCGTTCACTCGTCCTGTAACAGCTGCAGCATAGATGCAGTGTAGAAAACAGAACTGATTTGTTACTGTGATGAGTGCACCTCCTTGTTTCCACATGGTTTGAACTGGTTGAGATTGTGTATTAAACTTTGTCAACTGAAACAAACCATGTTACCTTCAGTGTTTGAGAACCGTGCTCTTTTAATAAAGAGGGCTACAAAACGATTCTTTCAATTTACCATCCGAGAGTCAGAAAAAAGACTCAAACTTCCATGAAGTCGAATCAGAACCAAAAAAAATCTGAAAGTTGAACTTTGAAAAATAAAATAATGGATTAAAATAAAAATGTTTCAGTTCAGTTCTGAAATTCTTTTGAATGAATAATTTATTTTCAGTTTCATATTTTGATATTTGGCTTTTTATTTTTGTCAGGAAACGTAGATGTTAAGATCAAAATTTCACTTTCAGGTTCAAAATGTTTTTTTTTAAACGATCAAAACTTTTGGCTCTGATTTGTCTCCATAAACTTCCCAACGAGCTTCACATCACAGACATGCACTGCTCTCTACCACAGTGTCATTTTGGATTCTACCAGCAGATGGAAGCAAAGTATGAAATGACTGAACAGATTTACACTGTGGATAAATGTTTAAGAAACAACATGAACTAAACTTCTTTTGTCTGTGTTTCCACCAGAGAGCTCATATGGATCAATTTATAGTTCACTAGTGTTTAAACACTGACAACATGTCAGTACTTTTAGTCAGCTGTGTGGTAGAAGAAAGAAAATACTCAACAGGTGAATTCAGATCCACGTCCAGTCACAGAGTCTTTCTACCGTCTTCTTTCTACCTATGTGAAGCACTGACATGATACAGCCGTCCTGACAGTCACAGATATGAGCAGTCAGTGAAATTTGGATGGCCACATTCAGGGAGGGAGGAGGAGGAAGAGGAGAGTTCAAACAGACGTTCAGTTAGCAACAGACAGCAGGGCTGTCTTTGTCAAACACTAAATCATCCCTCACTCTGTCGCTGCCTCCCTTCACACAAGGAAACAATCAAGTTATTCTGTCTGTTCACTCTTCATCTCTGCTCTGACTTTTGTTGTCGTGGCCCAGATTAACTTTAGCTCAGTCCCAGCTGCAGCACAGCCCGACCGGAAGGTGTAACTTCTGCTTCACCAACGACAAAGTAGTCGTTAAAACAAAGCTCCAACAGAGCGATAGAAACATGGAGAAAACTCTGTTTGTTGTTGGGAATACTCACTTTTAGTCTCAGGTAGTCTTTTAGCCAGCAGCAACACACTATCCACCTGATCTGATGTCAGAGACGTAGCTGAGGATGAGAGGACAAAAACAGTTTCTGTGTTTCAGTCATCATTCAACATGTCCTCCATGACTTCCTGTCAGCTCAATCTGCACCGCCAGCTCACGAGTCAGTTCATTTGTCTGGAAAACAGAAGTGAACCTGGTGAGATTGACTGTCAGAGGGCGTGACTGACAGGAAGTGAAGAAGAGGAAGAGGTACGACCAATGAAACACAGCCGAGGACGAGTGGAAAAAAACTCACTTCCTGCAAACGAAGAAGAAATTGAACTCAGTGAGCTGTTAGATCAGCAGTGCTGAAACTTTTTTTAAAGCAGGCCAGATTTGACAATGTGAAGATGTCCGGGGGCCAGTGCTAACATTTAAAAAATGTAAAAGAATAAAAGTTACAAACGTTCTAGAATAATTTCATTTTCATTGTCACAATTATCTTTTTTAAATGACAATGTAACCAAATCTAAACCTTTCAGGCGTGAACAAATCTAAACACCAGTTCTTTCTTTCACATCTGGAGTCAGATAACAGAATAAATTGTATGAACACGTTAAACTTTCATATTTGTGAATGAAGGAGACTAAATATTAGACACAGAACTACAACACCACCACAATGAATCAACTACAGTCATCTGAACTAAAGTCACTGCTGTATTGCATTACATCACACAGGTGTTTCTACTTTTCTGGTCACTTAGTGTGACTTACCAACAGGCTGAATTTCAGCTTCATCAAACGAAGCTTTTCTTGTTTCCTCTGGTGTTTCATTTGTTCCATCAGTGCAGTCAACAAAGCAACACATCACTGCTAGCACCATCTCTACTGTTATCAGATCAGTCGAACACAAACATGATGAAAACTGTTGGCTACGTTACCTTCTGATGGAGAAAATCATCTGCATGAAGCAGATGAGTGAAGGGGAAATGAATCTGCAGCTTCAAGCAGGAACTCAAGCAGAGAAAAAACTAACAAGTAACTGACAGGAAGTGGTTTTCAAAGGTCTGATGATTCACACACATGATATGGGACAAATACATCGTCCTTTCAGTCTTCACCATTATTATTCATTATTACAACATCTGTGTTGTCAACTGGTCCAGGACAGAAGACGAGGGGATCAAATGTCAAATGTCAGCTTTTTATACTGACCTGTATTTAAACTTTGTATTGGACTTTTGTACTGTCTAGGTTCATGTATAGAGCACTTCCATGTCTAACCACAGAACTGGTTTCAGACAGCTCGACTCAGCCATGTTGCTTTATAACAGAGGAAGTGTCAACCACAAGCTCGTCTCTGTACAAATATAGAATGGCTTACTTTGTGCTGTCACACTCCTGCAGACTGCGTGTACTCTGTACGACAGTTTGACTTTCTTTGAGCAAGAAATCACATAATCTCAGTCTGTCTGAAATCCTCTTTGGGAATGGGACCTGTAAACAGAGCACGCCCTGAAACACACTTCTGTGAAAACGATATACTGCATATACAATATATAAACACTGGAGGTCAAAAGAGGATTGGCTTGTTTGTAGTGCTCTTCACAACGCACACAGCAGTGAAGGTTGTAAAAAGAGCCATCTGGATCTGGAAAGTCCCACCTACACCTATCACCAGGTGAAAAAGGGACTCTCCTCCCTGTTCTGGTGCTCCAACTGTGAGGGAGGAGTGCTGATTTAAGAAGACAGTGTGTGTGTCTACAGTGTGTATGAGGACAGTGTGTTAGTCCATAGTGTGTATGAGGACAGTGTGTTAGTCCATAGTGTGTATGAGGACAGTGTGTGTGCCTACAGTGTGTATGAGGACAGTGTGTTGGTCTATAGTGTGTATGAGGACAGTGTGTTTGTCTACAGTGTGTATGAGGACAGAGTGTTTGTCTACAGTGTGTATGAGGACAGTGTGTTAGTCCATAGTGTGTATGAGGACAGTGTGTTTGTCTATAGTGTGTATGAGGACAGTGTGTGTGCCTACAGTGTGTATGAGGACAGTGTGTTAGTCCATAGTGTGTAGGAGGACAGTGTGTTTGTCTACAGTGTGTATGAGGACAGTGTGTTTGTCTATAGTGTGTATGAGGACAGTGTGTTAGTCTATAGTGTGTATGAGGACAGTGTGTTGGTCTATAGTGTGTATGAGGACAGTGTGTTTGTCTATAGTGTGTGTGAGGACAGTGTGTTTGTCTATAGTGTGTATGAGGACAGTGTGTTTGTCTATAGTGTGTATGAGGACAGTGTGTTGGTCTACAGTGTGTATGAGGACAGTGTGTTGGTCTATAGTGTGTATGAGGACAGTGTGTTTGTCTACAGTGTGTATGAGGACAGTGTGTTTGTCTATAGTGTGTATGAGGACAGTGTATTAGTCTATAGTGTGTATGAGGACAGTGTGTTAGTCCATAGTGTGTATGAGGACAGTGTGTTTGTCTACAGTGTGTATGAGGAGAGTGTGTTAGTCCATAGTGTGTATGAGGACAGTGTGTTTGTCTACAGTGTGTATGAGGACAGTGTGTATGAGGACAGTGTGTTGGTCTACAGTGTGTATGAGGACAGTGTGTATGAGGACAGTGTGTTGTTCTATAGTGTGTATGAGGACAGTGTGTTAGTCCATAGTGTGTATGAGGACAGTGTGTTAGTCCATAGTGTGTATGAGGACAGTGTGTTTGTCTACAGTGTGTTTGTCTATAGTGTGTATGAGGACAGTGTGTTTGTCCATAGTGTGTATGAGGACAGTGTGTTGGTCTATAGTGTGTATGAGGACAGTGTGTTAGTCCATAGTGTGTATGAGGACAGTGTGTTGGTCTATAGTGTGTATGAGGACAGTGTGTTTGTCTATAGTGTGTATGAGGACAGTGTGTTGGTCTACAGTGTGTATGAGGACAGTGTGTGTGCCTACAGTGTGTATGAGGACAGTGTGTTTGTCTACAGTGTGTATGAGGACAGTGTGTTAGTCTATAGTGTGTATGAGGACAGTGTGTTTGTCTACAGTGTGTATGAGGACAGTGTGTTGTTCTATAGTGTGTATGAGGACAGTGTGTTAGTCTATAGTGTGTATGAGGACAGTGTGTTGGTCTACAGTGTGTATGAGGACAGTGTGTTTGTCTATAGTGTGTATGAGGACAGTGTGTTTGTCTACAGTGTGTATGAGGGCAGTGTATTAGTCTATAGTGTGTATGAGGACAGTGTGTTAGTCTATAGTGTGTATGAGGACAGTGTGTTTGTCTACAGTGTGTATGAGGACAGAGTGTTTGTCTACAGTGTGTATGAGGACAGTGTGTTAGTCCATAGTGTGTATGAGGACAGTGTGTTTGTCTATAGTGTGTATGAGGACAGTGTGTGTGCCTACAGTGTGTATGAGGACAGTGTGTTAGTCCATAGTGTGTAGGAGGACAGTGTGTTTGTCTACAGTGTGTATGAGGACAGTGTGTTTGTCTATAGTGTGTATGAGGACAGTGTGTTAGTCTATAGTGTGTATGAGGACAGTGTGTTGGTCTATAGTGTGTATGAGGACAGTGTGTTTGTCTATAGTGTGTGTGAGGACAGTGTGTTTGTCTATAGTGTGTATGAGGACAGTGTGTTTGTCTATAGTGTGTATGAGGACAGTGTGTTGGTCTACAGTGTGTATGAGGACAGTGTGTTGGTCTATAGTGTGTATGAGGACAGTGTGTTTGTCTACAGTGTGTATGAGGACAGTGTGTTTGTCTATAGTGTGTATGAGGACAGTGTATTAGTCTATAGTGTGTATGAGGACAGTGTGTTAGTCCATAGTGTGTATGAGGACAGTGTGTTTGTCTACAGTGTGTATGAGGAGAGTGTGTTAGTCCATAGTGTGTATGAGGACAGTGTGTTTGTCTACAGTGTGTATGAGGACAGTGTGTATGAGGACAGTGTGTTGGTCTACAGTGTGTATGAGGACAGTGTGTATGAGGACAGTGTGTTGTTCTATAGTGTGTATGAGGACAGTGTGTTAGTCCATAGTGTGTATGAGGACAGTGTGTTAGTCCATAGTGTGTATGAGGACAGTGTGTTTGTCTACAGTGTGTTTGTCTATAGTGTGTATGAGGACAGTGTGTTTGTCCATAGTGTGTATGAGGACAGTGTGTTGGTCTATAGTGTGTATGAGGACAGTGTGTTAGTCCATAGTGTGTATGAGGACAGTGTGTTGGTCTATAGTGTGTATGAGGACAGTGTGTTTGTCTATAGTGTGTATGAGGACAGTGTGTTGGTCTACAGTGTGTATGAGGACAGTGTGTGTGCCTACAGTGTGTATGAGGACAGTGTGTTTGTCTACAGTGTGTATGAGGACAGTGTGTTAGTCTATAGTGTGTATGAGGACAGTGTGTTTGTCTACAGTGTGTATGAGGACAGTGTGTTGTTCTATAGTGTGTATGAGGACAGTGTGTTAGTCTATAGTGTGTATGAGGACAGTGTGTTGGTCTACAGTGTGTATGAGGACAGTGTGTTTGTCTATAGTGTGTATGAGGACAGTGTGTTTGTCTACAGTGTGTATGAGGGCAGTGTATTAGTCTATAGTGTGTATGAGGACAGTGTGTTAGTCCATAGTGTGTATGAGGACAGTGTGTTGGTCTACAGTGTGTATGAGGACAGTGTGTATGAGGACAGTGTGTTGTTCTATAGTGTGTATGAGGACAGTGTGTTAGTCCATAGTGTGTATGAAGACAGTGTGTTAGTCCATAGTGTGTATGAGGACAGTGTGTTAGTCCATAGTGTGTATGAGGACAGTGTGTTTGTCTACAGTGTGTATGAGGACAGTGTGTATGAGGACAGTGTGTTTGTCTATAGTGTGTATGAGGACAGTGTGTTGTTCTATAGTGTGTATGAGGACAGTGTATTAGTCTATAGTGTGTATGAGGACAGTGTGTTGTTCTATAGTGTGTATGAGGACAGTGTGTTGTTCTATAGTGTGTATGAGGACAGTGTATTAGTCTATAGTGTGTATGAGGACAGTGTGTTGGCCTATAGTGTGTATGAGGACAGTGTGTTTGTCTACAGTGTGTATGAGGACAGTGTGTTAGTCCATAGTGTGTATGAGGACAGTGTGTTGGTCTACAGTGTGTATGAGGACAGTGTGTATGAGGACAGTGTGTTGTTCTATAGTGTGTATGAGGACAGTGTGTTTGTCTATAGTGTGTATGAGGACAGTGTGTTAGTCTATAGTGTGTATGAGGACAGTGTGTTGTTCTATAGTGTGTATGAGGACAGTGTGTATGAGGACAGTGTGTTAGTCCATAGTGTGTATGAGGACAGTGTGTTTGTCTACAGTGTGTATGAGGACAGTGTGTTTGTCTATAGTGTGTATGAGGACAGTGTATTAGTCTATAGTGTGTATGAGGACAGTGTGTTAGTCCATAGTGTGTATGAGGACAGTGTGTTTGTCTACAGTGTGTATGAGGACAGTGTGTTGTTCTATAGTGTGTATGAGGACAGTGTGTTTGTCTATAGTGTGTATGAGGACAGTGTGTTAGTCTATAGTGTGTATGAGGACAGTGTGTTGTTCTATAGTGTGTATGAGGACAGTGTGTATGAGGACAGTGTGTTAGTCCATAGTGTGTATGAGGACAGTGTGTTTGTCTACAGTGTGTATGAGGACAGTGTGTTTGTCTATAGTGTGTATGAGGACAGTGTATTAGTCTATAGTGTGTATGAGGACAGTGTGTTGGCCTATAGTGTGTATGAGGACAGTGTGTTTGTCTATAGTGTGTATGAGGACAGTGTATTAGTCTATAGTGTGTATGAGGACAGTGTGTTGTTCTATAGTGTGTATGAGGACAGTGTGTTTGTCTATAGTGTGTATGAGGACAGTGTGTTTGTCTACAGTGTGTATGAGGGCAGTGTATTAGTCTATAGTGTGTATGAGGACAGTGTGTTAGTCCATAGTGTGTATGAGGACAGTGTGTTAGTCCATAGTGTGTATGAGGACAGTGTGTTGGTCTACAGTGTGTATGAGGACAGTGTGTATGAGGACAGTGTGTTGTTCTATAGTGTGTATGAGGACAGTGTGTTAGTCCATAGTGTGTATGAAGACAGTGTGTTAGTCCATAGTGTGTATGAGGACAGTGTGTTAGTCCATAGTGTGTATGAGGACAGTGTGTTTGTCTACAGTGTGTATGAGGACAGTGTGTATGAGGACAGTGTGTTTGTCTATAGTGTGTATGAGGACAGTGTGTTGTTCTATAGTGTGTATGAGGACAGTGTATTAGTCTATAGTGTGTATGAGGACAGTGTGTTGTTCTATAGTGTGTATGAGGACAGTGTGTTGTTCTATAGTGTGTATGAGGACAGTGTATTAGTCTATAGTGTGTATGAGGACAGTGTGTTGGCCTATAGTGTGTATGAGGACAGTGTGTTTGTCTACAGTGTGTATGAGGACAGTGTGTTAGTCCATAGTGTGTATGAGGACAGTGTGTTGGTCTACAGTGTGTATGAGGACAGTGTGTATGAGGACAGTGTGTTGTTCTATAGTGTGTATGAGGACAGTGTGTTTGTCTATAGTGTGTATGAGGACAGTGTGTTAGTCTATAGTGTGTATGAGGACAGTGTGTTGTTCTATAGTGTGTATGAGGACAGTGTGTATGAGGACAGTGTGTTAGTCCATAGTGTGTATGAGGACAGTGTGTTTGTCTACAGTGTGTATGAGGACAGTGTGTTTGTCTATAGTGTGTATGAGGACAGTGTATTAGTCTATAGTGTGTATGAGGACAGTGTGTTAGTCCATAGTGTGTATGAGGACAGTGTGTTTGTCTACAGTGTGTATGAGGACAGTGTGTTGTTCTATAGTGTGTATGAGGACAGTGTGTTTGTCTATAGTGTGTATGAGGACAGTGTGTTAGTCTATAGTGTGTATGAGGACAGTGTGTTGTTCTATAGTGTGTATGAGGACAGTGTGTATGAGGACAGTGTGTTAGTCCATAGTGTGTATGAGGACAGTGTGTTTGTCTACAGTGTGTATGAGGACAGTGTGTTTGTCTATAGTGTGTATGAGGACAGTGTATTAGTCTATAGTGTGTATGAGGACAGTGTGTTGGTCTATAGTGTGTACGAGGACAGTGTGTTGGTCTATAGTGTGTATGAGGACAGTGTGTTTGTCTATAGTGTGTATGAGGACAGTGTGTTTGTCTACAGTGTGTATGAGGACAGTGTGTTTGTCTATAGTGTGTATGAGGACAGTGTATTAGTCTATAGTGTGTATGAGGACAGTGTGTTTGTCTATAGTGTGTATGAGGACAGTGTGTTGGTCTATAGTGTGTACGAGGACAGTGTGTTGGTCTATAGTGTGTATGAGGACAGTGTGTTAGTCCATAGTGTGTATGAGGACAGTGTGTTTGTCTACAGTGTGTATGAGGACAGTGTGTTTGTCTATAGTGTGTATGAGGACAGTGTGTTTGTCTATAGTGTGTATGAGGACAGTGTGTTAGTCTACAGTGTGTACGAGGACAGTGTGTTGGTCTATAGTGTGTACGAGGACAGTGTGTTGGTCTATAGTGTGTATGAGGACAGTGTGTATGAGGACAGTGTGTTTGTCTATAGTGTGTACGAGGACAGTGTGTTGGTCTACAGTGTGTATGAGGACAGTGTGTGTGTCTACAGTGTGTATGAGGACAGTGTGTTGGTCTATAGTGTGTATGAGGACAGTGTGTGTGTCTACAGTGTGTACGAGGACAGTGTGTTGGTCTATAGTGTGTACGAGGACAGTGTGTTGGTCTATAGTGTGTATGAGGACAGTGTGTATGAGGACAGTGTGTTTGTCTATAGTGTGTACGAGGACAGTGTGTTGGTCTACAGTGTGTATGAGGACAGTGTGTGTGTCTACAGTGTGTATGAGGACAGTGTGTTTGTCTATAGTGTGTATGAGGACAGTGTGTTTGTCTACAGTGTGTATGAGGACAGTGTGTTTGTCTACAGTGTGTATGAGGACAGTGTGTGTGTCTATAGTGTGTATAAGGACAGTGTGTTTGTCTATAGTGTGTACGAGGACAGTGTGTTTGTCTATAGTGTGTACGAGGACAGTGTGTTTGTCTATAGTGTGTATGAGGACAGTGTGTTAGTCTATAGTGTGTACGAGGACAGTGTGTTGGTCTATAGTGTGTATGAGGACAGTGTGTGTGTCTATAGTGTGTATGAGGACAGTGTATTGGTCTATAGTGTGTACGAGGACAGTGTGTTGGTCTATAGTGTGTATGAGGACAGTGTGTATGAGGACAGTGTGTTTGTCTATAGTGTGTATGAGGACAGTGTGTATGAGGACAGTGTGTTGGTCTATAGTGTGTATGAGGACAGTGTGTATGAGGACAGTGTGTTTGTCTATAGTGTGTACGAGGACAGTGTGTTGGTCTATAGTGTATATGAGGACAGTGTGTTTGTCTACAGTGTGTATGAGGACAGTGTGTTTGTCTATAGTGTGTATGAGGACAGTGTGTTTGTCTACAGTGTGTATGAGGACAGTGTGTGTGTCTACAGTGTGTATGAGGACAGTGTCTTGGTCTATAGTGTGTATGAGGAGAGTGTGTTGGTCTATAGTGTGTATGAGGAGAGTGTGTTGGCCTATAGTGTGTATGAGGACAGTGTGTTTGTCTATAGTGTGTATGAGGACAGTGTGTTTGTCTATAGTGTGTATGAGGACAGTGTGTTTGTCTATAGTGTGTATGAGGACAGTGTGTTAGTCTGTAGTGTGTATGAGGACAGTGTGTTAGTCCATAGTGTGTATGAGGACAGTGTGTTTGTCTATAGTGTGTATGAGGACAGTGTGTTTGTCTATTGTGTGTATGAGGACAACAGCTGTGGTCCTGTCGCCATGACATTTTTTACCTCTCCGACTTCTTCGGGAAAATGAACGATTGAAGCTCCAGGGGCACGGGGTGACGCTGGTCGACTCCAAGGCCATCATCTGCAGCTTCCTTGCAAAACTGGAGTTCTACCAACAAAACCTGGGGAGGCGACAAGTAATTCACTTTCCACAGTTAGCCAAGGTAGACTTCTGAATTAAGGTCTGTTCATATCCCGCAAGAAGAAAGAAATGTGTGATTGGTCAGAATCGGACATGCCACCTCGTTTGCCTCTTTATTTCCATCTCCTCCACAATCGCGCATAATATCAGTAAATCTTCCTCCTCCGCCACTTCAAACGTGTTATTCTCCTCCTCCTCCTCCTGAATCAACGCAAAATTGCCATCTCCACAGGGGATCCAGCCAAGCTCTCCACATGCAGACGAAATATCGGAACCGGCTTAACCTGGTTAGCTCTGGCGCACAGTGTCCAGGCCCACCAAGCACAGGGCTCTCACTAAATAAAGTGCTATTAGTCCCATAAAGTTTTTCTTTTCAAAACTTTAATAAGCCGAGTGCATTAATTTTTCCCCTCAGCCTCTCAGTCTTCAGTTGCTTTTCAAAAGCCCAGAGCGCATTAATTGACGCGTGAGCGATTTCTGTTTTTATTGGTTAACGGTTGATCACGTGGAGTGTGCATGGTGTTCGGCATCTCTGAATATATCAGTAAAACTAATTTTCAACAAATTCTGCAGTAGTGGTATTTTTTCCCCCCAAGTTCCACGTTGCTTAATACACCTTGGGTTAAATGTTGTGATATTGTGAATGTAACTGTAATATAAATATGAACCACTTCTATTCAGACTTCCCATATTATACTGCAATATCACACACCTGTCAGAGGTCCAACAAAACTGTATCAGAGACCAGAAAAAACGTGTTTTTCATGGGACCTTTAATATGCAATTCAATCATCCTCAAAGGCTGTGTGGCCTTTCTCTCAGTAGAAACACCAATTTGACTTTGGCTCAGGGTCACATTACAACTAAATTAACATTTCCATGTTGTTTACCAGTTTCTCCAGTTAAGTAATGTACAAACATGACCTATTATATGTCTCAAAAACATACATTTTGGAGGCAATGTTTGAAATCAATGCTTTAATTTCCTGTAAAATGGTCAGATTTGCTCAGCAGCACATCTTCACACCACTGTCTTAACACACTGTTAACTACAAGAACACTTGTAAGAATGGTCAGGGGGGCATTTGTTCAAAAAAGGTTGAGAACCACTGGTCTATAGTGTGTATGAGGACAGTGTGTTTGTCTACAGTGTGTGTGAGGACTGTGTTTGTCTACAGTGTGTATGAGGACTGTGTTTGTCTACAGTGTGTATGAGGACAGTGTGTTAGTCTATAGTGTGTATGAGGACAGTGTGTATGAGGACAGTGTGTTTGTCTACAGTGTGTATGAGGACAGTGTGTATGAGGACAGTGTGTTTGTCTACAGTGTGTATGAGGACAGTGTGTTTGTCTACAGTGTGTATGAGGACAGTGTGTTTGTCTACAGTGTGTATGAGGACAGTGTGTATGAGGACAGTGTGTTGGTCTATAGTGTGTATGAGGACAGTGTGTTGGTCTATAGTGTGTATGAGGACAGTGTGTTTTTCTACAGTGTGTATGAGGACAGTGTGTTGGTCTATAGTGTGTATGAGGACAGTGTGTTTTTCTACAGTGTGTATGAGGACAGTGTGTTGGTCTATAGTGTGTATGAGGACAGTGTGTTTTTCTACAGTGTGTATGAGGACAGTGTGTTTGTCTATAGTGTTTATGAGGATGGATACAAATCTAAGTTAGTAAGTTTGCTTCACACAAACACAAGGTTTTTGTACAGAAATGAACTGACTTGACATTCTATCATGACACTCAGCTCCATCTGTCATTTCCTCCTGAGGACCCCTCACTCTCTGCTCTGGTCTCTGAATGTCTCTCAGATATCTCCACATGGATGAAGGAACATCACATCGAGCTGAACCTCTCAAAAACTGAACTGCTTCTCCTCCTAGCTAAACGTGCAATACACCATGACATCAACATCAACACTGACTCCCTGTGTCTTGCCCCCGCCAGGGTGGTGAGAAACTCAGGGGTTATGATTGATGTTGAAGCCATTACACTGATTTCTGTTTTACCCTATACCATATCATATCTCATATTCATGTTGATGTGATATTGCTGAAGTGATTGTGATGATGATGATGCAATGATGCTGTCAGGGGGTGTTAGCTCTATATGTAGAGGTCACCTGAGCACAGGTAAGTGGTGTGTTTGGCTAGAGAGCGGAAGGGCGAACTATTTTTTAACCGCATTTCGAGAAAAAGCGAGTTTTCTGTTTAAGATGAGTTTTTTTTTTTTTTTTTTTTGCTGTTGCTGTGAAGCAATAAAAGAACGTATTATTGTGACACTACGAAAGTATGCACGTTGATTTACTGACCGCTCCTACAAGTTGAAAAATAGCCCATCTGAACGCCAGAAAGGACGCCACTCAATGTGGAAATGAATGGATGAGACCCAAGTCAGGGTCTTTATGGATTGATCTGGACTGCTGCCAGAATCTGATTTCACCGGTACCGTGAGTAAACGAGCAGATGCACTGTTTTCTGAACTTGGTTACGATCAAACATTAAAAAGTGACAAATGATGATGTAAGGAAGTGTTTGTTGAGCAGACAAATAAATCCATAAACTGCCTATAAGTTACGAAATCACTGAAACTATAGGCTGCAGGACACTGCGGATCAATATCGCTGCATGGAAAGTGGAAAACTTTAAAAGTGACGATAAGATCTCAAAGATATGAATGAAAATATCACGAGCAGATGGAAATAAAATGTAATATACGAAATAAAGTGCGGAAAGGGGCCTGAAATAAAATTATAGCTCACGGAAATAAAGTAACTTAAATGACCTATAAACGGACTGAAACTGAAACAAAGCAGGTCTGTGCACATGAAAGAGTAAAAATAAATAAATAACCAAAATACCAACGAATATTCAAACAAAGCTGTCGGATTTACTTGGAAAAAAACTGTACAAACGAATATTAAAAGCTGAAAACGAAAACTGAAACAATGGCAGAAGGAACTGAATGTGGAGTCACTGAAGCTGATATTACTGAGATGGACGCCGCGCAACAAAGGAAAGCATTCAAATCACTCAGTGCAACATGCAGAGGGAAACTTTCACACTGTACACGGAAAATGAATGAAATAAAAACAGTGATGAAAGAGGGTGCTGATGTTGACAATATTAATGAAGGTGCAAATGAATTTCTAAGACTGTTGGATGAATTGAAAAGGTGTCATGAATCTGTTCAGGAACTACTGCCTGAGGATGTGAGAATGAATGAAACTTTGGACTGTAATGAGCCAAAAATTGCTGATTATGATGCTTTTCTGACTGAGGTGGATCAATGAATAAAAACTCAGCTTGACCCACAAGCTTTTGTAGATGTTGGGGACAGTGTCTCACAGACTGGTTCAAAGGGTTCAAAAGGTTCCAAAAGTTCCAAATCTTCATCCGTTGTTTCAGCATGCATGAAGGCTGCTGCAGACAAAGCTGCTCTGCAGGTCAGAGCTGAAGCTCTCAAAAGGAAACATGAACTGGAAATGGAGAAGCATCAGCTGGGTTTAAAAATGGAATCCCTGGACTTGGAAGCAGATATTGCTGCAGCTGATGCGAGGCTAAAGGCTCTGGAGGAATTTGAAAGTGATGAAGCATCAGAATCTGGAAAAGAAATGGAGGAACAAATAAATGCATCTGACAAAATAGTTTGCATGGATGGGAACCATACCTAAAACAGCCTTACAAAAAAAATGATACACACTCAGTACCCACCACTAACTGGAATCACAAAAAGGTCTGAGCAACCACCAAAGGCTACAACAAACCCTCACACACCTAGAAATGTTGTATCTGATGGACCACACAGAGTCGTATCCACTCCCAGAAGTGAAATAGTTCAAAGCATCGATCTCACAAACATTATACAAAAACAGACAGACTTGGCGGATCTGCTGGTGATACAGCAGAAAGAATCTAAACTGCCAAGAAGGGAGGTGCTGGTGTTTGATGGCGATCCTCTCACTTTCAGGCCATTTATGAAGGCTTTTAAGCACAACATCGAGGACAAAACCACCAGTAATGAGGATCGACTGTACTTCCTGGAACAGTATACTGTTGGACAGCCAAAAGAACTAGTTCAAAGCTGCTTTCACATGAACGCCACAACTGGTTACAAGGAAGCAAAGCGCCTACTTAAATATCATTTTGGTGATGATTTCAAGGTCACATCTGCATACGTTGAAAAGGCCTTAAACTGGAACCAAATACGTACAGATGATGGAAAGGCACTTCACAGCTACGCCCTCTATCTAAGAGGCTGTGGTAATGCAGTTCAAGACCTTCCATACATGTCAGAGCTGGACTCACCATCTAACATGAAAAGACTTGTTTCCAAACTCTTATTTAAACTTCGAGAGCTGTATGTGACATCACTGAAAGAACACAGCAGAGACCTAAATTCCATGACCTTGTTCTGTTTATGGAAAAACAGGCCAGAATCATCCAAGATCCCGTCTTCGGGGATATCCAGGACCCTGCCGGAAGCACAAATGGGAGAAAATCCAAAAGTGTCAGGATCCTAGTGTTTTTTCCTTGTTTTCCCTTCCCTTTTGTGGGCGTGCGTCTCGTCTTGTTTTCCCTGTCTTGTGTGTGTGTGTTTGTCTGGAGCTGGGCGGAGCTGGAGTTAACCACTTACCTGCACACCTGCACACCATTAGCCATCTTCAATCAAGCCACCTGCCAACAATCAGTCACTTCCACTCTCCCCTGAATATAAGCCTGGTTCAGTTCACCACTCATCGCCAGACTGTCAGCTTACCTCTGTGGTAGTGTGATGTACATTGGCTCGGTAGTTTTGACTTGCTACATTTTTTGCCCTGCTAATCTTGACTGTGTTTTCTGTTTTCAGTTCCTGCCTTTGCCTGCTCCCTCCCGGACTCCAACAACCACCTCTGCCCCGCTCCAGCTCCAGCTCCAGATCAAGTTCCAGCCAGTCCACAATCATTAAAAACTTTGTTTTTGCAACTATTTCTTGGGTCCTGTTGTCTGCATCGTAGGTCCAGCTCTTGTCAACCATGACAGAACAATCTGGCCTTGACATGGACCCCGCAGACATCGGCCTTGAAGCACACCCCATCTGGCGAGCTGTCAGCCATCATGGCGTAATAATTGGACAACACGAACACAGCATTCGTGTCCTGTCCGAGCACAACCAGTCTCTTGCCCAGCAAGTATCTGCATTAACCGCACAGGTTTCAGCTCTACTCACCACCATTCATCAGCTTCAACTGCTTCTACTCATCCTGGAGCCTCTGCTCCACCTACTCAGGCTACACCAACACTGCAGGATTCCCGAGCGACGGTCCCAGATCCTTATTCAGGTCAGCCAAGTCTTTGTCTGGGTTTTTTGTTCCAGTGTACGTCTGTTTTTCTGTTAAAACCCACATTTTCAAGCAGACTAGAGTGCGGAGTTTGCTTGTTTGGATGAGCTTTTACACCTGCCCAAACAAAGCGGACTATCCGAGGAAACAAACTCTGGTCCGTTTAAAGCAGACCAAACAGTTCTGGTGTTAAAGTGCCTTTATACTTGTTGGTTCTGGGCTAGTGCCGCCTCATCCTCACATTCCCCCATGTACAACACATCATCACAGACATGGTACTTAAACTTACATACTTTTTATTTGAAAACATCAAAACTATCACACTAAATTAAAACACATGGATTTATATAGTGAAACCAAAAAAAAATGTTTTAGATTCTTTAGCTTTGATTAAGTTTGGCACACTCTTGGTATTCTGTCAATCAGCTTCATGCTTTATCTGTCATGTGTGATATACTCCAGAACTCCAAAACTACTAAAATATAGGAACAAAGTACTAATATTTGTAAAAACATGGAAGATGTTAACATGAAACAAATATATGAGTTGAATTCATGACCACATGGACTCTGTATTTTGTCTTTAAACCTTTATTGAACTCAATGAAAACCACGACAGCCATTAGCAGCTACTAGATGCTGCTCCAAGAAAACTTTCTTAAAGTGAATATCAAAGTCAACACAGTTTGTGCACAACAAGTTCAGCCCTGAAGAGATCATTTCACCATTTCTAAGAACAAAACATTTCTGACATTAAAGGTACAATCAGTGAGCCAAATGTTCACCAAAGTGAAGCCTCGTCCACCACCAACATTTAAACCACAGGACTGGAAGTTGTCTCCGTCCTACACAGAACACAGAGACACTGAAGAACCATACCAGAACCTGAACCCAGGATAAAGAGGTTCAGTGAATGTGCTGTTGAAGGTGTGGAGGTGGATCAGTGTGTCAGAGGAGACTCTGTAGAAGGACAGAGTGCCAGCAGGACAGTCCACATACACTGCTACTCTACCAGAGGAGGAGGAGGCGGAGAAGGGGGAGGACGAGGAGAAGAAGGAGGAGTGGAGGACTGTTTCTCTGTTATTGTGCCTGACAGAGTAACGACCCTCAGAGTAGACCAGACTCCAGGACTGATCATTAGATCCAAACTTACTGTTTCCTTTCCTGCTGATTCCTCTGTAACTCATTGATATATAAACCTCTCCTCTCCACTCGACCTCCCAGTAACAGCGACCAGTCAGACCATTTCTACACAGCAGCTGAGGATACCCATCAAATCTGTCTGGATGATCAGGATATGACTGTTTGTCTGTCACATATGTCACCTTCCTGTTGTTGTCTTCCAGTTTGAGCTGTCTGTGTACTGTGTTTGTGTCCAGTGTGAGTTGACAGAAATCTGATGGAGAGAAAAAGACACAACACAGCAGCAGTTTATCATCAGACACATCTGAAGGATTTATTCTTTGTTTGTTTACTGATGTTGTTCATTTCTATAAAGTTTAATGATGACACATTCTGTCAGTAATGTTTTCATGAAGAAATACCACAACTATCAACTTTGGATTTCAACACAAACTGACTGTGTGCTGTTTGCTCATCATTAGTCAAAGTGAATCCACACTTACACTTCCTCAGACCAGGTTTTAACCACTGCTGTCCACCATGGTCCACCCTGGAGGAAGAAACACAGTCACAATGATTTTCTATCCAACATGAGTCCTAACAGAGAAGTGATCAGAGTCTGGAGATGAAGCAGAGCTGCATGAAACTTCATTTTACTACCTGATTCATTTGTTTGTCAAACTTCAATCAAATCTAAGATTTTGACATGTGATTCAACAGAGGGGGGCAGTGGGCCGAGATGAGGAGAGATGATGATGGTCCAAATAAAAGAACTTCAGTTTTATTCTCATTGAGCTGGAGAAAGTTTGCAGCCATCCAGGATTTGATGTCATGAAGACAGTCAGTTAGTTTCTTGTAGTTATTAGGCTCTATGGAGAGGTAGATCTGTGTGTCATCTGCATAACACTGAAATCGTTTCTGTTTTTCAATAATGAGGTCTAGTGGAAACAAAAAGATGGAGAAGAGGACTGGACCAAGTATGGAACCTTGGGGGACACCACAGGAGATGGTGGCTGAGGATGAAGATTAGTTTCTAATAGAGACACTGAAAGACATTCATCCATCACTGTCTGCTTTGGATCAGCCACCAAACAGGAGAGGAACAGACTACAACAGACAGTCCGGACTGCAACCTGCCCTCCATTCAGGACTTCTACATGTCCAGAGTCAGGAAACAGATCCATCACACCCTGGACACAACCTGTTCCAACTCCTCCCCTCTGGGAGGCGCTACAGAGCTCTGTACAGCAAAACAAACAGACAGAAGAACAGTTTGTTCCCACAGGCCGTCACTGTGATGAACAGTTAACAGCAGACACACAGTGTCAGGAAACATCCACTGTACCTGTAACTGATTTATTCTGACTGTTTCAAAACATGTAAATATCATCACCCATACACAATCAGCTGTTCATACTGTATATACTGTCATATCCACCGACCTCATGTACAGAAAACAACCTGCTACATGAACCAGATTTATTTCAGCATCCTTTCAACTGTTGTCTCTGTCTACAAATGTTACTGTTCTTCAGACATATATCAATATATCAATAGAAGTTGTGTAAGGTACAGTCGGCTGATCAAACATGTTCAGACTTTACAAAGCCATCGTCTGGCACAACGTCTGGTACAGCCAACAGGTTACTCTCCAACAGCTACAATGAACTCCTGCTACACTGGACTGAGCTGCTGCTGTTCTACTGTCAGAGCTTCAGCTGAGGCAAAGAGGAAGACGTGGAGGTATTCACAGCAGAATAAGGAAGCGTCCATTTAAACCTCCTCTCCTGTCCAGCATCCTGTCAAATGTCTGTTCACTCAGGAATAAAATGGACTTTCTACATGCACATTTCAGACTGGAAAGGACTTTCAGGGACATCTGCATCATCACTCTGTCAGAGACCTGACATGATGTGTTTGTCTCTGATGTCGAGGTCAGCCTGGACAACTTGGACAACAGAAGAGATAATGGAGGGAGGAGCAGGGTCTGCATTTACATCAGTAACAGGTGGTGTAGCACTATCAAGGTGCACAAGTCTATAGAGAATATTATTATAACAAGACAACATTGATAATATCATCTGGTAGTATTTTTCACTGGATGGTGTGTTTTCTATCACAGTAATGATGAATGAGTCACATCATCACCATCACTATCACCTTCTCCACTCTGAGACATATTCTCAGGACTTCCTTTTGTTATCTGTCCCCAAAGTCCACCCTGAAATGCTGAAAAAGGGGACGTTTATTTATGCCACTCCTTTAACACTGGAGATGTAGATGCTTTGACTGAACTACCTGAGCCTGTCTGATCCAGGATACGATGACCTTAGTGTCACGCCTAAGCCAGGAGACTTCTGTAAAGGAGATTCTTCATCTCAAGACTACTCACTCCACAGAATTAAGAGAAAGAAGACGTCCTTCATGATGACTGACCAGAGCAGAACAACATGAAATTAGAGAAATTAGAGGCACCTGCAGAGTTCTTGTTGTCTGTCCATACCTGAGAGTGTCCAGTCTCCAGTGTGGATCCTCCAGTCCAGCAGACAGCAGCTTCACTCCTGAGTCTCCTGGATGATTGTAGCTCAGGTCCAGCTCTCTCAGATGGGAGGGGTTGGAGCTCAGAGCTGAGGCCAGAGAAGAACAGCCTTCCTCTGTGATCAGACAGCCTGACAGACTGGAGACAGAAAAACATCATAAACTCAGTGATTTAGAAAATCATCAGGATTTAAAAGATCAACTGTTTACCAAACTACTGACTCCTGACCTGAGACTTTCCAGTGTACAGTTTGGACTCTCCAGTCCAACAGACAGCAGCTTCACTCCTGAATCCTGCAGGTTGTTGTTACTCAGGTCCAGATCTTTCAGACTAGAGGACTGTGAGCTGAGAACTGAAGACAGAGCTTCACAGCTTCTCTCTGAGAGGTTACAGTCACTCAACCTGAAGAAAAAACAGTGATGAAGAAAAGTTTGAAAACATTACTGTTTCTTATATTATATATTCCATAAATGTATCTAGTGATCCATCCACCTACAGAGCTTTGTTGGAGGCTTTGATCAATGGCAGCAGCCTCAGAAGAGCCTCCTCTGAAGCAGAGTATTTCTTCAGGTCAAACACGTCCAGATCTTCTTCTGATGACAGTAAGATGAAGACCAGAGCTGATAACTGAGCAGGAGAGAGTTCATCTGTGGAGAGACTTCCTGTTCTCAGGTACTGTTGGATCTCCTCCACTAGAGAATGATCATTCAGTTCATTCAGACAGTGGAACAGATTGATGCTTCTCTCTGGAGACAGATTCTCACTGATCTTCTTCTTGATGTACTCAACTGTTTTCTGATTGGACTGTGAGTCACTTCCTGTCTGTGAGCTACTTCCTGTCTGTGTCAGCAGACCTCGTAGGAGACTCTGCTTGGTCCGCAGAGAAAGTCCCAGGAGGAAGCAGAGGAACAAGTCCAGATGTCCATTTGGACTCTGTAAGGCCTTGTCCACAGCACTCTGGTGGAGATGTTTTAGTTTAGGTTTGTCTCTGAAGACTTTAGACCACCATGTTGCCTTAGACAGCAGATTGACTCCAGAGTTGGTGAATGTCAGATGGACATGAAGAGCAGCCAGAAACTCCTGAACACTCAGATGGACGAAGCAGAACACCTTGTCCTGGTACAGTCCTCTCTCCTCTTTAAAGATCTGTGTGAACACTCCTGAGTACACTGAGGCTGCTCTGATATCGATGCCACACTCTGTCAGGTCTGATTCATAGAAGATCAGGTTTCCTTTCTGCAGCTGCTCAAAAGCCAGTTTTCCCAGTGACTCAATCATCTTCCTGCTCTCTGGACTCCAGTGTGGATCTGTCTCAGCTCCTCCATCATACTTGATGTTCTTCACTTTGGACTGAACCACCAGGAAGTGGATGTACATCTCAGTCAGGGTCTTGGGCAGCTCTCCTCCCTCTCTGGTCTTCAACTCATCCTCCAGAACTGTAGCAGAGATCCAGCAGAAGACTGGGATGTGGCACATGATGTGGAGGCTTCGTGATGTCTTGATGTGGGAGATGATTCTGCTGGCCTGCTCCTCATCTCTGAATCTCTTCTTGAAGTACTCGTCCTTCTGAGGGTCAGTGAACCCTCTGACCTCTGTCACCATGTCAACACAGTCAGGAGGGATCTGATTGGCTGCCGCAGGTCTTGTGGTTATCCAGAGGCGAGCAGAGGGAAGCAGTTTCCCCCTGATGAGGTTTGTCAGCAGCACATCCACTGAGGTGGACTCTGTAACATCAGTCAGGATCTCAGTGTTGTGGAAGTCCAGAGGAAGTCGACACTCATCCAGACCGTCAAAGATGAACACAACCTGGAAGTCTTCAAACCTGCAGATTCCTGCTTCTTTGGTTTCAGTAAAGAAGTGATGAACAAGTTCCACCAAGCTGTACTTTTTCTCTTTCAGCACATTCAGCTCTCTGAAAGTGAATGGAAATGTGAACTGTATGTCCTGGTTGGCTTTGTCTTCAGCCCAGTCCAGACTGAACTTCTGTGTTAAGACTGTTTTCCCAATGCCAGCCACTCCCTTTGTCATCACTCTTCTGATTGGTTCATCTCTTCCAGGTGAGGCTTTAAAGATGTCTTCTTGTCTGATTGTTGTTTCTGGTCTGTCTGCTTTCCTGGATGCTGTTTCAATCTGTCTGACCTCATGTTCCATGTTGACTTCACCTGTTTTTTCCATCATGATGTAGATCTCAGTGTAGATCTCTTGTAGCAGTTTTGAATTTCCTGCTTTAGCAATCCCCTCAAACACACGCTGAAACTTCTTCTTCAGGTTGGATTTGAGTTTACGTCGGCACTCGTCAAGAATCTCTGAATAAAATAAAAAATGACACAACAGAGAGGACGCCGAGTTAAAAGTGACTCTTTCAAACATTTTGTGACTCAGTGTGCACATTTCTGACTTTAATGAATCATTTTAATGTGGCTTGGATCAATGTGCTGTTTGTATCTTGGTATCAGGTACGATCCAGGTGAGGCAGCTTACTTCAACATTTCTGAAATCACTTTTGGTCTGACCCTTCACCTGGGACTAATTTGTTTTGGGTGACTCTGTCAGGAGGTATTGTCCTGACAACCGAGCTTCCTCCACAACATTATGGTGGTTATTATTTGAGAGGTTTATTTTGATATGAGGGAGATCTTTCTTCTGTATCATCACTGCCATGTAAATTATCTTACAGTACAAAAATGTTATGTGATGTATGATTGTTTAATTTGCAGCTTCTTACTTTGTCATAACTCTTTTCAATGACCTACCTGCAGGTTCTGAGATGGTGTTTGGTAATTTCTCCACTAGACCATGCAGATTCATCTTCACCAACACCATTTTGGTCACTGTCATACTGTTTATACAGTAGTTGTTCACCATCTGATCCACTGTGTCCATCCTGTCTGCATTCTCCAGTCGACTCTTCTTGAGTGCTCGGAAACCTTTCAGGACTGGCTGCTGCAGGAGCCACTTGAATGTCTTAAAGTCATCAGCTCCCAAATGCTCCAAAATTTCTAACAGGACCTGTTCATGTGTCGCCATCTTCCCTCTCTGTCAAGATAAAAAGAAATATCATTTTACAACTAGTAGATTTTCTATAACTACTTAATAAAAGCTCAGATTAATAATCAGTGTCAGAGAGATTGTGTGTAAAAATGTGTCTTGTATCATTTTGGCTTTAACATTAAAGTACAGACATCTATTAGGCTGTCACTATTTTCACACGATAAGAAAACATGAACTTTATTGTCCTCTGATTTACTCTATCAGTTTGACCTACTGTATGCACTACTGTCCTGTCACCACACCAAAGTGTGGATCAGAATGGTAGATTATTTCGTTTGTGTCTGTTGTAATAAACAGTAGTAGCTGTTGTTGTACATTTATAGAGTCCAGGTCAAAAGTTTCTGCACATTGTGTATATAATGTAAACTGTGTTCAAAAATTAAATCAACACATTTATTTTATGTTACACTCTTATATATAAATAATAAAATATGACAATAATAATAATAATAATAATGTCACATTTGGGACAGTAAATGCACCATGTAAGTCTTCATAAATTAATTGTCAAAATAAGTGACTGAGTTTTTCGTTCACTTTTCCTGTAACAGCTGCAGCATAGATGCAGTGTAGAAAACAGAACTGATTTGTTCTCGAGCAGTACAGCAGGAAGTAGGGGTGCCGGGGGTGCTGCAGTATTAATGTAAAAATGTATTTACCCAAAAATAAATACATGAAATAAAGTGGAAAAAAAGAGAAAATGCTAAAAGTTAACTGGAAACACTAATAACTATAAATTGTCGCAGTCTGGCTTGATGTTCATTATACAATTTGTGTCATGCCAGTCACATGACCACACATAAGGTCAATTGTCACGTGTCAGAGACGTCTTCAGCGATTCTCCCGGTAACACCGTACAAGACACAGCCGCAAATATAACTCCATCCACAAACGAGGGCTGTTTTCAAAGAAGCTGGAAACCTCATCAAACTATGCCTGTGTCTCCCCATCTCAGCTGCATCATCGGATAGAACATTTTCCACTCTGCGCCGCCTGAAGACACGGTTACACACAACTGTGACACAAAAAAGACTGACGCACCTCGCACTCATGCATGTTCATGGAGATATTTTGGACAGTCTGGACATTGGCGCCTATAATTCCATCTATTGTTGTGTAAGTTAAGATTTTTGCAGGCTTAATTAATGTGGCTGAGGCTCCGGTTTCATTGTTATTACAAACCTACAACCAATCAGCTCTGAATTATCTGTGAATTAAAAGTTCCTTTCAGGTTTTGATTGAGAACTGATCTCATGTCTCATTGTGTTTAAGTGTTGTGTTTCATGATTTTCTCTTTATTCCTAATAATGAGACTCATATCAATGCATAAGCTACACATAGGCTACATATGCTTCACTTGTATCATTGTGTATTTTCTGGGTGACTTCGTGAATAAATAATACAGTTGACTATGTGTCACCGCTGCATGTAACAATATTGTCATGGTGTAGGAGTCAAGCCGCGCTGGTATATTTTTCTATCAATGTAGCGAGTTGCGAGTTAAGTGCAGCACAGATCTTTTTTTTTCTCAGCACCCCATGCTCAGAATATGTTCCCGCGGCTATGTTCCCGACTCATACGGATCAATGTTTTGTTCTCTTGTCAGGTGACAGCTACATAGTCACTGTCGAGGATCTTATATAAGAATAAATGTGTTCTGAGTTCATCAGACCAAAGAAGAAAGTGTCCACAGAGGGTTACAGCGCCGCACTAGTCAATGAATGAAATGACTCAAAAAAAGATTTGTTCAATTTACCGTCAGAGTCAGTGATCTGAATCAGTAAAAAGACTCGAACTTCCCAACACTACTTTGCGGTTGTTTCTCTGCTGCAGTGTTTTTAAAAAACACCAGCAGCACGGTGCACCTGCAGCGCAGAGAGGTGCTGTTACCGACACGTAAACTTCAGATCTTCAAACATAAATGCTCTTCTTCTTCATCTCTTTGTGTTTGGGAAGTTTCAATAAAGCTGTTCATCCAGGGAAAATGCATCTGCAGTACTTTGAAGACAGAGCTAGTTTAGCATGTGTAAACAAGAATAAAGCTAACAGATGCTAACACGCTGAAGGCCTTTATACTGTTGTGGATTAGAGAGGCGGGGGGATTATGCTCAGGGTGGCCTCAGCGTGTCATCGAGCCACCCTTTAAGGACCGCCCACAAAATCCTGGACTGAAAACTGGTGAAAAACTGTTTGAACCTCTAACTCCGCATTTCAGTAATATATCGTTCAAAGTCTGTTCACGTGTTTTCAGAAACTATTTTCACCATATTTAATGTGTTTGAAATAAATCTCAGAATTGTCTTTACACGGACTTTAAGGATATTAATGATTCGTTCACAATACTGTACCGATCAGCATCCCAGTCTAGCTGTTAACTTGACTTGTCACATCAGCTTTCCACAGGCGAAATGCTTCTCTGACCCCCAGCAGAGGCAGACTTACCAGGGGTTCACTGAATCTTTGGTCTTGCTGTAGACATTCAATGCTTCTTGCTAAGTTAACTTGGTGATGTTGTAGTCTGTAGTTTATCGCTGGCTGGTCTGGTTGTCCTGATTTCTTAATTTGGAATGTGAGAAAAACAGATGGATACATATGGTGGCTGTTGAATTTTGACAACACATTGCTGCTGTTTTATGTGGTGCTGTTTGTGCTGTGTCTTAAACAACAATGGCAGAGAGGATACAGCACACAAGTCACTTCACTGTGATGAGTGTTTGCACCTCCTTGGTTTATGTTACGTTACATTGCAGTATTATTTATATCATGGTCACTTTACCTTACAATACTTTTTATATCATGCCACTTTTTATACTCAGTACTTGTTTTTGCACATTGACTGTTGCATGATGATTGTTTTCTGTTTATTGTGTAGGTTGTTAGATACTTCTGTCTGTTCATTGTGTTTTTGTCCTTTCTGCTTTTAATTCTGTATATTACACTTATCTGCTGCTGTAATAAGGAAATTTCCCCGTTGTGGGATGAATAAAGTAAATCTAATCTAATCTCCTTGTTTTCACATGGTTTGAACTGGTTGAGATTGTGTATTAAACTTTGAGAGGGCGTGGAGTCATGAATGACATCATGTCGATGAAAGCTGACCTCCTTCATCAGTCATGTTGCCTTCAGGAAACGTAGACGTTATAAGATCAAAATTTCACTTTCAGGTTCAAAATGATCAAAACTTTTGGCTCTGATTTGTCTCCACAAACTTCCCAACAAGCTTCATCACAGAGACATGCACTGCTCTGATGATATGATATCTTGTTAACTTTATCTTAGTTTGTCTTTTGACCTTTAGTCAGTTGGATAATAAAACTGTGATCAAAGTTTCCATTTTATGGATGAACTTTGAACATTCATAGTGCAATAACATTATTAATATATTAACAGAGACAATGAGAGTGTTGAAGTAAAGTGTGTCTGACTGAACACAACATGCAGACATGCTGTGACAAAGAACATTAACAATAACAATAAGTAACATTTCTGTGATATTAATGTCGTATAAAGATGTTGATGTTGTTGGTCTGGACTGTTTGTTTCTCAGACTGGTTACTGAATATCATCAATGAAAAGATGATTTCTGACACATCATTATTGTTGAGAACTCTTCCTGAAACATATTTGATGACTTTTTCTCAGCTGTTCATCACTAACCACGTCACCTGTGAACAACTTCAGACTGTGGACAGTGAACGTCCCTCACTAACTGAATCACACTGTTTGTTCAAATGTTTCAAAGTGACTGAATGTGGTGACCTTTGACACTGACACTAAACTTCTTTAACCAAACTAATGACACACACAAGTCCTGTTTGACAGAAACACATTTAAAACTGTTTGAGTTCATTTCATATAAAAGTTCATAAAGAATCACATGAGCTGAACCTGGAACAACTGCAGTCAAACATTATCAGTCACTTTAATTTGACAACTAGCTCATCACAAAGTGTCATGCAGACGTTTCCCATTCATATTTGACGACCTGGGAATGAAGGTGAACAATCAGCTGTCTTTCTCCAGAATGACTGACCGCACCTTTAACTACACGAAGCTGATAATACTTGTGTACTTTTACTGCTGATAGCCTGTACTTTATATTGAACTGTTTTTACATTGTTGTATTGGTACTTTTACTGCTGATAGCCTGTACTTTATATTGAACTGTTTTTACATTGTTGTATTGGTACTTTTACTGCTGATAGCCTGTACTTTATATTGAACTGTTTTTACATTGTTGTATTGGTACTTTTACTGCTGATAGCCTGTACTTTATATTGAACTGTTTTTACATTGTTGTATTGGTACTTTTACTTGAAGGATCTGAATACTTCTTCCCCTGCAGGTTGCTTTACTGTCACCGTCGTGCTAACTAGTGATAGTGTTGCTAAAATAACTGTAGCAGCTTTTTACTGTTTCAGATCAATAAATTAACTGACAGTCAGTGAACGTTCCACACAGAGCGAGCGTAGCATGAGTGGAACAATGGATGGTACACAGGTAACATTCATGTTGACGTACATTATTGTCTCTGATGCTGTGACTGACAGAATACAACAGTCCTGTAATCAATCCAACCTTTGTGAAACTGGTCGGAGCTGATGCAGTCTGTGCTCATTCTTTAGTTTCATGCTGTTGATGAACTGGATTACTTTTGATTTCTAATATTTTTGCTCCTCTATATATGTTTGTAAATGGAGGAGACTAAATATTAGACACAGAACTACAACACCACCACAATGAATCAACTACAGTCATCTGAACTATAGTCACTGCTGTATTGCATTACATCACACAGGTGTTTCTACTTTTCTGGTCACTTAGTGTGACTTACCAACAGGCTGAATTTCAGCTTCATCAAACGAAGCTTTTCTTGTTTCCTCTGGTGTTTCATTTGTTCCATCAGTGCAGTCAACAAAGCAACACATCACTGCTAGCACCATCTCTACTGTTATCAGATCAGTTGAACACAAACATGATGAAAACTGTTGGCTACGTTACCTTCTGATGGAGAAAATCATCTGTTGATTCACATACAGTCTCAACTCTCTGTCTTCATCTTCAAACTGAAGTGTTCTTTGAGCAAATGTGACCACAGAGCAGCTCTGAACTTTGGAATGAACAAACTGGAACAACTGAAGTCAAACATTAACAGACAGAATCAAACCTCATCAGCTGGATCATAAAGGTCTGATGATACACTTTTATCCTCAGTCACTTTAATTTGACAACAAGCTCATCACAAAGTGACAAAGTAACATTTATTACTGTGGTCCAGATGAATTATGTTCTCAGTCAGCTTCTCATGGAATGTTTTAATTAACAGGTGATCCTCGTCAACAGTCACTTAATGACCATCAGAGGTCGTGTTATCATAAACTGTTCATCCACTGACTGTAACACATGAAGGTTAGTCACATGTCAACTTCCTGCACCGTGTTGCCGTGGAAACAAAGTTTTAAACTTCAGTTGATGAGTCACATGAAGACAGACCATCGCAGCACAGCAGCCATTTTAACATTAAACATGAAGGCTCCGTTCCATTCAGCTCAAACAGAGTCAGTGCTGAACTAAATGGAACAGAGCCTTAATTAGAAAAAGGTTCACAATGTTTCCATGACAACTGTGGAAGTCAGCTGATGGACTCATTAACTGATTAAAGTTTAAAAACTTCACACCAAGATGACCATTTAAAAAAAGTGATTTTATTTTGAAACTTTTGATCCAGGACAGGAAACAGACTTCCCCCTTCACAATAAAGGTCCTCTAATACGATGGAAGTGCTTTGTTTTCAGAATAAGAGTTCTGACAGAGTGCTTCTTCCTGCAAGATTTTCAAAATAAGACAAAAAACAGAAGACAGAAACCTGACTTCCTGTTTTATTTTGTCATCCCCACAAGGAGGAAGCTTCCACCTACTGTCCTGTCAAAGTAAAAGTCATGAAAAAGTTTCATAATTTTAGAAAATAAGATAAATTAAATCAGACAGGAAGTTAAACATCATTTAATCCAGCTGAGAGTCGGCCCTCCCTGCAGTCTCTCCCTGCGAGTCAGGTAGATCGACATTTTAGCTTCTCCGATTAAAACGTTTAGGAGTTGACACTTTTATATCTAACTCCACAAATCAAACCAGGGGCAGTAAAGATGGCACCAGATAAATTAAAAACACGAGTTAAAACATTAAAAATTCCTGCCAATCTCCTGCACTCAGTAAAAACATGAAAAATGTTTTCGGTCAGACCACAGAAAGGGCACTCGTTTAAAACACTGTGATTAATAACAGATAAAAAGGCGTTGGCTGCAATGGCACCATGTAAAATTCTCCACTGGAGATCTCCAATTCTCTTTTTCAGAGGAGGTTTGTACAAAGTTCTCCACTGTGGGCTCAGCCCACCCAGCCTCTCAGTCCACACACACTCCTTTCTATTGCACAGGCCCGTTTGTGGATAGTTTTAATACAGTTTATGTACAGAGTCTTTTTATCGGCCTTGTGCAGACTTCATTTTTCTCCATCGCAGAGTTTTAATAGGGGGCCGCTGAGCTCTGTGAACCCAGGGCACAGGTGGACCCCCGGGTACGGATCCTTGGGTTCAGGTTCAGCCTCTCCCCTGCCATGTTTCAGGAGAAGGCCTCTTTCTTTCTCTGTCAGCCTCTTCCTCCAGAGCTCCAGGCTCCTCTCCATCAGCCGGACAGAGCGCACTCCCAGTCAGGTCCAGTCAGATATCTCTGAATAAACTGGAGCCTGAAGGTGGCTGCCCTGCTAGCCAGGTGGACCAGGCCCTGGCCCCAGACCTGATGGAGGGTCCAGACAGGCTAACCGGTGCCATAACAGGGAGGCCACCAGGTTATTTAAGACCAGGACCCTCCCTCTAAAAGACATCTGTGAGTGGAGCCACCTCCACTTAGCCAGTTTGTTATCGACTTTCTCCATGATGTTTTCCCAGTTTTTTCCCAGGCCTTGAGGGAGAACAGGGAGGCCTTCACGCCACTCGCCAACAGCGAGGGCCTCACTCTTCCTCCAGTTCACCCTCGCAGCCGACACAACAGAAAACTTCTCAATTACAGAGTCTAACACACACATCCTGTTGATCCCTGACTAAAACAACGACATCATCAGCGTAAGCAGATAAAACAACACTGCTGTTAAAACCAGGTAAAAACAGGCCTTGAACAGATGATCTGATCTTCTGTAGGAGGGGTTCCAGGGAGAGTGCATAGAGCATCCCAGACAGTGCACAGCCCTGCCGGACGCCTCTATGCACTCTAAAAGGAGCACACAAGCCACCATTAAACTTCAGCACACTCTCAATGTCACTGTACAACACCTTGATCTTGGCTATGAGACCAGCGCTGGACCCAAACCTCTCCATGACCTTCCAGAGGAAGCCGTGTTCAACGCGGTCAAAAGCCTTTTCTTGATCTAATGAGATCAATCCAGTGTTAATGCGTACTGAACTGGAGACCTCCAAAACATCCCGAATGAGGTAGATATTATCTACCATGGACCTGCCGGGCATACAGTACGTCTGGTTCATGGCTCCTCTCAGCCTGTTGGCTAAGACTTTGGACAGTATTTTATAATCAGTGCAGAGAAGAGACACGGGACGCCAGTTTCTGATGTCTTGCAGGTTTCCTTTCTTGGGCAGGAGGGTGATGATGGCTCTCCGACATGACAGAGGCAGTGACCCAGACACCAGGCTCTCATTAAAAACATCAAAGATGTCACAGGCCAAGATGTCCCAGAAAGCCTTATAAAACTCCACCGTGAGGCCGTCGATGCCTGGAGCTTTTCGCCCCTGCATGCTCTGCAGTGCATTGTGCAGCTCTTGTGGAGTCAGTGGGCTGTCGAGCTGTGAATTGATTTCAGCACACAACTGAGGAAGTCCACCACAGACCTCTTCCATCAGTTCCTCATTCTCTTTGAATTCACTTATGAACAATGAGGCGTAAAACTCTACAGCTCTCCTCCTTATCAGGCCTGGCTCCGTCAGCTCCTGCCCCGTGTCAGAGAGCAGAGAGTGGATCTGTCTCCTCTGCCCTCGTCTCTTCTCTAATCCAAAGAAGAAGCTCGACGGAGCATCCATCTCTTTGATGTTTTGAACCCGGGACCGGACCAGCGCACCCTGTACTTTAGTGTCCAGCAGGTTGGCTAACGCCATCTTTTTAGTCTTGAGGATTTCAATATATCCTCGATTTCCTGTGGACTCACTTTCACACTCGAGATCCACGATATCAGTCTCCAGATCTCTGATAGATCTGGTGATGTCACGTGTGACATTGAGCGTGTGCTGCTGACATAAAAGTTTAATTTGAACCTTTCCATGGTCCCACCACTGCCTCAGACTGACAAACTCTGTTTTTTCTGTCTAAAATCATTAAAAAAAAGCTTAAAGCCTCCCTGAAAGATTCATCAACAGTTAAAACAGAGTTAAAATGCCAATAGGCGCTTTTGGGTAAAATGTTTCTGATAAAAACATAAAACCAAAGAATGATCAGTAAAACCAACCAGTAAAATCTTACCCATTTTAACAGCACTGACTCTGTGCTTAAAAACATAAAAACGATCAAGTCTGGCTGAGGAGATTCTGTTTTCACTAACGTGGGACCATGTGTGTTGTCTGCAGCCTGTGTGCATCCTTCTCCACACGTCCACCAGGCCATGGGAGGACACCAGCTGCCTCAAGGCATGCTGGGATACTGGATGAGGCTCTGCATGGTCTAAAATCTCATTAACAGTACAATTAAAATCCTCCGGGCCACAGCTGTTTAAAATATCATTCATATTCTCAAAGAAGTGTTCCTCTCTGTACCGTTTATTAAAACCAGCTTTGACTGAAACAACATGTCTGACCTCCAGAGAGGGTGGAGTAAAACCTGTAGAGAACAGGAAGCCCACTCCTCCACTGAGGGTGGTGTTATTCTCCTTCATTCTCTGCTCCAGTCTGCCTCGTTTCCAACATCGCTGTGTGTTTCTGTAGAAACATCGATGTGTTTCATTTAAACATTTCAAACACTAATGCTCTTTCTTGTTTCTCTGATGGAGATGTTAAGACACAGACTAAAAACAATCCGTGAAATAAATCTAAATTAAATCTGTACTTTCATCATCATGAAGAACAGAGTTGTTTCCTGACTTTAATCATCTGTTTTCTCAGTCTGAACACTTCTTGGTCTGTCAGGTCTGACTCTGTTTTACAATATATCTGACTGAATTATAGAAACCTGCATATCAGACAGACAGGTCTGCTCTCTGCAGCACCTCCACCCAGCCTCACAGGCCTCCATGTCTTCAGCCTCAGCTGCCTCTCTCCCCTCACCTGTTTCACCCACATCCTTGACCAATTCACCTGCCACTTTACCTGAAGTGTCACCTGTCACCTCACCCGTTTCACCTCCCTCCTCCTCCCTCTCTCCACTCACCTCGGTGCTCCTCCTGGCTCTGCATCTCCTCCGCCTGTTGTTTTTCTGCAGCTCCTGCATCTTTCCTTCCCCCGCTGCACCGGCCTCCACACCGGAAACCGCGGCCGCACGCCGCCGGGACGGGATGGTCGGCACCGCGGCTAGGACAGGCTTTGATTAAATGTCCCTCCTCACCACATCAAAAACATTTTACAGTTGATGATGAGCAAAGAGGATTTATTGAAAATCGTCCACACGGACTCGAAGCGGTAATCAAACTCTTCATCCTTCATGAACAGATGCTGCAGACACTGACAGGCTGAGAACACTTAACACCTGTCAGCCTGGAGGAAACTGCTGGACGACAAACAAACACTAACAAACACTAAACTAACCAAAGAACAACCGAAGAACAACCAAACAAACACTAAACTAACACAACTATATTCACACACATCAGAGAGAAAAAACTCAGTTTCATTCAGCTCTTCATCTCACACAAAAGAAGAAGAAGAGACTTCCTACAGATGATGATGACCACAGCAAACACCATGCTTTTATTTTGACAGTAAAACTGAGCTGAAAGCTAATGTAGCTACCGCTAACTGTGTGTGTGTGTGTGTGTGTGTGTGTGTGTGTGTCCTCACCTCCTCGTTCAACTGCAGAGACACAAAGAGGTCAAAGGTCAAACAGACTCTGAACTTTAAAGTTCAAAGACACAGAATCTGAATATATATATTATATATAACATGAGACATGAAACATGAGAAGAACTGAGAGTCTTCTGTTGGATATGTGAATATAAGTGAAAATATATATATATATATCCAATGAGCTCACAGAGAACAGTCACTTCACTGCAGGTGTTAAGACTTCCTCCACCTCTCCACCAGGTGGAGCCACAGACCAGCGCTCATCATGAAGCGTCTCTGCGAGGACCTCTGACCATCTGAGTACTTGGATCTTAAATGAAAGTCCTCGTAACGTCAACGTTTCTTTGTAACTTTGGATTTAGATTTTATTCACAATATATTTTCTGCTTTTCTCTCTGAACTCCAACAGCTTCAACTCTCTGTGATTTACACTTTATGGTGGACACATAGCTTTAGCATAACCACAGCTAAAGTAGCTAATACTGCTAATTAACTGCTGCTAACTGAATCTGCCGTTTCTGCTTCATCCTCCATCATCACCAACACAGTAGCTCCATAGGGTCGTGTCCTGAGCCCCTCACCTGTCACCACACACATCAAATACTCTGATGACACTCCTTAATGACAATAACTCTGTTTGAAGCTAACAGGACTCTCCTACTTCACACAGTGTTGCACAAACAATCATCTGGAACTGAATGTCAAGAAAACAAAAGAACTGATCATCAACACTTCCAGCATCCACAGCTCAGCACAGACTTCATCTGTAACCCCAAAGTGATCAATGGTGAATCCGTGGAAATAGTGGAATCCATCAAACACCTGGATAATAAACTGAACTTCGATCATCACACCACTGACATCCACAAACTCTGACAACAAAGACTCTCTGCCATCCGCAAACTCAAAGCACTTTCTGTGGCCCCACAACTTCTGTTATTACTTTATAAGAGCACAGTCCGACCCGTCATCCTCTACTGTTCAACCTGCTTCTATAACATGTTAACTGCCTCAAATAGGAACACACTAACACGCATTACACACCACGCATCCAAAATCATTGCTCTCCCCACCTTCAACCTCTTAGACCTCAACAATACAGCCATTACACGCAGAGCTCTCAGTATAGCACACCACCCCAGCCACCCCCTCAACTCATCATTCATACCGCTACCATCTCGACACAGATTCAGGACCCTGACCTGTAAACGTGCTCGCTATGGCAGGAGTTTTGTACCCTCTGCTGTATCAGCTCTAAACAAAGTACCCTGGTAACCACCGTAGGGGGTGCTACACACAGGACAGGAGGGTTAGATGTGTTTAAATGTGATAAATGTGCTGCATCGAATGTATGTTCTTGTTGCTATGTCGTGCTGTCTATGAATCCTGAATCTATGTATGTATGAAATGTACAGACTGCGGAAACAAATTTCCTGTAAAGGACAATAAAGTATCTATCTATCTATTAGCTAATGTGATGAACTTAAATAGTTTTTCCCTTCATGTTAGCTCACTGCTAACATTAGCTTCCATTACTTGATGGACAGATTTCTAAGTAGTGAAGCGCTAACTGTGGTTAGCTCGGTCAGCCGTGTAGCTAACTGAACTGACTCAGCCCGGCAAGAAAACCACCTCGGTAGGCTGCTGTGTTCACTGTTAGACTGGACACTGCTGGTTCAGAGGTTCTGTTGCTGTATTCACTGTTAGACTGGACACTGCTGGTTCAGAGGTTCTGTTGCTGTATTCACTGTTAGACTGGACACTGCTGGTTCAGAGGTTCTGTTGCTGTATTCACTGTTAGACTGGACACTGCTGGTTCAGAGGTTCTGTTGCTGTATTCACTGTTAGACTGGACACTGCTGGTTCAGAGGTTCTGTTACTGTATTCACTGTTAGACTGGACACTGCTGGTTCTGAGGTTCTGTTACTGTATTCACTGTTAGACTGGACACTGCTGGTTCAGAGGTTCTGTTACTGTATTCACTGTTAGACTGGACACTGCTGGTTCAGAGGTTCTGTTACTGTATTCACTGTTAGACTGGACACTGCTAGTTCAGAGGTTCTGTTACTGTATTCACTGTTAGACTGGACACTGCTGGTTCAGAGGTTCTGTTACTGTATTCACTGTTAGACTGGACACTGCTGGTTCTGAGGTTCTGTTCTGGGTTCAGAGGATGTGGTTGTAGAGCGTCACGACTCTTTCAGTGAGATGTTTAAACAGTGCGTACAACAGCCAGTAAACGCATCACAGTTTAAATGTCAATGAACGCCTCGTTTGAGATGCTTCAGATAAAACGTGTAAAAATAAAACGTCCACGTCTGCGAGCTCCTCGCCGTGTTTTCACATCCCGACCTGCAGATAAGAAAATATGCAAATGACCGAGAGAGGAAGCAGACGGAGACGATGAACGATAACGAGCTGAAATTAGCTGACATGATTAGCATGTCGCTAAATGCAACCAGCATGTTTCCTTTTTAGGAGTTAGCATGAACAGTAGCCTCAGTCTAGCATGACATCATGACCTTTGACCTGTTAGCTTTAGCCTCGGTTTGTTAGCATTTGACTTCCTGTTCAGACCCCCAGAGACTCATGGGTACTGTAGTGCAGGATGGTCCCCAAAGAATAAAAAGCGGCCGTGAAGCTCAGGGTGGTACCGGGGGCTGAGGTGATGGTGGGGGGGCGTGCTCCCACAATCCTCTCTGCTCTGTCAGTTTACTGTTGGCTCCTCCCCGGCGGCCTTTGTGCTGATAGTTTGGCGCTCATTTGCATATTTTAAGACTGTTTCCTGTTTTACAGCCGGGCAGCAAACTGTAGCTGTGTCCCAATTCAGGGGCTGCATCCTTTGAAGGACGCATTTGAAGGCCGATTAGGTCACAATGCAGCGCGAAGGCCGTCCCAATTTGAAGAAGAAGAGGAAGCTCCTTCAAATGCGGCCTTCTTTTCCCTCCTTTTGGAGGATGCACCGCAACTATCCTTCGCGGCCTGCCATATCCCAAGATCCTTTGCGCACCGCTGTTCAGTGCTGGGAAAATTACAACGGCAACACCAAGCGGCGACGAATTTACATTTAAATGTAAGTATTGGGTTTTTATATTTAATTACTTTTACTTATTACTACTTATGTATACTTTTTCTTTGTTTTCTTTGATTTCTTTGTCTTTATGGGCGGGAACAGCTGGTGACGCAACCAGGAAATGCTTCGAAGGCTAGACTGTCTCATTTAACAATGGTTGATGCGGCCTTCGAAGGATGCATCCTTCGAAGGATGCGGCCTTCGAAGGATGCAGCCCCTGAATTGGGACAGTCTCAGTTCTGTGACCTTTGACCTCTCCTTCCTCCTCTCTGACCTTTGACCTCCTTCATCAATGTCCGTTACCCAGAATGCCCGGTGTTTATCAAGCTGGATCCAGCTGAGGGCGAACGCTGTGTGATCTGTTGCCAAACATTCAGGGAACATTCAGACCAAACCTTTCTGTTCAACTTCAGAGTCCAAAAAATCCATCAAGATTTAAAGCTAACTGAGCTAACTGAGCTGACTGCTGCTAACAAACTAAGCTAACTGCAGCTAACAGCTGCTAACAAAGAGTTTCACCTTTCTGCTGTTGACTGTTTATGGAATGTTCTGACTGTTAGCTGCTGTTAGCTCAGTTTGTTAGCTGCTGTTAGCTCTGATTGTTAGCTGCTGATAACTGCTGTTAGCTGATTGTTAGCTGCTGATAGCTCAGTTTGTTAGCTACTGTTAGCTCAACTTGTTAGCTGCTGATAACTGCTGTTAGCTCAGTTTGTTAGCTGGGCTGCCCGGGGGAGTGTTAGTGTTTGCTTCTATGGACATAATGGCAGAGGAGAAGAGAGTGAAGAGGACGCTGACGGAGGAAGCTAAGAAGAGAAAAGGAGAGAGTGAGCGAGCAAGAAGCCGCCGGACAAGAGTAAATCTGGGACTGACTTTTAGTGGTTGGTGAGAGCTTGGTGAAATAAAAGGCTGAAAGACAGACGCCGAGCTGGGCTGACTGCTGTTGGACTAGTCAGTAATATTAGCTGGCTGCTATGTCTGCTGTTGGTGACTGTTAGCATTGACAGACATGTTGTTTTTGTCTAACCTGATGTGTCCTCGCCCTGTTTCCTGTTCAGCTGCACACTGATGAACACACACACACACACACACACACACACACACACACACACACACACACACACACACACACAGCCTGGGGTCAGTACAGGAAATGAGCGACAGGAAACAGGCGCTTGGCCCCGTCTGACCTCGTCTGTCTGGTTTCCACGGCAGCCGCGATGATGTCACTCTCTCTCATTAGTCGACTGAACAAAAGCATCCAGAGACAGATAGCTACTTTAGCGAAATAGGATAAAGCTAACTGCTAATTAACTGCTGCTAACTGAATCTGCCGTTAGCATGCTAACAGAACAAGGGCTAAAGCTAATATAACAAAGCTAATACAGCTAACACTGAGGATCCAGTCGGTTTGGAGCTAGTGCTAATGTAGCTAACTGCTAACATCAGTTACCTTAATTTGATGTAAAGCTAACATTACTTGCTGGAAAGATTGCTAAGTAGCTAATGTTAGCTAGCTGTCAATTTGTCTGCATTAGCAACTAGGCTAACATTAGCCATTATCTGACATGTAATGTTAGCTTTGACTTTGGGCGAGTTGCTAAGGTATACTAAGCTAAAAGTCACTCTAACAGCAGAAAGGCTATGCTAGCTTTTTATTAGCACCAGGTTAGCTACAGCAAACATGTGGTCATGAGCTAACAGTTTCCCTCTGATTCTAGTCTTTATGCTAAGCAAGGTTAAACATAAGTCTATAAGCTCCAGAGCTGAGCTTTCAGTACATGAACTTCTTCAGAATTTACACTGATTCCAGGAATTTCAAGGTTTTCCAGGTGTTTAAGGACCTAATCTCAATGGTTTTGCATTTAAATATCACATTAAACTCCTTTCAAGGATGAAGACCACTTAGACCCTGGAAAACCTTGAAAGATTCCAGGAGTCAGGAAAAAAACAGCCCGAGGTCCTTCAAGGACCTGGAAATGGATTTCAAGGACACTTTAAAGACCCCCCTGGAAAACCTTGATAACTTCTGGAGCTGACCTGGTGAATGAAGGAGGCAGCACGTGATGGTTCAGTTCCAGCTGATTTATTCGTCACACACTGACGTCATCAGCGCACACACAGTGACGTCATCAGGACACGTTAACGTTTCAAACTGAGTTTTAATATTGCACAAAAATAAAAGAAAACACAGGAAACTGTAAACTACCAAGAACATGTACATCCGGTACCATCCCGCCAAAAAAAACTTTCACAATAAAGGTCTCACTTCCGGTCCGTACAGCGGGCTCGGGACAGGCGGGACTCGAACCCTCGACCTGTCAGACATCAGGATGAAACGTGAAGAAGACGAAGTGCCTGAAAAACTACAAAAATACTCCTTTAAAAAAAACATGAGGTATGTTCGGTTCTGGTCCGTTTGGGTCAGAAAGAACCCCGAAACTAAACGAGTCCCATAAACAGTCCTGGAGGGCCGGGCCGAGCCGGGCTCTGGTTCCTGATATATTAGTGTTCATTAGAGTCATATTTGGGTCTGGACGGGAATGCATAGTTCGGGTCCTGGTTCGGATCCGACCAACAGAACTCAAAGTCCATAAAAACCCTGTTGAAGTGAATTCATACCGCAGCGCGCTCAGTCCGGGTCCAACCCCGAAAACAGGCTCCGTCCCCGGGCAGCAGCAGCCACATCACCCCAGTCCCTGACTGGCTCTGGAGCTCCACATCCTCCCCTCCAGGGCCGGCTCCGGGGCGCATGAGGCGGGTGTTAAATCATGATCATGTCCCTCTCAGGCCGGTGCGGGTCAGTACGTGAACACCAGGTCCGAGAAGTTGGCCTCCAGCCAGTTCCCCGCGATCATCTCGCTGAGCTCCGGCGTGCAGTAATCCGGGAAGTCGAAGTGAGAGCCGAGGCTGCCCTCACTGCCGCACGAGTCCAGGTCTTTGTCCACCAGAGACAGGCTCAGGTTCCCCGGGGCGGAGCTGGACGATGAGTCGTGGAAGCCGGTCAGGAGGCTCAGGGTGAAGTCGGTGCCCTCCGCCGGGAGGTCGTCCAGGTCCTCCCCGCAGCAGGAGGAGGTGGAGCCGGACCGGGACGAGGATGCTGGTGAGAGGGAGACCGGGTATGAGGAGGTGCCGGTGCCCTGCCGGGTGATGTTCTTGAAGCTGTAGAAGAGCCGGCCGGAGGACTCATACATGCCGGTCCTCTCCGGCTCTGCGGCGGCGGAGCTTAGGCTCAGGCTGGCCGGCATCTTAGCGAGGCTGTACCGGGACGGCTCGTCCTCCTCCTCCGCCTTAAACTCCCGCTCCTCCTCGGAGTCCTCCTCCTCTTCCTCCTCCTCGTCGTCCTCCTCCTCGTCGTCGGTAAACTCCCGTTTAACGACCTTGTTGGTTTTAAAGCTGGTGGTCAACACGTACCGGTACCGGGGGTCCGGCTGCTGGTGTTGCGGGAGGTGGCTGCTCGCTCGGCCGGGACCGACCACCGGCTTACCGGGCTTCAACTTGGTGAATTTCTTGGCGGCGGCGTGGCTCTTATTAACGGGTCTGATGCTGGCTTTCTCCGGGGACTGAGCGGCTGGCTTCCCCGCAGGAAACGCACAGCCTTCGGTCTTGGGCTTCTTCTTGGGCCGGTACTTGTAGTCCGGATAGTCGGCCATGTGCTTGAGCCGGAGCCGCTCCGCCTCCCGGATGAACGGGATCTTCTCGGTGTCCTTTAACATCTTCCACCGCTTCCCGAGCCGCTTGGAGATCTCCGCGTTGTGCATGTCCGGTGACTGCTCCATGATCTTCCTCCTCTCGATCTTGGACCACACCATGAAGGCGTTCATGGGCCGCTTGATGTGCCCCGAGGCTGTTTTACACCAGTCCGGCTTCACCGGCACGGGGCTGCACGCCGAGGCCGCCAGCAGCTCGCTCTCCTCCGGGTCTGCCGCCTCGCGGGAGCCGCTGTTAGCCCCCGGCCCGCCATGTTCCGTCTGTTGAACCATGTTTGAAAAGTGACCGGGACGCCGCAGACTCTCTGCCTGTGTCGGACTCTTCTCTCCGGCTGTCGGTGCCGCCTCAGTCCGGCAGCATCTCTTGCTCTGCTGGAACTTCAAACCGGCGTCTTATTAACCGGCTGATCACGCGCGCGACGGCACCGCCCTCAACCAATCACAGCCCTTCTTCTCGGAGGGCTTCCCGCCCCCGCGTTCCCGCCCACCGGCCGGTAGCTCAGTTCAATCTGATCATCAGTGAGAGTGATCGGTATTTACCGGCTCCTCTCGGCTCCTCTCGGCTCCTCTCGGTGTTTGGTGACGTAAAGCAATCAAAGAGAACACTCTGCCCTTTTAATGACGTCACACTGTTTAAAGAATTCAAGGATCTGTCAGCTGACTCCAGGATTTTTTTTTAAAGAATTCAAAGAGTTCTCAAGGATTTCCAAGGCTCTTCAAGTGGTCCTTGAGGACACATTCCAGGAACGCTCTTCAAGGCTCTTCAAGGTGTTCTTCAGAAAACAACAAAGTCCTTGAGGAAGTTCCAGGAGTCTTCAAGGAGGTCTTTATGTTTTAATGAACAGTCTGAGTCCTGGAGGTCCAGGATGAGGTCCTGGAGGTCCTGGTGTGGTTCTTTGTCTTCATGATGCCTGGATTATTCTAACGTTTGCATAAAACGTTCCTGTAACATTCCTGTAACGTTCCTGTAACGTTCGGTCAGCTGAGCGTTGGACAGGCGGAGGGCCTGGATGATGGTTGAAGGCGGTGTGCAGCACGATGAAGCGTGTTCTGGTTCTGGTTCTGGTTCTGGTTCTACACTGTTCTCTGTGTTTGTGGTTCATCACAGGTTCAAGCCCCACAGAGCTCCAGCACCACCCACATTCCTCACTTAACATGTGTATGGAGGCCGGGTTAGCGGGGTGGAGGTGGGTGGAGGTGAATTAGCATCTGCTAAGAGCTGCATGTGAACACCTCCAGCTCTCCGTCTGCATGTGAATGAACGACGTGTTAAAATCAGACCGAGCTAACCACAGCGAGCTGCACTACTGATCAATGTTCCATCATGAAGTCTGTAAATCAGCTCGGTACTGTCACGTTACTCCCTGCTGGACTCAGACGCTGTGCTCCAACCCGGTCCGGCCCGGCTGTTTCCTGTTTCCTGCAGCCTCATTTGCATCTGGATGGCGTCGTTCTTTCAGAGCAGCATCCTGTCAGGAAGAAGATCCACAAACCTGACTTAGCTGCACGGCTAACAAAGCTAACGGTATCAGGTCACATGTCCAGACGTTCTGAACAACATGAAACAGTTTCAGCCTGTTCAACTTCATTTGAGTGGAAAACTTCAAAATCTATTTAAACATTTTATTTTATTTTATTTTATTTTATTTCTTTGACTTAGATTTCACCTGAAGTTAGCATTAGCATTAGCATCAGATAATGCCATTTGTTTTTTAATTGTTTTAACGTGAGTAAATAAACTGATTCCATGTTAGTTTAATATAATGTCAGATTTATTTAGTTATAGTTGAACACCAACTTTAAGAGTGAAATCAACAGTGCTAACATTCTTTTACTGTGAAACTCTGTCAGCTGTGTTTGACAGAATTTTACCGTAAAAACATTTTCTTTTATTTTAATGCTGATTTCATGATTTTAGACTCAACATGTGAATAAATGACATAACGTCTCAGTGTAATGAGTGACGTGTTGATGAAGCTGAACATGTGTCAGACGTGAGAAGTTTGTTTTTCACATTAAAAGTCATTTGAACATTTCAGATCTCGTCAGACTTGTAATATTTCATGTTGTGTGAACCTGTGACCTCTGACCTTCACGCTGCGCTAATCTGTTAACGTTGAACAAACGTTCTGACTTTGAACTCAACAAACATTCAGCTGATAACTGAAGATGATACACTCGTTACACTGATGCAGGTTCAACACAGCTGGAGGAAGTAATCGGATACTACAGTAAAAGCACTCACTCTTATATACACACACACACACACACACACACACACATATATATATATATATATATATATATATATATATATATATATATATATATATATATATATATATATCTCAAAAATAGAGAGGAAACATTTGAGTGAAAATGACCCTCTTTAAAACTTTAACTGTGTGTGTGTGTGTGTGTGTGTGTGTGATGCATTCATGTGCAGAGCAGCTCAGATGTTATCAACTGCAGCTTGCATATGAAAAGACTGGCAGCCTGAAGCATTGTGTGTGTGTGTGTGTGTGTGTGTGTGTGTGTGTGTGTGTGTGCGGCTAACCGTTAAACTGCTGCAAGCTGAATCTGCCGTTAGCAGGCTAACAGAATCGGGCTGAGCAGCTGATCCACTCCGGTCCAGGTGTGACTTCCTGTTCTGGAGTCACCTGGAGAAGTTCAACTGTCCTCAGGTCTGTTTACCGAAGAGCCAATGAGGCTCTGACTTTTGACCCTGCAGCCTAAGGCAGGGGAGTGTGTGTGGAACACAGGGACACCTGTAACAGACGAACTGAGCATGTGCACATCAGGATCAATGAACAGGGTCAGAGAGTTCAGTTCTGATCAGAGCCGATCAATACTGATCAGCTGATCGAGCTGCAGTCTGCAGGAGGAGCATGAACTCAGTGACCTTCACCTCTGACTGAACGCTGACAGCAACATGGACAGGACCAGGACGTGGACCAGGATCAGGACCAGGACCAGGATGTGGACGTGGACCAGGACCAGGACGTGGACCAGGACCAGGACGTGGACCAGGACCAGGATGTGGACGTGTACCAGGACCAGAGTCAAATGGCTGTTAGCACGTTAACATACTACGTCAGCATTTACCTCAGAGCTCAGTTGAACTGATCAAAGTGAAAAGTCTGATATATAAGGCCTGTGTCTCTGTATGATGTCACTGTGACATCATCAGGCCACAGACATCACAAAACGGGTTTCACAGGCTCAGGAGGACTCTGATCAAACCTTAACCTGGATCAGATTATTAACAGACTCACTGATCCCAGTCCAGATTCAGAGTCACCGTCTGTCTGCTAAATGACTAAATGCTTTGACTGGGAGGCAGCAGGTGAGGCGGCAGGTGAGGCGGCAGGTGTTTTGGTGTCCTGAGGGAGCTGCAGGTCAGAGAGACTCTGTGGTTGTTTGTTTACTGTGGAAACATGAAGGCCAACAAGCAATGTTTTGTCTCTTTATATAAAATCACAGTGTAGTTTGTCTCTTTATATAAAATCAGTGTAGTTTGTCTCTTTATATAAAATCACAGTGTAGTTTGTCTCTTTATATAAAATCACAGTGTAGTTTGTCTCTTTATATAAAATCAGTGTGTAGTTTTGTCTCTTTATATAAAATCAGTGTGTAGTTTGTCTCTTTATATAAAATCACAGTGTAGTTTGTCTCTTTATATAAAATCAGTGTGTAGTTTGTCTCTTTATATAAAATCACAGTGTAGTTTTGTCTCTTTATATAAAATCACAGTGTAGTTTGTCTCTTTATATAAAATCACAGTGTAGTTTGTCTCTTTATATAAAATCACAGTGTAGTTTGTCTCTTTATATAAAATCAGTGTGTAGTTTTGTCTCTTTATATAAAATCACAGTGTAGTTTGTCTCTTTATATAAAATCACAGTGTAGTTTGTCTCTTTATATAAAATCAGTGTATAGTTTTGTCTCTTTATATAAAATCAGTGTGTAGTTTTGTCTCTTTATATAAAATCACAGTGTAGTTTGTCTCTTTATATAAAATCACAGTGTAGTTTTGTCTCTTTATATAAAATCAGTGTGTAGTTTGTCTCTTTATATAAAATCAGTGTGTAGTTTTGTCTCTTTATATAAAATCAGTGTATAGTTTTGTCTCTTTATATAAAATCAGTGTGTAGTTTGTCTCTTTATATAAAATCACAGTGTAGTTTTGTCTCTTTATATAAAATCAGTGTGTAGTTTTGTCTCTTTATATATATTTCTCTCTCCCAGTATCACACTGGGAACACTGGGCTGGTTTGGGGCGGTGGTCCTCCATCACAGCAGCTTGGTTTCCCATGACGACCAATTATGCTTCAAGAAGGGGGTGGGGGGGTAACCTCAAATTTGTGTTGCCATGACAACGGGCCCCATCATGCATTATGGATGATCATATGATCATTGAAATTCAACACCAGATACCAGATATGATGACATATACAGTATATATGTACAGTATGTGTGTGTATATATATATATGTATGTTTATATACACATGTATATGTTACCATGACAACAATCTCACAGTGTAAACAGTAAATTGAAGGTGTTGTAGTCTGGCAGATGACGGTTCATGAGCTCTGGGGAATGATTAGGTAATGAGGGGCAGGTATGCAGGCTCAGGTGGAGGTTCAGGTGAGGAGACAGGAGGTGAGCATCCAGGTAAGAGGAAGAGGTGACGCTCCTGTCTCATGTTCTTCTGACTAAACCCTGAGCGCCGTTTCCTGTCACATGACGTGTGAAAGTCAGCGTTAAAATGAATCATCCGGACCCTGAGGGTGGATGTTTCCTGCGTCACTACTCCTCTGATGCTGCACTTTGGATCTCCACAGCGCCATCAAAAGGGTCATGTGACCACCTTCAAAGGCATGATGGGAGAGTCGCCACCTTGCCTCCCCGGTCCACAGCGGGGGGAGTAACGCTGTGTCCACCGACATCGTCCACAGCCACGACTCCCCACCGAGCCTGGACCTTTATTCAGAGCTTTGAAGTCTGACTGACTGTATGACTGTATACTTGAGGCTCCATAAGCCACAACGTCTTACGTCCAGGTTATGGACAGTCTGCGAGGACGTCACGGAGACTACGTCCAGGTTATGGACAGTCTGCGGGGACGTCACGGAGACTACATCCAGGTTTTAGACAGTCTGCGAGGACGTCACGGAGACTACGTCCAGGTTATGGACAGTCTGCGGGGACGTCACGGAGACTACGTCCAGGTTTTAGACAGTCTGTGGAGGTCTGTAGACTGCATTAAGTCTCAGTCTGCAGATACAGACCTGTCCTCCTTCCTGTCCTCTGTTAACTGTCCTAATCACCTGGACGTGCTCAGACGTACGTCTTCATTCACAGTTATTGAGTTGAGGACAGGAAGCTTCATCTTCCAGCGTTCAGGTTAAATTAAGCGTCCAATCAATGACTCAGGAACAACACGTCCTCTTTACTTCAGCATGCTGCTTCCTTTTCTCTCTTTTCACGGCTGTGAATGAACGCTGAGGTCACAGGACGGATGTCAGTACAAACACAGAGAGTCACAACATTCATATAAAACTCTGACATCAAGAAACATTTCACAACGCCGTCTTCTTAAATACAGATTTTATATTCAACAGTTCACGATTTAGAAAAAACAAACTTTATTAATGATATTTTATGTTCCTTCTAGACTCAGTTAGACTGTTAGCATTTTGCTCATAGCTAAAGGATCTAAAGAATTAAACCTGAAGTCCACCTGAAACATCAGTTCAGATCCTCGACACACTGAAACATTCAGACGACGATGCAGCGTCTCCACCCACAATCAGAGAAGTGTCTGTTTAAATAAGATGGAGGAGGTTGGTGGTGGTCTGATTGAGGGCAGGACGATCATCTCTGACAGGCTCCAAACAGAAGCTGTCAAAGCTGTAACGGCGTGCACGTTTCCAGGCGAGCCGCTGATGGATTTGGCTGTCTGAATTCATTTCTGCAACCCGACAAACGCCACTGACGGAGGGGTCGTATTCTGCCGTACTGCACCGAGAGACGTCTCCACGAGGCGACCACAATCACCTGACAAAGAGAAGAAATGAAATGAATACCCGTCTGCACGGCGGCAACCTGATGGAATCTTTTTTGGAGGTGTGAATCAGGAGCCGACACGTCGGAGGTGATGAGGTGTGATTTACTGAGCCACAGTCAGGATTAGCACCTTAAACCAGGTCTAGATGATGACGTTTATTCTGACAGACTGGGATTAAGGCAGGACAGTTTAACCTGAGCCTGGACAGATGACAGACTAACAGGAGATTGATCCAGGATTAACCCGAGACAAATTAGGAAGTAATCTGAGACGGACCAAAGACAGACTGTGAACTAACAGGACATGGATCACACCAGCTGTTAACTGACTGAGATCAAAACAAAACTGAAGAGATTATCCTGAGATGATTCAAGGACTGATGTGAGACAAACCAGGACAGACCAGAGTTTAACCAGGAGGGACTGAGATATACCTGGACGGACAGAAGAGAGACCAAAGATTAACCTCGGACAGACCAGGGACTAACCTGAAACAGACCAGGGACTAACCTGAAACAGACCAGGGACTAACCTGGGATAGGAGGGAAATGAATCCTGTTCAGACTATGAACCTGGTGAAGACCAGAGATTAAAACAGAATAATCAGAAATGAATTCATGTCACATGAAAAATGTGAACAGGTCAGAGATTTAACCAGAGATGAACCAGGGATTAATTTAGGACAGACTGCAGACTAACAGGAGACCGGTCAGGGATTAACAGGAGAGTCTTAACAGGATAAAGAGAGGAGAGAATTAAATCAGCATTACTGTTAACTCGAGAAAAATCTGAGATTATCCCACGACAGAGCAACACCTAACCCACAACACACCAGGGATGAATCCAGGCCTGGTTCTGAGGCCTGGTTCTGGTTCTGAGGCCTGGTTCTGAGGCCTGGTTCTGGTTCTGAGGCCTGGTTCTGAGGCCCGGTTCTGGGACCTGGTTCTGGTTGTGGGGCCTGGTTCTGGATCTTCCAGACCTTCAGACAGCAGCTGGTTTTTGTAAAGACAAGCTGTCAACCCTCCCCCTCTGCTTTCCCATCACTATCTCTCTGTGGGACTCTCTCCATTATAAAAGGGGTGAGGAGGAGGAGGAGGAGGAGGAGGTGGAGGTGGAGGAGGATTTAGGCCATCCTTCACCCTCCACACCTCCTCCTCCTCCTCCTCCTCCTCAGGATTAGGGGCGTTCAGCTGGGACACCCTGTGGTGGTCGACCATCCAGAGACTCTGAGCAGGTTGAACTCGCTCTGATTAAAACAGCTGATCCAAACTAAAACAAAACAACTATTTCTGTCACATGACTGAGCAGAGTAATCTATTACTTCAGCAGAAGCATAATGCCACAAAATACTCTGTTTATTGATTTATGGAGCTCTATTTGAATAATCTTCGAACTCCTTAATAATAAAATATAAGAAGTATTATATATATATGTATATATATATTAGAGTATTCTTATTATTGATGCAGGATAATTTTGTAGCTGCTGCAGTGATTTCTTTGTTTATTAATAATTATGAATAAAATGTGTATTGACCTGATATTCTACAATATTTCTCCCTGAAATGAAGTAGAAGTACACAGTGACAGTACAGTACTTGAGTACTTTCCTCGCCTGCATTGACAAACAGACAGTTGACCTGATTTTAACAAACCCACGACAGCCAATCAGAGGCTTGGATTTTAAATGTTCTGTGAGGTCACAGATGATGTCAGATATCTTCTCGTGTTTCAAAACTTTAAAAGTTTTTGTCCTCGATGAGCCGTCATAGTGTCCCATAATGCACCTGTGTTGGTCTGGACTCATCAGAACTTTGACAGAACCTCAGCAGACCGTAACAGATGCACAGATACTAAACGTGAAGAGGTGTCTCCTCGCGCTCGCAGAGAAGCTAACAGCGTCTACGTTGCTCTGCGGCCTCGAGCTGCGTTCACAAACAGCAGGCAGCTTCAAACACACAAAAAGCTGCAGAGAAGAAAAGAAAGCGGAAACAAAACACCGCCTTCTTCCAACCAAACCCCCGACGGGCCGCAACACACGACACGCTTTTCTTCTTCTTTAGTTTAGGCTGAAACAAGAGGAGGAGGAGGAGGAGGAGGTGGTGGAGGAGAACACTGATTTTACTTCGACCTCTCAGAGAAATTTTATTTGTTTCAAGAAAACAAAACAGAATGAATGAAGTCAAAGTACAAATACTGCACTGCACGACACGACGTCAGTCTGAGGTTTGCACTGATCATCGATGTAAACCTGTTACAGAGTGAACGTGAAACATCTGAACGCTCTACAGATATTAACATCAGATTATTCTGATTGATCGATTATTGTTTCATTAAAGATTAAACATCGTACCAACAATAACAAATCTAAAAATCATTTCTGATTCTCTGCAGTGATTTTTTATTTTAACTTCAGCTTTTTCTTCTTTTTCTTTGTTGACGCGTTCTAAAAAATAAATCTGCTCTTAAACGAGAGAAAAGGCTGAAAAGATGAAGGAGTGAGCGACAGAGAAGAAGGAGGAGAAAGAAGAGGAGGAAACCACGAGGAGGCTTTTCTTTATCTCCAACTTTCTGTGACTGAACAAACAGTTTGAGTCTTTCTGCTCGAGGCGTCTTCACCTCTGAGGGTTACAGGCCAGCTCGCTAATAAGCACCAACACAAAACCCCCAGCAGGCCGAGGGGGAGGAGGAGGAGGAGGAGGGGGAGGAGGAGGAGGCAGATGCCAGACTCGAGCCCCGGCAGATGGGGCCTGATGAATCCTGAAAAGGAGGAATTGAAACCCGGAGAAGTTGCCAAGCAGGCCGGCTGTAATTATCGCCGCGCCTTTGGGTTCATTGTCAATTAGAGTGGCGGTTGGGGCGAGCGACAGCTGTGGCAGATGGCGAAGGTCCAGAGAGAGAGAGAGGGAGAGGGAGGTGAGGGAGGTGAGGGAGGGAGGGGAGACGTCCCTTTAGGTTTCCTCTGATTCAACACTAAACTGCTTCACGCTGATTTTACTCGTGAAGATCTCTTAAAGTGACACTGAACCCGTCTACAGCCATGTTAGCAGCTCTGTGCTAAATGCTAACATGCTAATGCTTAGCAGGTGCAGTTTAGTGTGGTAGCATGTTAGCATTAGCATTAGCTAATGAGGCTGATGTTAATGGTTCTGCAGGTGTTTGGACTCAGCGTGTCGACCTGATGATGGCGCTACATGAACAGTCAGTGAAGTTATCAGGATTCATCCTGAGGGGAGCATGAACGTTGTTGAGATGTTTTCAGCCCCGTAACAAACAAACTGTGACGCTGGAGGTTCCTCCTCTGGCGCACACTTTACGACGTGGCCAGGTGACGTCGTGTGGACGAGGTTTGGGTGGACAGGACTTTCATCCAGAACAAAAGTCAACCTTGACTTATTTTTAAATTACAAAACTACATTTTGCAACATACGTTATGTTACGTATGTCCATGTTGGCTTATTAAGGAGTTTTTGTGCTGACACCTTTGAGTGTCTCCGTAAGCTTTAATGAGTCGAACGTTAACATGACCGCAGAGCTCGAACATACGGCACGTTCTCTAAAAGTTTCTTCTGTCACAAACACTTTTCAAGATTTGGATCCATTTGGTTCAGAAACATTTTAAACGTGGTCATGTGACAGCTGAACACGACCATGAGACGTGTCTGAAAGCTCCACAAAGTTTTTCTGATCGCGTTTATTGATTCCATCACTGTGACTCCACCCACTGAGGTTTGACTCAGCCAATCAGAGCGCTCAACGTTTCTGCCTGCAGGCAGCAAAACACTGAAGAACTTTGAGAAAACACACTCGAGAGTGTGTGTGTGTGTGTGTGTGTGTGTGTGTGTGTGTGTGCTCCATCTGTGCTGTGTGAAGGGCCACTACTCAGGTCAAAGGTCATTGTTTCCAATAATAGCTATTAGCATTGCTGACAGTCTGCAGGCAGCTCTGTCGCCATGACGCCCACAATGTGACCAGCTTCATCATCATCATCGTCGACTGTGACAGAATTTGTGTGTGTGAATTGGAATTATTTATAAAGTTTGAATCATGAACTAAACCTTTTTTAATGTGTTACTTTCAGCAGCCAGCTGTGTGTCAAAGAGTCTTTTCTCTAAAGAGACATTTAGTTGGAGCGTTTAACGTTTTGTTTTCTGCATAGAAAACTTCTGTTTGGAGTTATTACTGTCAGATCTGGTCTGCTAAAATGCAGCACAAACAGAAAACCTAAAAAAAACTCTTTTGTCCCTGCTGCCATCAGCTGAACAACGAAATGTGAACCTGGTTTGTAATAAATATTTATTGTATCATTTACTGGTTGTTTGTATTATTTGTGTTATTTATGTTTGTGATTTGTCTCCTGTAGATAATAAAGATACTTTGACCTTGATAGATTTAGATTTTAGGCTCCTGAAATGTTTTTTATCTATTTATTTATTTATAAATGTATTTATGTATTTATCACTGAGTAACAATTTCTGATCATTTGTGTTTGAGTGGACGGCGCTCTCTCCGTCCAGTCCGGCAGCGCTGGTTATTTCCTGTCCAGACTGCTCAGGGTTCATTAGCTCCCTCATCGCTCTCCTCTGTCTCCATGTGAAGCTCTGCACTGCTGAATAAATACCATTAATTCAGTTTAATTCAGTGTTATTGAGGTGAATATTCAGCTTCTTTATCTCACAAACACACATGGACCCACGAATGAATGTGTTAATGATGCTCATTGAGTTAATTAAGAGCCTATTCAGGAGCACCATTGTGTTGATTATCTTTTCTATAGCGCCCCCTCCTTCCTCAGACGGCATCATTATTAAACATTCTCCCTGCACCAATAAAAATGAATAAACTAATTGTAAAATAATAACATGTGTGACATACTGCTGTCTGCTGGTCTGGTGTTTATTAGATCGCAGCCCCTCAGCCCCGGCCTGGTGTAATTACACATTCACAGAGTCATTTATAATGGAGAGGTGCTTTGTATGGCAGAGTGCAGCCGAGCGTTGTACAGTAATGTGGCTCGTCATTCATCAGAGACGCCGTCTGAGCGTCAAAAAAACAAAAGGTGGATAATAAAGTTTGAGCGCTTTGTTGGAGGATCAGCTCGTTATGTTCTGAAGATAAATGTTGGTTAGATGGAGGTTTTAAAATTAGCATTAGCAGTAAAAGTCTTTTGGTCTTCATTTAGATACATACATGTTCATCTACACACACGTGTGGTGACCTCTCACAGGGTTTGTAAACTACTATGTCTGCCAAGCTAACTGCTAACATGGTAGCTAGCCTGAAACATGCTAATGCTAGTCAGATACAACAGCTGTTTGAGTTCTGGCTATCTTGTTGTCATAATTGTTTGTATCATAGATTTTTGGGAAATAACTTTCTTTAGTTAGTTAGTTGTTGTTAGCTATGTTAGTTAGCAACCTAGCTAGCTTACAAGATTTCACACAGTTTATTAAAGAGCCATTTTGTTCCATGCTTATTTTGTGAAGCAGTTTATACTCGAGTATAATGCAGCTAATCGATGATAACTTTATTTATTTTGGACAGGCAGCTCTGTCATGGTTTGTTTTAGATCAGAGTAAAAGAGATTTATGCAGATTCACTGTTTATGGTTTACTATATTATATTATAGCAGAGATAAAATTAACACGAACAGGTTTATTTTTCTTTAGAGAACTACAATCATGGAGTCAACGTGTCTTCATTCAAACAGAGGATGTAGTTTCAAAATGCTTTACAAACGAGTGAAGAGATGAAAATAAATAAAGGACAAATAATAAAAATAACGTGAAATAAAACCAGATTAAAGGCTTTAAATAACAAGAAGAGGATTGCTGAGATATAGAATATGTAAATCATTTAGATATACACAAACCAATGCAATAGACCAACGTATGAATAAAAGGAGCATGACTTAAAAAGCAGTGGTACAAAAATCAGTCCTTGAGGAACCCCTGATAGATTTTTAGACTTAAAACTAAAACTGTGATTAAAACTACGACTAACATAAGTTTAAATAAGAACTTTTATAGACCAACTGAAGCTCTAAATCTTTGAATAAAAATATGACTGATCATGAGGGAAAGAGAATGATCTGGAAAGATATTTAAAAAATAAACAAAGCGAAGGCGTGCTCATTGAAACGCCGTCTGCTCCAGCCTGTTAAATTGTATTCTGGGTCTTGATCTTCCTCCTGTGAGCAGCAGCAGGGTCGGACTCAGGGGCCCCAGAGGTCCCGGGCTCTTTAACCTGATTATGGGGCCGGCGGCTGCTGACAAACAGAAGAGATTCATCAGAGAGGAGGTGTGGAGGAGTGGTGATAAAGCAGCAGGCAGCTGCAGCCGCAGGCCGACACCACGACAGAGCAGAGCTTCAATAGACATTAACATGAGAAAGCAGAGAGGAGGCTTGAACAGCAAACACACGGAGAGAAAAGAGAAAGAAAAACACAGCAGCATGAAGGCAAAGAGCTGAATATGATTTCACACATCGAGCCAGACCGGGTTAATAATCCTCACTGTGACGTCTCCAACATTCACTAAAGACCAAATAGAGTTTAGTTTTATCACAACAAACAAACAGCTTTAGTTTAGTCAGTGTCACCACCAACAACTGAAAATATTCATATAACTTCAGTGGACCTGCTGTCAGTACATCTGAAGTTTTCTTTTTATATATTAATTTGTTTTAAAAAAGTAATTTGTTTTGCAGATGATTTAAATCAACATTTTTTAACTTTTCCACCTTTAAATAACAGAATTTAAATCATGTCGATGCTCAGTTTAATCCTGATACCTTAATATGACCGAACAAGACCATGAGAGAGAAGGTTGGATATTTGTTTGTTTTTAATAAATGTCACCAGGCTGGATTTGATCACTTTCTCCTTCAAATCAGGAGATGGAAACACTTCCACTTTTGTTCACGGGGGGCGCCAGAATCAACACAAAATGAAAGTGAGCAGATTCCTCACATAACTAACTTGAAATATTTCACATTTGTTTAAATATAGTTTCTTTCACTGCACAGCAAATTAAACATTTGTTCTTATTGCATATTATTTAATATGATCTGAGACATTAAGAACAACCAAAACGAACACAAGCCTAACCACTCACTAAAGCAGCTAATACCGCTAATTAACTGCTGCTAACTGAATCTGCCATTAGCATGCTAACAGAAGCAACAGAACCGGGCTCAGCAGCCGGACCGGACCAGGTTGGAGCACAGCCTCTGAGACCAACAGGGAATAACGTGACAGTACCGAGGTGATTTACAGACTTTATGATGGAAACATTGATAAGTAGTGAAGCGCTAACTGTGGTTAGCTCGGTCAGCCATGTCGCTAACTGAACTGACTCAGCCCGGGATGCCAGGAGCCAAACCCGGCAAGAAAACCACCTCGGTAGGCTGCTGTATTCACTGTTAGACTGGACACTGCTGGTTCAGAGGTTCTGTTGCTGTATTCACTGTTAGACTGGACACTGCTGGTTCAGAGGTTCTGTTACTGTATTCACTGTTAGACTGGACACTGCTGGTTCAGAGGTTCTGTTACTGTATTCACTGTTAGACTGGACACTGCTGGTTCAGAGGTTCTGTTGCTGTATTCACTGTTAGACTGGACACTGCTGGTTCAGAGGTTCTGTTACTGTATTCACTGTTAGACTGGACACTGCTGGTTCAGAGGTTCTGTTACTGTATTCACTGTTAGACTGGACACTGCTGGTTCAGAGGTTCTGTTGCTGTGTTCACTGTTAGACTGGACACTGCTGGTTCAGAGGTTCTGTTACTGTATTCACTGTTAGACTGGACACTGCTGGTTCAGAGGTTCTGTTGCTGTGTTCACTGTTAGACTGGACACTGCTGGTTCAGAGGTTCTGTTACTGTATTCACTGTTAGACTGGACACTGCTGGTTCAGAGGTTCTGTTGCTGTATTCACTGTTAGACTGGACACTGCTGGTTCAGAGGTTCTGTTACTGTATTCACTGTTAGACTGGACACTGCTGGTTCAGAGGTTCTGTTGCTGTATTCACTGTTAGACTGGACACTGCTGGTTCAGAGGTTCTGTTACTGTATTCACTGTTAGACTGGACACTGCTGGTTCAGAGGTTCTGTTGCTGTATTCACTGTTAGACTGGACACTGCTGGTTCAGAGGTTCTGTTGCTGTATTCACTGTTAGACTGGACACTGCTGGTTCAGAGGTTCTGTTGCTGTATTCACTGTTAGACTGGACACTGCTGGTTCAGAGGTTCTGTTACTGTATTCACTGTTAGACTGGACACTGCTGGTTCAGAGGTTCTGTTACTGTATTCACTGTTAGACTGGACACTGCTGGTTCAGAGGTTCTGTTGCTGTATTCACTGTTAGACTGGACACTGCTGGTTCAGAGGTTCTGTTACTGTATTCACTGTTAGACTGGACACTGCTGGTTCAGAGGTTCTGTTGCTGTATTCACTGTTAGACTGGACACTGCTGGTTCAGAGGTTCTGTTGCTGTATTCACTGTTAGACTGGACACTGCTGGTTCAGAGGTTCTGTTGGGTCCGGCCGTGTTCACTGGAAGGTAGCGTAGGGGTGTAATGCACACTCGCTATTGGCTGCTGTAAACACCAATCAATATCCACGACTAGTAAGTACACAGAGCTCTACTTCCTGTCTCATGAGGACTTTATGATCACCATAACCCTGCAGACTGTCGTCCTCCAGTCTGAAACCAGCAGAACTGGACGTCCAGAGCATCTCTGCTTCCTGGAAGATGATGATGTCATCGTGTGATCCATCCCGCTGATAGGACGATGACTCACCCGGCAGCAGTTTAATCTTGTCACCTCTTTGTTCGTCCTGATTCTGATCTGACTTTTATTATTTCCTACAGTTTCTCTCCGTCTCTTCTTCTTCTGCACTTTAATGAGGTTACAGTCGAGTAAACAGCAGCTTCTTCTTCTTCTGCAGCCGCTCCTGCTGGGATTCAAATGACACATTACATTTGAAAAGAAAAAGATGAATATTTAGATCCTCCTGTTTCTCCACAGATACTCTCCGACCCAGCAGAGAGCTCACTCCCACACAGTTACACTTCACAATATCTGCTCTGTTATTCTCTTTGTTCTGCACGACATGTTTCAGCTCATAATGATGTTTTTTTGGTTGGGTGGTGAAGAGTTTGGAAATGCAGATATGACTGAATATAATCAACATGTGATGGAGGCTGCAGCTTCACCACACATCTGCATGATGAAAACAGAAATACACTCCTCCATGTTGGAGAGACACACTGAAGCAGCACACTAAGAAATGAACGCAGCATGTTTATCTTCATAAGAATTTATAATTATTTACTTTCTCATGTCCAGCTGTTGGTAGTGTTGTAGAGGAGGTCCTCTCTGAAGAGCTGGAGGTCTTCAGGAGCTTTGTGAAGGTAGAGAGGGACGCCCCTGATCTGGTAGGAACTGGTAGGACGTTCCATCAACGGGGAACAACAGACGAGAAAAGTTTGGATTGTCCTGAGCGTACGGGTGGCAGAGCCAGGCGTCGTTCATTGGAGGAGGGAACATATGTCTGTATGAGGACGTTCAAGAACCGGAGACTACTTTGTAGTCAGTGTTAGAGATCTGAATTTAATGTGGGCTGCTGCAGGTAGACAGAGGAGCTCCATGAGTGAAGAGCAGGCGAGCTGCCACGTTCTGGACCATCTGAAGAGGTACAGCAACTGAATGAGATGACCACAGCCTGGATCAGGAGCTGGACAGCATGTTGAGTTAAGTAAGGCCTGATTTTAATTATGTTGTAAAGGCAGAGCGACTGGAGGTGATGTACCTTCATCCATGTGGAGATATCAGACACCCGAGCAGAGAGTGAGGGGTTGACAGATAGAGCTGAGTGTCATCTGCATAGAAGCGATACAAGAAGACATTTAACGTTTAATTCTATGAACAAACAAAAAAAAAACAATTTCAGATGTGAAATAAAATTTTAACATTAAAATAAAATAATGAAAAATAAAATTGATCTTTTCATGATGTTTATTTTTTACAGTGTTGGCAGCAGTAATAAAAAACTAGAAGACAAAAAAGTCAACTATGAAAAATACTGACAGGATGAGTGATAACTGAATCTCTGCGTATTAATGAGATTTATATGATGAAGGAGGCTGCGTTCATGATATTTAATAAGAAATCATCAGAAACATTTCATTCATAATTAGAATAAAGAATAAAAATTAAAGTCAGACTGACTGACAGACTTAAATCTGAATTATTAATGCATTTGTGATGTTCAGGGTTTGTTTGCAGGAAAAGACGTCGCCTTTGAAGACGTGACGGAGTCGCTACACGTCTTATTAAATGAAACACTTTCATCAGTTCTCTGCAGGTATAAACCATCCTGACGCCCACACAAAGAAAATAAATATTGGTTTTATTATGGCTGTAATAATTATTTATGAAGTGTGCGAGGAGGCAGGCGGATGAAGACAGCGGCGTTATCAGCTGATGATAATCTGGTTTCATGGGTTTCCAGCAGGACGATGCATCACGTGGATCCACTGTAGCCGAGCTGTGTGATTAAAGGACGGAGAATAAAACTCAACTGCTGGAGGAACCGGACCAGGACTGTGGGTCAACGTCCACCATCGGGCATCATCTGAACTGTGAAGCAGTCATGTCAGTCCACCAAACACGTGATGTCCGTATCATGTTAAATACAGCAGAACCAGCCAACACAAAGTGCTCGTAAAGAAAACTAACTGTTTGCAAGCTAAGCAGCTCGGTGGGTATCTGGACGTGATCTTTTTTTCTGATGATGGTGAGGGAGCGACCTGCTTGAACTGAACATCTCACTTTTGATGCTTGAAACAAACCCAACCAATCAGAGGCAGAGCAGGAACAGGAAATGAGCTAATCACTACGTGAGGTTGGTTTTGTCGGACATCAGAAGGCGGAGGTGACCAGACGGTGACCACATTCACACGTACGAACACGATAAATCAAACGTGCTGAAATCAATGTTCATAAAATGAAGCTCTGTATCATTCGAGCAGCTCGAGTCTCTCCATGAACCTCAGACTTCACACTGAGTCGTTCTGATTGGACGTCTGGTGAAATGGAGCGAAGCGGTGGGAGGAGCTCCCGATGAGGCGTGAACGACACCCAGGCTGATTTATTTCAGCGGAAGCTCCGCCCCCGTTAGAGCGGGTCATCGAAGATGAACGAGGATGCCGGGAGGAGGGCGAGCGACAATGTGTCTGTATGTGGAGAGAGAGAGAGCTGGCTCGAGTCCAGGAAGTGATGTCATTAAAAGCAGCAGTGCACTCAGTGACACAGCTGCAGCAGCATCGAGGTGTTCACGACATTTCTGTCCACACAGTTTCACTTCAGCTCTGCAGAGTTTGTCAGTTATCGCTGTGTGAAAATACAAACCTGATGTCACGTAACGTTACCGTAACGTCTCTCAAATCCATTTTAGAGACATGATTTATAGTTTGTGTTGTGATTTAACACAAGATGACTGCAGCACAAACACTCTATCAAACAGGAAGAGAGGAAGCGTCTGATTGGATGACGTCAATATTTGCAGAAAGTGGAAACAGAGTTTTGTCCTGTATCACGGAGGTCATCAGCAGACTAACAGACCTGAGGAGGGATTCGAACCTGTGACGTTTGTGTGTTTTTCCTCCGGCAGCTTTTTGTGTTCTCTAAAAGTCTAAATGGTGTGATCGATCTGAAGGAGCTGCTGTTGTTTCCTTCGTTAACAAGCCGACGCTGTGTTCCTGTTTATTCATCTCTGCTGCCTGCTGGACTGGAACTATTGATTTATATCGATTAATTCAGCGTCACACGGCTGCATTCATGAGTTTGTGGTTAAATTACACTCTGCAGCTCTTATTTTGAAATGATCTGAGAATAATCACACTGAGTTCTGTGTACGATGATGATGACCACGTCAGCCTGAGACCAGACAGACGGACAGGTATCGATCTCAGCACTGACACACCTGACGATCAGGTGTCATCGATCGATTTTACAAACTCTTCGCTTTTTTTTTTTTTTCATTTCAAAATCTGCTCAAACACAAAACTAAAAACTACAGACGAATAAAAACAGATTCGAGTCATCGGACGCTGCTGTCACATTTAGATCTGATCATGGTATTTGTACTTTTATTGATCCTTGTATCCGAGTATATTTACAGTACTTTATACTGTAGTAAAGCACGTGATGAAGGTCAAACTAAAACATTTGGAGGCTGCTTGTTGCATTAAACAGGATGGACGTCCTGACCTTTGACCTCCTGTATGACCTCACACCTCTCGGGTGCCCTCCAAAAGCTGCACAGGTGCATCATGGGAGCCGAGGCGAGGTCTTAATGATCATTTTACCATTTTTAATGAGATCGTTAAACAGAAGATTTTATTTATTTCGTCAGCGTGAAAAGATTTTTTATTAAAATGATCGTTGACGCTGTGTCGGACATTTTAACGTGGGGACTTACGGAGAATAACTCATCATGAAAATGTTGAATTTGAATCCAGAATCAGAGTTTGAATATAAAACTAAGAAAAACATAGTTTGTTTGGACATTACATTTAATTACAGATCATTATTGTCATTATTAATTCATTTGTACATGAATGAAAACTGTAATTATCCAAAGCCTCTCTCTCTAATGTAAACATCTCCTCGTTCGTCCCTGAAATAAATGATGTCTTTGACCTTTTTAAATGAACGACTTCACTTAATGTGACATTTTCCACTTTTATTACAGCGATCATATATCTGTCATCACTGCAGCTGTATGTGTGTGTGTGTGTGTGTGTGTGTTACAGGTGAGTGTGTTTTATCAGCGTGACGTCGTAAAGCTCAACGACGGCAACGAACAGACATATGGTCGACAGAAAATATCTCCCAGCAGGCCTCTGGATAATTAAAGAGCTTCAAAGAGAAATAAAGAAGTTTATCTCGTCTGAATAACGTGTTGGAGAAAGAGGCCTGTGAAGGAGACTACAACTCCCATGGTGCATTTCACAACAAACTGCCAATAACACCTTTAAATTCTGTTTTATGTGTCGCTAACAGTAAGCTATAGCTGCATCAGCTGAGGATCATGGGTATTGCAGTATTTCCACCAAACTGACAGAAAACAGTCATTTTAGAGAAGACGTTGAAATCGTTCAAACTGATCAAACCTGCAGTCTGCTCACGTTAACCACGAGATTACTGACAGACTCAGATTAAGATTAAGACAGTGTCCGGCTGTTTGATATCATGAAGACGTCAAACTCTGTGATTTACAGAGTTTCCTGATGGACAGTAAAGTAACCTGCCAACTGTAGCTGCTGTTAGCTCATGTTAGCTCAGTCTGTTGAACTCAGAGCACCAGAGGAGTGTTAGTGTTTGTACCACAGGAGTTTTGGACCACCGGGAAGAAGAAGAAGAAGAAGAAGAAGAAGAGGTTTACAGGCCCAGCAGTCAGCAGCTTCTATGGACATAATGGCAGAGGAGAAGAGAGTGAAGAGGACGCTGACGGAGGAAGCTAAGAAGAGAAAAGGAGAGAGTGAGCGAGCAAGAAGCCGCCGGACAAGAGTAAATCTGGGACTGACTTTTAGTGGTTGGTGAGAGCTTGGTGAAATAAAAGGCTGAAAGACAGACGCCGAGCTGGGCTGACTGCTGTTGGACTAGTCAGTAACATTAGCTGGCTGCTATGTCTGAAGACGATGATGAATATTGATTATTGTTAAATGACAGCTTCATTTCTGATTGTGTTCATTTCATAAATAAAGTCTGATCTGCTGCTGAAGCTTCGACTGACTTCGTCGTCCTCAGAAATGAAGGAGGTGACTCCTGAAAATAAAACCAGCTCTTATCAGAGTTTCAGGTTGAGCGAGCAGCCGGACGGCGACTCGTCTTCCACCTCGTCTTCCTGCAGTTACATAACGAAGATAAACGAGGCGTCTCAGCACGCTTCACACTTCACACAGTAACCAGATTAATTACAGTTAATCATGTTGGATGAAGAGCGGAGCGGCTGCTGATTGGCCTGTCGTTTTGATGCATTACCTCTTCAGAAGCGCCAAGGCTTCTGGGAAACCGGCATCATTAAACAGGAGCTGGACTCTGATCAGCTGATCAGTCATCAATGCACAACCATTATCAAACCAATACCTAACATTCAGACAACCTTCTCATACTGAACAGTTACCTAGTGTTTGTGTAGCGCTGACAGAACGTTCCAAAATAAACATATTATCAGTCTGAAGTAAACTAAAGCTCCCTGCGCTGTCCCTTTAAGAAACATGATCTGTTTAATCTGTAATCATGTGTTGGTTATTTATGATCTGTAAACGAATGTTATCGACCAATAGGAGCGCCCTCTTCAGGTAGCAGGTGACAGGTGATACAGCAGTAAACATGGAGGAGGTCTCATCAAATGATTCACTTTGATTTGTCACATTGAACACTGCAGTAGAAATCCTCTGGAGACGTCTGGACCTGTAACATATATTTTGATGACTCATCCATCCACCCAAACCTCGTCCAGGTGTGGACGTCACCTGACTTCAGCAGTACAGGAGAACATTACGTCAGACGAGCACGTCCAGACTCGACCTACAGCGTCAGTTTGAAGCAGGACGTGCTGCTCAGCTTCGACTCCGTGAACACGACTGGACTTGTTCTTCAGGTAAACGGGTTCTTCAGGTGTGATCACGTGTTCTGAGTCACACTGACTCACCTGTCTGAAGGTAGAAAGCTGCTTCACCTTCAGCTGATTCATCAGCTGACAGAGCTGCTGATGTCATCTATGACTCACTGATGATGGCACACAGCACAGGAAGAAACCAAAATTTACCACAGCAGCACTGAACTGTTCAGACACGAAGCATCACAAACTAAAGTCTGTGGAAGGAAATCAAAAAATCAAGTAAAGAAGCTGAAAGTCAGTCCTGAAGTCGTCCTTTAAGTCTCCGTCTGCTTATCAAACCTCTCTGACCTCAGCTGGTCCAACCGGAGGCGACCGTGACCTCCAAGTCGATGAGGTCGGAGGCTGTAACGAGGCTTCTCATTGGTCATTAAACACAGCTGATGACAGAGAACCTGACCTAATGGAGACTGTCTAAAACCTGGACGTAGTCTCCGTGACGTCCCCGCAGACTGTCTAAAACCTGGACGTAGTCTCCGTGACGTCCCCGCAGACTGTCTAAAACCTGGACGTAGTCTCTGTGACGTGCCTCTGTGTTAAACTATAAATCACCTAAACGTTTGAACTTGGTGGTTGGTTTGGATCTGATTATCGATCACGTCGCTCCATCAAACTCTGGTTAAAATATGAAACCATGTGAACTGAAGCTGAGCTGACTGACGGCTGCTCGTCGTGTATTGATCAGCTCATTGATCGCTGATGCTCTCGGAGTGTCGGTCGGCAGCTGAGGCTCCATACGGCGAGCTGGTGGTGAGTTCATTAGCCTGATATGAGCCAAATGAGCAGGCTGAACGGGGTGTACTGGGAGCAGAGAGGAGGTGGGGGTGCAACCAAATGCTGCTCAGTGTGACTGCAGCTGCTCCGTTAGTTCGTTCATTGACTCCAGACGCCACTCTGGCAGCGAACCAGCCAACATTCAGAGCCCTGCATCCTCCTCCAACACTTGGCTCACATTAACAAAGGTGGAGGACAGTGTGGATCATGACATGCCATGAAAGTCATTATGAGACAGCAAAGACAGAGTTAGTGAGGCAGCAGGAGACAATCAGTAAGCTCACTGAAGGAAGTCCCCATGGAACAGGAAGTAGACTTTGTGCTTCCTGTAAAAACACTCAGATAGGAAGGGACATGTCGTGGATATTACGCTATGCATTGCAGCTAGCGCTATGAGCTAGCATCAGCGTCTACCTAACATTACTCCCTGCTGTTACGTTGGACGCGAGGCTGCACAGTTTGAAGGAGTTTATTACGAGAGTTCACAGAACAGACGTCAAAGGTCCTGCAGAGCTTCCAGTCCAAACACAAGACCACACATTACTAAATGGTCCAGGTCCAGGATGATCTGCCACAGGAGGTCTTTATAGCAGGACTGATTACTGATGAGACACAGGTGCACCTTGTTACTTAGCTGGCCACGCCCTTTGCCAGGCGGGGGAAGCAGAGATGACACTGAACCATGAAACAAGAGGCTGTGTCTGGGAAAGCTAACAGCTAACTGAACTGACTCAGCCCGGGATGCCAGGAGCCAAACCCGGCTAGAAAACCATCTCAGTAGGCTGCTGTGTTCACTGTTAGACTGGACACTGCTGGTTCAGAGGTTCTGTTGCTGTGTTCACTGTTAGACTGGACACTGCTGGTTCAGAGGTTCTGTTGCTGTATTCACTGTTAGACTGGACACTGCTGGTTCAGAGGTTCTGTTGCTGTATTCACTGTTAGACTGGACACTGCTGGTTCAGAGGTTCTGTTGCTGTATTCACTGTTAGACTGGACACTGCTGGTTCAGAGGTTCTGTTCGGTCTCGGCCAAAGCTTGTGCAGAACAAAGACTTTTTCTGCTCAACGTTCATCCTGAATTTTCCATCCACAGAGCCTCTCGTGAAGTGAAGTGAGCTGTGTGAAGGTTTCAGTTCAAACTGCTGAGTCTCCTGTTTGCTCTGATTTACCTTCATCCGGTCTGAAACCCTGCAGGACGCTGACAGGACGACCTTTCCCTCCGTCGTTAGAGGTGATGGTGTCGACAGGCTCTTCATCTCCAGGAGGACACGTCTCACCTGGGGGGCTTCACAGCAGGTCCCGACACCCCCCGACCCCCATCCACCATCCACCATCCATCACCACAGCAGGACAGAAACATCCCGATCACTGAGCGGTCCCAGCTCAAACTGTCCCGGATGACCTTTCTGTTGGACCTCGGGCTGCTCTTCACCTGCAGGAGAGACTCTGCGAGTCATCGTGAGATGAATGAAGTCAGTCCTAAGGTGAAATCAAACAGGAAGTGTAGAGATTCTGTTTCCTCTTCAGTCTGATACCGGCTTCAGGTTTCTGTTCAACTCGCTGCAGGTTGATGGAAACTCCTCGATCAGACCTCGTGCTGTAAATCATGGCACTAATATATATGTGGAAGAACTGCAGTGACTCTATTGTTAAGGTTCAAACCAGGACGCTGCAGGTAAATAAGTCTTCTGACACTCAAGATGCTTTTACAACATATCTCATTCACACATCTTCTTCATGTGATTGGTGGACATCCTGAGCAGCAGCCGCCACATTTGCATGTTTCTTGCAGTTGTTTTGAGCTCTCCGAGTTGCCGTAGTTATTGAAACCTGAATGATGAATTTTCAAATGAACAGTCGGGTTGAATTTAAAGATTTCATGTCTAACTTGTCGTTATCAGCCGTCTCTTCCTCTCCTTCGTCGTCTTCGTCACAGTCAAACAGCAGAAACACTTCAAACGCTCTGCAGCCGTGGGGCGTCCAGCTCGTCGCTGCATTTTTAATTTGATGGATGAACGGATCCCCCGCTGAGGCGACAGAGTTCACTGAAGTTCACCGGCAGGTCCACGTTTGATGTTTCCTCACCGCTGTCACAGCTTCCTGTTTCCTGCCAAGCTAACGGAGGATCTCACGTCGTCAGACGTTTCCACAGCAGTAAAGCTCTGAGTCATTATCGACTCACCTGAGAGGTACGGAGGACAAAACGTACTCGGACTCTGAAACTGAACTGAGCGGTTTGATCCTCTCAGCTTCCATCCATCACATCAGTGAAGACGACTCGTCTCATTTAATAAGCGGCCAAGTCTAATGAGCTCCTCGGACATGAATAATGTAAACTTTGTTCTATTTCAGAGCCGATAAAATGGCTGCTGTCTTCTGGAGCAGAGCTGTGATGTGATGGACTGGCTGCAGATGAAAAAGGCTCGAGGCGAGGCTGCAGGACGCCGTCGTCATGTCCACGGAACAGATTATAGAGACGTTTACAGGGGACGCCACGACAGGAAGAGGTGAGGACGGCGAGGACTTTATCACTGATCAGTCAGCTCACCTGAGGACGCTGAGTTTAAACCTGAAGAGTGAAAACTGATGATGTGCCATAATTAAGTTGAATTTATTCACAATGTGACAAATCTCATTAAAAACATTTGAAAAACAAATTGAAGTTTATTTTGGAGTTTTAGTCCAACCAAGTGAAGACACAATCATTTCTCAGCTCAGACCTTCAGGTTTCATTCAGATGAGTCTTCATTTCATCTTTGGATCGAATGAGTCACGTGTTTGAATGTTTGATTCAAACCTGACTGAGATAAATGAGCTGAATAAAGTCTGTAGGTCACCTTCTCTGAGGATCCACAGGTCAAGGTTCATGTTAATGTTACAACGAGTCGGAGCTACAGCAGCTCTCACCCCAAAAATGAGACGACATAAAATACAGACAAAAAAACCTTTTACATTAAAATCTTTGTGATTTATCGCCTCCAGTGTCAGAGTGTAATCCCACTGTGGTAACTATGTTCAGCTGTACTCGAGTATTTGTTCTGATTACATTACTTCTGATCAAAAACTAGCGAGTCGACAACTTTGCTAACAGCCAAACATCAACAAGGTCACCAACAGCAGACACAGCAGCCAGCTAATATTACTGACTAGTCCAACAGCAAGAGTGCAAACATCACTTCCTGTCCGTGTGACTGAATGAGTACGACTCAGTGTTGATTGGTTAGAGCACAATGACCTCCTCCACAAGCTAACATGAAAACTGGAGGATAAAGAGGAAATGTGACTGACAGCACACCCGGTCCTTCTGTTCTGCTCTGTTCTGGTCCGGCTGAACGCAGATCACGTTTCTGTTTGTTTTCACTGTTCGTTCACAGCGGTGTGGGGTGAAAGGTCAATGAGAGCTGCGGGGGGGGGGTCAAGGCCACCGGAGGAGTCTGAGAAGGCAAAACAAGTTCACAGAAGAAGAAGGAGGCTGGAAACTTGACAGCAGCTTCATTTGTCTGTCTGCAGGATTTCAAAATAAAAGCAAGCTGAGTCTCTGTGTGGCCCAAACAGGGTGGGATCACACTCTGAACACTCTCTGTACAACAGGACAACCTTTACACTGACATGAAGCTACTGTCTAAAACCTGGACGTAGTCTCCGTGACGTTCCCGCAGACTGTCTAAAACCTGGACGTAGTCTCCGTGACGTCCCCGGAGACTGTCTAAAACCCGGACGTAGTCTCCATGACGTCCCCGCAGACTGTCTAAAACCCGGACGTAGTCTCCGTGACGTCCCCGCAGACTGTCTAAAACCCGGACGTAGTCTCCGTGACGTCCCCGCAGACTGTCTAAAACCCGGACGTAGTCTCCGTGACGTCCCCGCAGACTGTCTAAAACCCGGACGTAGTCTCCGTGACGTCCCCGCAGACTGTCTAAAACCCGGACGTAGTCTCTGTGACGTCCCCGCAGACTGAGACCAAAACATTTTAACATGGGGACTTATGGAGACTGACTCACTTCTGGAGCCAGCCTCAAGTGGACAAGAAGAGGAACTGCAGTTTGCGGCTTCACTTCACAGACATGGAGGATGCTGATTGAATTTTCTACATATATAACCTATAATATGTATAAAGTGTGTACACACGTATGGAGTAGATGATTAGGTGTTGTTATTGTATTAGCTCAGCTAAACGTAGACGAAGCCTCTCCATGAAGTGTCTGTGTGAGGAATCGATGCAAACCAACGTTTAAAAATGTCAATCCTCGTGAACTCACTGCCTCCACCTCTCTCTCTCTCTCTGTCTGTCTCTCTCTCTCTGTCTCTCTCTCTCTCTGTCTGTCTGTCTCTCTCTCTCTCTCTCTCTCTGTCTGTCTGTCTGTCTGTCTGTCTCTGTCTCTCTCTCTCTCTCTCTCTGTCTCTCTGTCTGTCTGTCTGTCTCTCTCTCTCTCTCTCTCTGTCTCTCTGTCTGTCTGTCTCTCTCTGTCTGTCTCTCTCTCTCTCTGCCTCATTTCCAGACACTGCAGACATGAGCGAGCGACGGGCGAGCAACCAAGTGTGACAAGGAAATGAGAGAGAGAGACAGACACAGAGAGACAGACACAGAGAGAGAGAGAGACAGAGAGCGGTGTAGTGCTGTTTGTGTGTTCTGCATACTGATCGACTGTCTGTAATAAAGCTGGGAAAGATATTCTGGTTATCGGGCGGCTCCATGGTGGCATCTGCAGCCATTAAGATTGCGTGAGCACGCACACGCACACACACACACACACACACACACACACGCGCGCACACACACACACGCACACACACACACACACACACACACACACACTTAAGTCTTTGTTCTCTGCAGGTTGATTTTTAGAGTTTACATATTTATTTCTTTAAAAGTAGCATTAGCTGCTAAAGCTAACATTGTGTGGACTTCAGTGTCAGCACACGTCGGCCTCTTAAATCGAGCTTCATGCAGTCTGAGTCGATACAAACACAATAATATCACTGCAGCTCAGGTCAGTTTTTATGCAGATGACACAGTGCTGTATGTATTTATCTCTGCTTCACCTTTAATGTTCTTTAAATGTTTCTGTCCCACCTTAACGTCCACGTGATCTCGTCTAATATCTAATCATTTTACTCCGATATAAAGATGGCTGATGCGTCTTCCTCCCTCTGTACAAATATGACGTCTTGGATATGGACCCTGCCATCGTGTTGTGGTGACATCATTTGGAGCCACAGTATCGAGGTCCCGCCCACACACCCGGCCTCAGCTGTCAATCATCATGTGATCACCTTTTATAGCGTCAAATAATGAGTGAAATGTGCGCGTTTAATGTGATACAACAGAAAGGTATTCTGGGAAATGTAGGAAATCGTCTGAGCAGCGTCACAGAAACAATAAAGACTTCAAACAAATGAGGATCGATTTCTTCTTCGTGTGTTTTCTTTGATCGTTTCGGTGCGTTGTGCTGACTCTGCATTTTATCAGGATAATAACAGTAACAGCTGGTTGTGTTTGTGCCGAGGACGATCAATACGAACCGACTGAACGGTGAGAGGACAGCGATGACGGCTCGTCTCAGGGCGAGACGCTCGGGAGAAGTCACCTACCAAGTTTAGTTAATTAGATTAATACATACATGAATAAATATATGAATCAATCAGTACAGTTCAATAAATAAATAAATGTTTTCAAAAGGACTGCTTTCATTAATTTATGAATTCTGAATAGCTAATGGCAGCTACAATTAGCAACAAATAGCAATGACGAGCAACAAGTAAATCTACTCAACAGTAAACATATTAATGAAAACAGAGATATGAAGATTATATTCTGACACTTTGGACCTTTAAACATTTAAAGACATCGTGTCATAAATCAGGTTGAACACTGCTCAGTGAACACGCTCAGATGTTATTGAACGGGATGGAGAAGCGGTCAGCTGTCGGGCGAGCATCAGGCGGGTGTGAAATGTTAAAGCACTGCGGCGTTTTTGGGTAATAACACTGAAAGCCTGTCCCAGCCATCCATCCTCATCACCTCCATCATTATTCTCCCTCCTGATCTCACGCAGCCAGGCTGGAGGAGGGGGAGGAGGCCTGACTCAACCTCCACGCTGTGGATTTGATTTGCTCGGCGTTATGCTGATGAGGCCGCCGCTCGGTCTCGGGGGGGATTCGCACCGACACGGTTTTAGCGAATTTCTCCAGCGAGGGTCGTTGGAAATGTGATTCAGGAGTCTCGGGGGAAATAAACACACAAGGTGCCGCTGCTGTGTGCCCGTCAGGCAAAGTAATATCCTCAGCCTGTTAGACGCAGCAATAATCTGCACAGGGCCGAGCTGAGGGACGTCTGCACCCCCCGGGACCCCGAGCGACGCCCAGAGAGGGTCTGCAGGGTTTATGAGGCCATTGTCACGGAGCGGTCAAAGTCCTCATCAGACAGATGGTGAGCAACACGGAGAGGAGCTGAGTGTAGCTCAATGCTAACGCGCTACAATGACAGCGTGATTAGCTGAGCCTTTAAATCAATATTTTATTTATTTATTTATTTTTCATGTTTTTCATCAACACTGTTAATTTTAAAGAAACACTTAGTGTGTGCTTCATGACATACATGGACTACACGAGTACACGTTCACACAGTGTGGATACTTCACAGCATCAAAATAAAGAAGAAGTAACTCCACAACATGACGTGAGGTGTATTCACACCTTCTGTCTGTTTGTGATTAGCAGCTGTCATTTATTATAGGTTGTATTTTTATGTTCAGGGTTTGTGTTTGTGATTTTGCAGCGTGCTGGTTGGTTGATTTATTTATTTATATTTCTCACATCGTGTTGTACAGGTGGAGGCGAGGCCATGTTCACACCTGAGAAACAGATTCAGGTGATCCTCTGGTGGATTCACGTCATCAGTCAAACAGTTAGTACAGTTAATTAACAATACAATAAACGGAACAATCAGTGTTCTCAGAGCAGAATTAAAGTGAATTAAAACTTCAGGTGAAAAACTTTAAAAATGTTCTTCATGTTTCACCAAAGGTCGTGAGTGAATGAAGTGTTAACGTTTAGATTTCAGGTGTGTTTGAAGCCCCTCCTCCATCACCTGTTCGTGGACTTCCTGTCTGCAGCAGTCACATTGAGTCTCTGCTGCCCCCTGCTGCCAGGCAACACCCGGTGCAGGATGATGTCACAGGTACGTTTTCATGTTAGACATGCAGCGTGTGTGAACATAGAATATGATATTTAACTACATATAAACAAGCTGCTGGAACGACAGATGTTTGGATCATCAGGAGAAGAGGAGGAGGAGGAGGAGGAGGAGGAGCTGAGACACAGAAAGACATGAGGAGGAGTGTAACGTGGTTGTGGAGGTGTGTTTGGAGGGATGGGGTGGTACTGAAGGTCAGAGAGCAGCACATGATGGATCTGATCTCATTAGAAGAGAAGCTGCGCGTTCATTTCCTCTCTGTGCTTCATCTTTATTAACGTCAGACGGCCGGTCGATGATCAGACCTCCAACACAAAAACCAAACAGAGACGTCGGTTAAAGTCTCGTTTTAAGGAGCGTCAGGGTCGAGTTCAAGGACGCGGGGATCAAACCTGCGGGTCAGCACCACTCATTTTAAATAAATAAATATTCTATAAGCAAACTCCTCCTGAGGTCATTACACGCCTCCATCAGTCCAGTGTTACTCTGCTGGTTCTGGACTGAACGGGACACTTCAGGTCCAAACCGGCTTCAGTCTGCCTCTGTCCTGATACAGTGTTTGTTTGGCTGTATTTAGGTTGTCGTTACGTTTCTAGTTACGGATGGCGGTGTTGGTGGGATGTGACAGTCGGGTGGAGCTCTGCTCTAAAGTCATGTGACTGATGTTAATCACTCAACTTAATTAGTTTAACAGAAATAATGTTTTCTAGAAGGTTCCTGTAACTTTATGTTCGACCACAAACAGTCTGCAGAGAAGAAGAACTCCTGCATCACTCTGTGCTGTTTTATGACATGCAGCTCTTCTCTGTGTAAACATTCAGTTATTGAAGGCTGCATCAATATTTTACTTTTTGTCCAGTGACGATCAAACTGCACTGCTGACTGCTGGGTTGGAGTTTGACGTGTGTTTGCTAGTCACGGCTAAAGTAGTTTTACAGTCGATGTTTATCAGACGTCACGCGTCTCCTCTTGACACACTGAAGGCTTTGTAATAATATAGAACGTATGGAAACACCTGGAAACACCTGGAAACACATGCTGAGGTGGAAAATCACTGACGTTAAGGGCTCACACACACACAGGGAGCTGTAATTGCCATAATTCGGCTGGTTGACACACACGTCCGCCTCTCTGCTGAGGCTGCCCAGGCGGGGTCAAAGGTCAGGTCCAAGCTCAGCGCTGTGAGTGGCTGCCACTCAAACAGAACACACACACTCACACACTCACACACACACACACACACTCACACACACACACACACTTTTATTTTATTCTGTTACTCGCAGCATATCTGCATGACACTTTATTTTTCACTTCCTGTCGTCTGTCCAATCAGCTGTTGATTGGGTGTCAGGTGATAACGGCGGTTGAGAGGAGGAGAATGAGAAGTAATGATGGAGGAGACGACAAAAGGAAATCAATGAGCAGGAGATCGAAGAAGAATTAGAAATGTTCAGCTTCAGTCTAAATAAATGAGTGCTGAGGAGGAACAGAGGGGATTGTGGGTAAATGACTGCAGCGTATAAACGATGTTGTCATTTAATTTCCACCAGGAGGCTTTTATTGTGAAGGACACACAGGAAACGTCCATCAGGTCGACAGGTCAAGGTATAGATCAGCTGATCGAGTGTGTAAGCAGCTTGTTCCACCTGTATTTATTTGAAGTGCTGACCTCTGGTGGACGGATCAGTCATGACAGAAGGATGAAGAGTGAAGATCATAAGTGTGTTTTCATCAGTGTTTAATCAGCTGAAGATAAGAAGCATCACGTCTTTGTGACGACGTGGATCCTCTTCCACCACGTCACAGCCTCCATAGTTTCTCCTTCATGTTAGGAAGGAGGAGGTGACTCCTCTAAAGTCCCTCTGGTGTGCACGCTGTCAGGATTTGACTTAAAGAACATCAACATACGTTACCCAGCAGACGTTATTATTTATTATTATTATTTATTATTGTCACTATGTTCGAGGTGTGAAGCAGTGAGTCTCCATGTTTGACGTCCGGTGACGGAGGACGAGGATCACAGTTTGGACGCCGGTCTCTGCTGATTGGCCGGAGCTGCAGCGATGGGCGTGGGTCGACCCCAGAGACGAAGCCGGCTGACGCCTCCGTCCGGACTGATGACGAGACGGACGTGACTGACGGGTCGGCTCAGAGTCAGCTCGGCCTCGCCGTAGAGATGTCGGTGATGAGGACGAAGCTGCAGAACAGACGAGAGGAGAGGAAGCGGCTCGTCATGTGACCATCATAAGTAATGTAACCAGAACAAATACTCGAGTACAGCTGTGCATATTTACAAACACTGATTTACACGAGATGACGGCTGAGCTGAAGAAGCTGAATCGTTTAAATCTGTCAAAATGTGTCGTTAGACCTGCAGCGTTGATTTTATTTTGAAAGGACACTTCCTGAATGAATCAATTCAGTCTAAAGAAATGATCTGTGAGGTTTTGTTGAAGGAGGAAACATACTTTCTGAGGAGGAAGAAGGACCTGCCATTTCCCAGAGTTCCACCTGGTCCTGACGCACTCAGCTTCCTCTTCGGGGGTCAAAGAACGAGCCTCGATCCTGCAGCAGTCCGGGAAGTTTCCTGGAAGGAAGAACAGCAGTGAGCTGAGACTCTCTGCTCGTCAGTGAACGCTTCCTAAGAAAGAGGTGTGTGTGTCGACCTTTGAAGTGGTTGGTGTCGACCTCGATGCTGCTGATCGCTCCGGGATGACCGAGCCGGAACACGGCCCACTCCCACCCGGGTACCTGCAGGATGCCCTGCTGGTCCGCCTGCAAGACGAGCAGCAGGGAGGCGTTTAAACCTTTATTCGTGTGTGTGTGTGTGTGTGTGTGTGTGTGTGTGTGTGTGTGTGTGTTTTAACCTCCAGCTGTTTGGGTCTGTCCAGTCTCCGGGCTGTTTCCCAGCCGTCGGCCATGTTGACGGCTCGGCCCAGACCTGCAGACACAGTGAACCAGCGTCACCAGTGACGACTGCACATAATGCAAAGCTTATCTGTGCTGATTCCAACCAATCATGTTGCGTGGATGTCCAAAGTGGGCGTCACTGTAGCCGAGGCAGACCCCGCCATTGGTCAGAGCCACCAGGTCGACGTCCTGCTGGGATGCGACAGACGACCAGTCTCTCTGCCCGACGCCGTACACCCGCAGCCTGGCTATGCCTCCATCTGAGGACACACACACACACACACACTGACCATCATTACATGTGTCAAATGTGTGTGTGTGTGTGTGTGTGTGTGTGTGTGTGTGTACCTGGGTACATGTTGAGGCGCAGGTGTGTCACTCTGTGGCTGAAGTTCACCTTGAAGTAGTTATGGCAACAGTCTGCGTATCCGGGCTTCAACTGCGACACACACACCAACTCAGGCCACGCCTCCGAGCCCAGCTGTCAATCAAAGCACACGTCAGCTGTCAATCAAAGCACGTGTCAGGTTTATGTTGTGTTTTTAACACCAGGTGTACGACCCCTTTGGATTGGAGCATCAGTGTTACCATGCCAACGAACTCGCTGTGCTGTTACCACGGTGACCAGCTGGTTGTAGTGGTCAGTTGCTGACACACCTCGCCGTTACCTTGGCGACAGCAGCCAGCTGACTGTCGGATGCGGCCATGCCGGTTCGGTCTCCTTCCAGGGTGAGGTTTGGTGGTTCGTCTGGTGAAGAAGACGTGGATGTCAGAACAGGTTCAGGTGTTTATTTGCTACACCTGTACAGACTTATGCAGGCGTCACAGTTACAGCTACAGGTGGATTGTATGGCTGAACTGTTGAACTGCTCTGCATCACACTGAACAGGTGTACTCATGAAGTGATCATGTAAACGTGTTTCATTCAAACGTGGTAGAAGTCAGAGCGGTCCGTACTCAAACAGCCGGCCTGGATGGACACGTATGGCGAGTGGTTTCCAGTGAAGAAGGACGTGTCGACGTCGAAGCCGTGGATCAGTCCGGGTACTCCGAGCTGGACGATGCACCAGTCATGACCTTGAAGGAACACGAGATGTTCAGTCAGTGTCAGCTGGTTATAAAGAGTCATGGATGAATATGAAGAATAATGAACTGGAGCTGTCGGTCGGTGTGATGTGTCACATTAAAAACACATCCATGTGTGTTTGTTGGACAGAGTGTGTGTTCGTGTCCAGTTAAACCTTCAGGACAAACTGTGACACGCTCACCTGGCGTCCTCTTCCTCCTCGTCTCCCATCCGTCCATCCACTTTCCAAACTCGGTGAAGGCAGAGGCGATGAACTGTGGCGGCTCTCTCTGTACCAACATTCACTCATCACATGTTTGAAATCTGTCAGGTCATCTGAATCTTTTATTCTACCTGCTGCTTCAAACACAAGACGACCACAACACATTCATCCACCTCTGAAAATAGTCCCTGACAGACGCTCAGATGTTTCTTCTTGTTTGTCTGAAAACTGCAGCTCGATGAATGACAGACAGACAGACAGACAGACAGACAGGCAGACAGACAGACAGACAGACAGACAGGCAGACAGGCAGACAGACAGACAGGCAGGCAGACAGACAGACAGGCAGACAGTCTGTCTGGATTCTACCAGCAGATGGCAACAAAGTATGAAATGATTGAACAGATTTACACTGTGGATAAATGTTTAAGAAACAACATGAACTAAACTTCTTTTGTCTGTGTTTCCACCAGAGAGCTCATATGGATCAATTTATAGTTCACTAGTGTTTAAACACTGACAACATGTCAATACTTTTAGTCAGCTGTGTGGTAGAAGAAAGAAAATACTCAACAGGTGAATTCAGATCGTTCGAGTTAAACCAATGAGCTGAATCTGCATTTAAATGAAAGCTGTGCTGAGATCTTTACAAATATGAAACTATGTAAAAGTAAAAATACAATAATAGCAGCAGCATGCAAACATACATTAAACATACATTAGCAGAGAATTTAAATGTAGAACTGTGTTCAGAAGTCATCCTGTGCTAACGTGTACAAATAGAAACTATAGAAACAATAGAAATAAAAACTTTGTATAAAAATGTGAACTAGAACTACAAATATGGATGAAGGACCGTGTGCAGTGACATGAATCAGCCCTGAAGCTGACGTGGTCACAGTTTTACCTTCAGCAGGTTGGCAGCAGGAGCAAACCATTCGTCTGACGCGAAGACGACCTGAAAGAACACAAAGCAGTCTGTCCTTCTCCTGAAAACATCACGTAACTTTAACCAACTAACGTCTGTTAAATCCTGATGATGCTGCGACACACGCTGCTCATGTCAGTGTCTGTAAATATGAAGCTCAGCTCAGCATAAACACTGACCCCTCAGGTTTATCTGCTGACCCTTTAGAGGGCACCGACCCCTTAGGTTGGGCCCCCCTGGTTTAAACTAATGTATGTAGAAGCTGCTCTGACTTCTCGTCCTCGGCGGAAGGTGGAGGGAGCATTGATGGAGCTGAAGAGGTGGAGGTGAACACCTCGATGTATAAATGTGAGCTGACAGATGGTTTATGTTTAGAGTCTGGAGGTCACTACAGGAAGTACACAGAGTACACAGAGTACTACATAGAAGAGTACTAACAGAAGTATCTGAACTCTTTGTTGCTGTTTAAAGTCTCCTTTCAGGCTGCATTCCATTCATTTGAGTGGAGGCTCATCCATTTTGCTGTGGTGGTGCATGCTGCAGGGGCGTCCGTTAAAAAGTTCAACAACCTGCGACGGATCCAACTGTAGCCAATCAGCCGCTCCGATCGGGTCCAACCTCCACAGTCAGCCTGAAATGTCTCTGAGACTGAGACTGAGACTAAAGACTGAGACTGAGCTGTGAGACTCGACATGTTGATGTCAGGTTCTTTTGATACTGAACACACAGAAAGGTTCATCAACACTTTTAAATACATTGAAATAAAAAGAAAGGAACAGCTGCTCGGTAACATGTTAATGATTTATATAAAGTCAGAAAAAACTTCACTGAGTGACTTTTTGAAACGTTTACATGTTGAACCATGAAAAGTTGAAGCAGCACTCTATGTTCTAACTTTATTTGAAAGTTTGCTGTCTTATTAATGCTCATCATGTCAGATGAAGTGTGAATATAAACGAGTGTCAGCCGATGAACATGCTGTTACATTTATCACACGTCTTCATGTGCTGTGGTTGTAGTCATGTGACAGCATGAACTCACCTTCCCGCCGACCGCCTCACAGGCCAGATCATTAAACTGCAGGAAGCCCGGCTCCACCGCCGCCTGTCCCGACGCTCTCCTCTCGGCCATGTTGACTCTCTGAGATGTGGAAGCAGCCGCTCGTCCTGCTGATGCCTGAAAATCACAGCTCCTGTCCTGCAGGACAAAGTTCAGAGGCTGCCCGGCTGTTCATTTACAGAGTGAGGAGGAGGAGGAGGAGGAGGAGACTGCATGTACTCATCTATATTAAGAACGACCTCAGTGTGATATTTCTGTCATTCAACAGACTCAAAAACTCTTTCATCCCTCTGTACATCAGACTGGACAACAGCTCTTAGTCAGAGTCCATGTGGTCATGAGTTCAACTCATTTGTTTCATGTTAACATCCTCCATGTTTTTACAAATGTTCATCTGTTTAAAGTGTCGAACTCACTGGTCGACCTCTGATGAACAAACTGACAAAACTAAAAACATGTTTCCATCAAATTCATGTTTTTAATGATAAAATATGAATAAATGTAACAAATCATTCAAACTGGTCAGTGTCTGTTTATATAAATATGCATATTAGTGGTCAGGTGGCTCGAGGTGCTCTGGTCTAAAATACTGTTTCTGGTCCTAAAAGTCCATTTCATGTGAATGCAGGACCATCACTGTTCAGTGATGTTCAGTGGAGGAAGAAGTCTAACAGCTGGTGTGAGTGTGGCAACAGAGGCAGGACCCATGAAGACCGCTATGCAGACTGGTACAGATCAGAGATTTATGGATCCAAACAGGTTCAATAGTTTAGGGAACAGTGAGGCAGGCAGTCCAAACACAAAAACACAAATCCAATTTAATTTGATTTCTATAGCTCCAGATCATAACTTCAGTTATCTCATGACTCTTTCCATACAGAGCAGGTCAGACCGTACTCTGTATAATATTATTTACAGAGACCAACAGTTCAACATGAGCAAGAAAAACTTCTTTAATAGGCAGAGTAGTGCAGGACCACAGCAGCCACGATCCATGACAACCTGCTGGACGAGAGAGCACAGAAAGTCCAAAAGGATCAGGCAGGTAACAAGTATCAGGAACCAGGATGCAGGGTTCAGGGTTCCAGATGACACAATACAGAGGCTGGAAAGCAAAGACAAGAGGAACATGACAACTTGAACAGTCTGACAGAGGAACAATCAAATCAAATCAAATCAAATTTTATTTGTATAGCCCAAATTCACAAAACACATTTTGCCTCAGAGGGCTTTACAATCTGTACAGGGAGTGACACCCTCTGTCCTTAGACCCTCTGTCCTTACACCCTCTGTCCTTAGACCCTCTGTCCTTACACCCTGTGTCCTTAGACCCTCTGTCCTTAGACCCTCTGTCCTTAGACCCTCGGTTCGAGTGAGGAAAAACTTGCCCACAAAAAACCCTTTTAACAGGGAAAAAGGTGGAAGAAACCTCAGGAAGAGCCACAGAGGAGGGATCCCTCTCCCAGGACGGACAGACGTGCAATAGATGTCACATGTACAGAACAAATCAACAGAGACATATTGTACAATTACAATGAATGATAAAATGATTACAGTATACAGAGTACACAGAGATATGGTAACAATAATGACAGTAATAATATAAGTAGTGGACGTCGTGCAGGACCACAGCAGCAGCCACGATCCATGAGAACCTGCTGGACGAGAGAGCACAGAAACTCCGGGGAAGAAGTTTAGTTAGTAACATGCATTAACATGCATTAATGAGACATGTATGTTTACAGATGGTGATGGTGATGGGAGAGAGAGAGAGAGAGAGAGAGAGAGAGAGAGAGAGAGAGAGATTTGAGTAGAGTTTTCAGTAAAGGGAGATGTGACTACATCTTCAACCAGTACCGTGCCGGACTAGGCATAACCCTGAGAGAGAGAGACAGAGAGAGAAGGAGGGAGAGGGAGTCCCCCGGCAGTCTAGTCCTATAGCAGCATAACTAAGGGATGACCTGAGCCAGCCCTAACTATAAGCTCTATCAAAAAGGAAAGTCTTAAGTCTACTCTTAAAAGTGTTGACCGTGTCTGCCTCCCGAACCCAAAATGGTAGTTTGTTCCACAGAAGAGGAGCTTGGTGGCTGAAAGCTCTGGCTCCCAGTCTACTTTTGGAAACTATAGGAACCACAAGGAACCCAGCATTCTGAGAGCGCAGCGTTCTAGAGGGGTAGTAAGGTACTATGAGCTCTTTTAGATATGATGGTGCCTGACCATGAAGAGCTTTGTATGTAAGGAGAAGAATTTTAAATTCTATTCTAGATTTAACAGGTAGCCAATGCAAAGAAGGCAAAATGGGAGAGATGTGATCTCTGATCTTGGTTCCTGTCAGAACACGTGCAGCAGCATTCTGAATTAGCTGCAAAGCCCTAAGAGACTTACTGGAGCAGCCTGATAACAAAGAGTTACAATAGTCCAGCCTAGAAGTAACGAATGCATGGACTAGTTTTTCTGCATCCGCTTGAGATACGATGCGTCTGAGTTTGGCGATGTTACGTAAGTGGAAGAAAGCAGTCCTCGAAATTTGTTTTATGTGACATTAAAGGACAAATCCTGATCAAAAACAACTCCAAGATTCTTTACGGTGGAGCTGGAGGCCAGGGTGATCTCGTCTAAAGTAACTAAGTCTCTAGAAAGAGAGTTTCTGAGGTTCTTGGGTCCAATTACAAGAACTTCAGTTTTGTCTGAATTTAACATCAGAAAATTGTAGGTCATCCAACTTTTTATATTCTTAAGGCACGCTTGGAGTTTAGTTAACTGATTGGTTTCATCAGGCTTGATCGATAAATATAATTGGGTGTCATCAGCATAACAATGAAAATTAATGGAGTGATTCCTAATAATGTTCCCTAGAGGAAGCATATATAAACTGAATAGAAGTGGTCCTAGCACAGAACCTTGTGGAACTCCATGACAAACTTTGGTATGCATGGAGGATTCATCATTGATATGAACAAACTGAGATCGATCTAAAAAATACGATTTAAACCAGCTTAGGGCGGTTCCTTTGATGCCAATTTGATGTTCCAGTCTCTGTAAAAGAATTTGATGGTCAATGGTGTCAAATGCGGCACTAAGATCTAACAGGACAAGTACAGAGATGAGTCCTTTGTCTGATGCCATTAGGAGGTCATTTGTAACTTTGACTAGTGCGGTCTCTGTGCTATGATGCACTCTAAATCCTGACTGAAAATCCCCAAATAAACTGTTCTCATGGAGAAAGTCACACAGCTGATTGGCTACAGCTTTCTCAAGTATCTTAGAGAGAAAGGGAAGGTTTGATATCGGTCTGTAATTGGCTAAAACCTCTGGATCTAGAGTGGGCTTTTTAAGAAGAGGTTTAATTACAGCTACTTTAAAAGACTGTGGTACATATCCTGATAATAGAGACAGATTAATCATATCCAATAAAGAAGGGCTAACTAGAGGTAAAACGTCCTTGAGCAGCCTGGTTGGGATGGGGTCTAAGAGACAGGTTGACGGCTTAGATGAAGAAATTACTGAAGTAATTTGATGAAGGTCGATGGGAGAAAAACAGTCTAAATATATATCAGGTTTTACAGCTGTTTCCAAACTTGCTGTGTAAGAATGCAGATCGGTGCCTGTTGAGGGCAAGAGGTGATGAATTTTGTCTCTAATAGTTATAATTTTATCATTAAAGAAGCTCATGAAGTCATTACTACTTAGACCTAAAGGAATAGATGGCTCAATTGAGCTGTGGCTCTCTGTTAGCCTGGCTACAGTGCTGAACAGAAACCTGGGGTTATTCTTATTTTCCTCGATTAGTGAAGAGTAATAGACTGCTCTGGCACCACGGAGAGCCTTCCTGTATGTTTTAAGATTATCTTGCCAGATTAAACGAAAGTCTTCCAGTTTAGTGGCACGCCATTTGCGTTCAGATTTTCGTGCCTCTTGCTTTAAGTTGCGAGTCTGCTGGCTATACCATGGTGCTAACCTCCTTTGTTTAATTATCTTCTTTTTCAGAGGTGCTATAGAGTCGAGAGTAGTCCGTAATGAGTCCGTAGTACTATCAACAAGACGTTCTATTTGTGAGGGGCTAAAGGAAGCAGACAAGTCCTCTGCTACATTGAGACATGGCATTGAATTCAATACTGAAGGAATCACTTCCTTAAATTTGGCTACAGCACTGTCAGATAAACATCTGCTGTAGGAGTTTCTGCCAAAAGGCTTATAGTCCAGTAATATGAACTCAAAGGTTATTAAAAAATGGTCAGATAGAAGAGGATTCTGTGGAAAGACTATTAGATGGTCAATTTCAATGCCATATGAGAGAACAAGATCAAGAGTGTGGTTCAGACAATGAGTCGGTTTATTTACACTCTGACAGAAGCCAATTGAATCTAACAAAGAGATAAACGCAGCACTAAGACTATCATTGTGGTTGTCCACATGAATATTAAAATCACCTACAATAATTACTTTATCTGTTTTAAGGATCAAGCCTGATGCAAATTCTGCAAATTCAGATAAAAATTCTGAGTAAGGACCAGGAGCACGATATACTATAACAAATAGAATTGGCTGTAATGTTTTCCAGGTTGGGTGAGTAAGGCTAAGAACAAGACTTTCAAATGAATTATAATTTAGTTTAGGTTAAGGATTTATTAATAGACTTGAGTCAAATATGGCCCCAACTCCACCACCTCGACCGGTACTTCGAGGAATATGGATATTACAATGACTGGGAGGAGTGGATTCATTTAAGCTAACATATTCATCCTCCCGCAGCCAGGTTTCAGTAAGACAAAATAAATCAATATCATAATCAGATATTAATTCATTAACTAAAACAGCTTTAGAGGACAAGGACCTGATATTCAAGAGTCCACATTTAACTCTCTTATTTTGGACTGTTGGAGGCGCTAGTTTAATTTTTACTAAGTTTTTATGATGAACTCCTCTTCTGTTTATTTTATCTTTAAATAATGTAGGTGGACGGGGAACAGACACAGTCTCTATACTAAAGGATTGGGTGGGCAGCTGCTCTAATGGAGGCGCAGAGAAGCGTGTAAGACTGCGACTCTGCTTCCTGGTCTCAACTCTGGGTTGTCACGGTTTTGGACGACTAATAAACTTGGCCATGTTTCTAGATATGAGAGCTGCTCCATCCAAAGTGGGATGGATGCCGTCTCTCCTAATCAGACCAGGTTTTCCCCAGAAAGGTGTCCAATTATCTATGAAGCCCACATCGTTTGCTGGACACCACCTCGACAGCCAGCGGTGAAATGACGACATGCGGCTAAACATGTCATCACTGGTCACATTGGGTAGGGGTCCAGAGAAAACTACGGAGTCCGACATCGTTTTGGCGTATGCACACACCGATGAAACATTAATTTTAGTGACCTCCGATTGGCGTAACCGGGTGTCATTACCGCCGACGTGAATAACAATCTTACTGTATCTACGTTTATCCTTAGCCAGCAGTTTTAAATTTGACTCGATGTCGCCCGCTCTGGCCCCCGGGATGCATTTAACTATGGCCCCTGGTGTCACTAACTTCACGTTCCGTAAAATGGAGCTGCCAATGACCAGAGTTGGCCTCTCAGCGGGTGTGTCGCTGAGCGGGGAAAACTTGTTAGAAACGTGGAGCGGTTGGTGGTGTACCGTGGGCTTCAGTTTGGGGCTATGCCTCCTTCGAACAGTCACCCAGCCTCCCGGCTGCTCGGGGGCTGCCGGGGGACGGCTAGCTGACGCTACCTTCGGTGGTACCGCACCGGCTACAGGGGACTTGCTAACTATAGCAGCTACTGACTGTTCGGTGGTGCGGTACCGTGCCTCTAACTCACTGAGCCTCGCCTCCAAAGCAACAAATAAACTACATTTATTACAAGTACCGTTATCACTAAAGGAGGACGAGGAGTAGCTAAACATGTGGCACACAGGGCAGGAGAGAGCAGGAGAGGAGGAGAGGAGAGGAAAGAGCAGGAGAGGAGAGAGAAGGAGAGGAGAGAGGAGGAGAGGAGAGAGAAGGAGAGGAGAGGAGAGAGGAGGAGAGGAGAGAGAAGAGGAGAGAGGAGAGGAGAGAGCAGAGAGGAGAGAGGAGAGGAGAGAGAAGAGGAGAGAGCAGGAGAGGAGAGAGAAGAGGAGAGGAGAGAGCAGGAGAGGAGAGAGGAGAGGAGAGAGAAGAGGAGAGGAGAGAGCAGGAGAGGAGAGAGGAGAGGAGAGAGAAGAGGAGAGAGGAGAGGAGAGAGAAGAGGAGAGAGCAGGAGAGGAGAGGAAAGGAGAGAGGAGAGGAGAGAGCAGGAGAGGAGAGAGGAGAGGAGAGAGAAGAGGAGAGAGAAGAGGAGAGGAGAGAGCAGGAGAGGAGAGAGGAGAGAGAAGAGGAGAGAGCAGGAGAGGAGAGAGGAGAGGAGAGAGAAGCCATTGCTATAGCTAGGCTAGTTGGTGAGGTAGCAGAGACTGGTAAAACTATCGGCTTTAAAGTTAAGAGACCTGTTCGTGCACAAGCAGAACAAGTCTAAGGATAGTGTAGATAGTCACTGATGTGAGAAATATACGAAAGTCTGTTTAGGTGAGCAGAGCAGAGAGCACCGTGGCAGTACACCGATAACCGGAAGTGACAGAATACGCTTACCGCAAAGTGCCGTCAACTGAAGACAGTTGACGGCACTTTGCGCTCAAGACATTATTCATTCTGACCCTCTCACATACATATATTTATGTCTGAAGAGAATATATGCATGTGAGAGGGCCAGAATGAATAATGTCTTGAACGGCCCCTCATAAAATTTTAAACATCTTTTGTAATATTTTATAGAGGAGTTCTTTGCCAGGTGGGAAAAGCTATTCCATAATTTGGTACCACTAAATTTGATAGTAAATTAACCTCTGCAAGTGAGAAACTTGGAGGATGAAGATCTAAAAATTGTCGAGTTGACATGATACATGACAAAGCTTTAGATACAGTCTTTTTCCTGACATCATTATTATTCAAAGTCAAAGCTCTGTGTGTGTTAAAGAAAAAGTCAGCAGCAGAGACCAGACTCTTCAAGACCTGGACCTGGACCTGAACCCAGCTGTCTGTCCATGAAGAGTGACCGGTCCATGAAACAACCTGTTACTTTCAAACATGAACACCTGACAGCTGATCAAAGGTCAGAAATCAATGAATGTGTTTCTTGTTGTCTATGTGTATTATGTCTTAGTCAGACACTTTAATAGTCCGTAGACTGAATTTCTTCTTTAAAAACATTAAATCCAACAATTCATGCAGAAGTTAAAGAGTTCATGTTGTGTTTCTATCTGAATTATTTGTGACAGAACAACTTCTGTGTGTCTGTTTGCTTCACAGAGTTCATCAGCAGAGCTTAAAGGTTCTCAGTGGTCAGTCTGTCCAGCAGCAGCACACAGACCTGGACTCCATATTTATGGTGTGTAAATGTACAAACACAGCTACTACTGTTTATTACAACAGACACAAACTAAATAGTGAACTACCATTCTGATCCAGTCTCCATGCTGGACTCTGTAGACCAGCAGGATTTCTGTCTGTCACAGATGATCTGATGTTGACTTTTACCAGATAAAGTTGACATTTTATTCTGTTCCAGCTGCTCGAGGAAAACATTGTCAGTTTTGTGAAGAACGAGCTGAAGAAGATCAAGAAGAATCTGAGTCCAGATTACCCAGAATGCTTAGAGAGTCAGAGGGAGGATGAGGAGGTGTTGGACGGTGAGGATGAAGAGCAGAGGAGGAGCAGCAGAGAGTCATTTCTGAAGATCACACTGCACTTCCTGAGGAGAATGAAGCAGGAGGAGCTGGCTGACTGTCTGCAGAGCAGTAAGAGGATCTGAACAGATTTAACATGGAAAGAGGAAATGGAGGTAACATGGGAGAAGTTTACATTTAAAACTCTGCTGTTAATATGATGCACACATTTGTATCAGATCTATGAATTCTTCTGGACTGAAAACAGTCAGAAACTGTTCACAACTGATGTGATGAAGAGATTTAATGGAGGAGGAAAATAAATACCATCTTGATGTCTTAAAGTTTACATTCATCACATTTATTGTAGCTTCCACTTATTAATCACATTTCTTCTTTGTTCATTCAGGAACTGGTGCTGCAGTGTGTCGACGTAAACTCAAATCTAACCTGAAGAAGAAGTTCCAGTGTGTGTTTGAGGGGATTGCTAAAACAGGAAACCCAACCCTTCTGAACCAGATCTACACAGAGCTCTACATCACAGAGGGAGGGACTGCAGAGGTCAATGATGAACATGAGGTCAGACAGATTGAAACAGCATCCAGGAAACCAGACAGACCAGAAACAACAATCAGACAAGAAGACATCTTTAAAGCCTCACCTGGAAGAGATGAACCAATCAGAACAGTGATGACAAAGGGAGTGGCTGGCATTGGGAAAACAGTCTTAACACAGAAGTTCAGTCTGGACTGGGCTGAAGACAAAGCCAACCAGGACATACAGTTCACATTTCCATTCACTTTCAGAGAGCTGAATGTGCTGAAAGAGAAAAAGTACAGCTTGGTGGAACTTGTTCATCACTTCTTTACTGAAACCAAAGAAGCAGGAATCTGCAGGTTTGAAGACTTCCAGGTTGTGTTCATCTTTGACGGTCTGGATGAGTGTCGACTTCCTCTGGACTTCCACAACACTGAGATCCTGACTGATGTTACAGAGTCCACCTCAGTGGATGTGCTGCTGACAAACCTCATCAGGGGGAAACTGCTTCCCTCTGCTCGCCTCTGGATAACCACAAGACCTGCAGCAGCCAATCAGATCCCTCCTGACTGTGTTGACATGGTGACAGAGGTCAGAGGGTTCACTGACCCACAGAAGGACGAGTACTTCAGGAAGAGATTCAGAGATGAGGAGCAGGCCAGCAAAATCATCTCCCACATCAAGACATCACGAAGCCTCCACATCATGTGCCACATCCCAGTCTTCTGCTGGATCTCTGCTACAGTTCTGGAGGACCTGTTGAAGACCAGAGAGGGAGGAGAGCTGCCCAAGACCCTGACTGAGATGTACATCCACTTCCTGGTGGTTCAGTCCAAACTGAAGAACATCAAGTATGATGGAGGAGCTGAGACAGATCCACACTGGAGTCCATAGAGCAGGAAGATGATTGAGTCTCTGGGAAAACTGGCTTTTGAGCAGCTGCAGAAAGGAAACCTGATCTTCTATGAATCAGACCTGACAGAGTGTGGCATCGATATCAGAGCAGCCTCAGTGTACTCAGGACTGTTCACACAGATCTTTAAAGAGGAGAGAGGACTGTACCAGGACACGGTGTTCTGCTTCGTCCATCTGAGTGTTCAGGAGTTTCTGGCTGCTCTTCATGTCCATCTGACATTCATCAACTCTGGAGTCAATCTGCTGTCAGAAGAACAAACAACATCCAGGATGTCTAAAGTCTTCAGACACAAACCTAAACTAAAACATCTCCACCAGAGTGCTGTGGACAAGGCCTTACAGAGTCCAAATGGACACCTGGACTTGTTCCTCCGCTTCCTCCTGGGACTTTCACTGCAGACCAATCAGAGTCTCCTACGAGGTCTGCTGACACAGACAGGAAGTAGCTCAGAGACCAATCAGGAAACAGTAGAGTACATCAAGCAGAAGATCAGTGAGAATCTGTCTCCAGAGAGAAGCATCAATCTGTTCCACTGTCTGAATGAACTGAATGATCGTTCTCTAGTGGAGCAGATCCAACAGTACCTGAGTTCAGGAAGTCTCTCCACAGATGAACTCTCTCCTGCTCAGTGGTCAGCTCTGGTCTTCATCTTACTGTCATCAGAAGAAGATCTGGACGTGTTTGACCTGAAGAAATACTCTGCTTCAGAGGAGGCTCTTCTGAGGCTGCTGCCAGTGATCAAAGCCTCCAACAAAGCTCTGTAGGTGGATGGATCACTAGATACATTTATGGAATATATAATATAAGAAACAGTAATGTTTTCAAACTTTTCTTCATCACTGTTTTTTCTTCAGGTTGAGTGGCTGTAACCTCTCAGAGAGAAGCTGTGAAGCTCTGTCAGTTCTCAGCTCACAGTCCTCTAGTCTGAAAGATCTGGACCTGAGTAACAACAACCTGCAGGATTCAGGAGTGAAGCTGCTGTCTGCTGGACTGGAGAGTCCAAACTGTACACTGGAAAGTCTCAGGTCAGTATTCAGTAGTTTGGTAAACAGTTGATCTTTTAAATCCTGATGATTTTCTAAATCACTGAGTTTATGATGTTTTCTGTCTCCAGTCTGTCAGGCTGTCTGATCACAGAGGAAGGCTGTTCTTCTCTGGCCTCAGCTCTGAGCTCCAACCCCTCCCATCTGAGAGAGCTGGACCTGAGCTACAATCATCCAGGAGACTCAGGAGTGAAGCTGCTGTCTGCTGGACTGGAGGATCCACACTGGAGACTGGACACTCTCAGGTATGGACAGACAACAAGAACTCTGCAGGTGCCTCTAATTTCTCTAATTTCATGTCGTTCTGCTCTGGTCAGTCATCATGAAGGACGTCTTCTTTCTCTTAATTCTGTGGAGTGAGTAGTCTTGAGATGAAGAATCTCCTTTACAGAAGTGTCCTGGCTTAGGCGTGACACTAAGGTCATCGTATCCTGGATCAGACAGGCTCAGGTAGTTCAGTCAAAGCATCTACATCTCCAGTGTTAAAGGAGTGGCATAAATAAACGTCCCCTTTTTCAGCATTTCAGGGTGGACTTTGGGGACAGATAACAAAAGGAAGTCCTGAGAATATGTCTCAGAGTGGAGAAGGTGATAGTGATGGTGATGATGTGACTCATTCATCATTACTGTGATAGAAAACACACCATCCAGTGAAAAATACTACCAGATGATATTATCAATGTTGTCTTGTTATAATAATATTCTCTATAGACTTGTGCACCTTGATAGTGCTACACCACCTGTTACTGATGTAAATGCAGACCCTGCTCCTCCCTCCATTATCTCTTCTGTTGTCCAAGTTGTCCAGGCTGACCTCGACATCAGAGACAAACACATCATGTCAGGTCTCTGACAGAGTGATGATGCAGATGTCCCTGAAAGTCCTTTCCAGTCTGAAATGTGCATGTAGAAAGTCCATTTTATTCCTGAGTGAACAGACATTTGACAGGATGCTGGACAGGAGAGGAGGTTTAAATGGACGCTTCCTTATTCTGCTGTGAATACCTCCACGTCTTCCTCTTTGCCTCAGCTGAAGCTCTGACAGTAGAACAGCAGCAGCTCAGTCCAGTGTAGCAGGAGTTCATTGTAGCTGTTGGAGAGTAACCTGTTGGCTGTACCAGACGTTGTGCCAGACGATGGCTTTGTAAAGTCTGAACATGTTCGATCAGCCGACTGTACCTTACACAACTTCTATTGATATATTGATATATGTCTGAAGAACAGTAACATTTGTAGACAGAGACAACAGTTGAAAGGATGCTGAAATAAATCTGGTTCATGTAGCAGGTTGTTTTCTGTACATGAGGTCGGTGGATATGACAGTATATACAGTATGAACAGCTGATTGTGTATGGGTGATGATATTTACATGTTTTGAAACAGTCAGAATAAATCAGTTACAGGTACAGTGGATGTTTCCTGACACTGTGTGTCTGCTGTTAACTGTTCATCACAGTGACGGCCTGTGGGAACAAACTGTTCTTCTGTCTGTTTGTTTTGCTGTACAGAGCTCTGTAGCGCCTCCCAGAGGGGAGGAGTTGGAACAGGTTGTGTCCAGGGTGTGATGGATCTGTTTCCTGACTCTGGACATGTAGAAGTCCTGAATGGAGGGCAGGTTGCAGTCCGGACTGTCTGTTGTAGTCTGTTCCTCTCCTGTTTGGTGGCTGATCCAAAGCAGACAGTGATGGATGAATGTCTTTCAGTGTCTCTATTAGAAACTAATCTTCTTCCTCAGCCACCATCTCCTGTGGTGTCCCCCAAGGTTCCATACTTGGTCCAGTCCTCTTCTCCATCTTTTTGTTTCTACTAGACCTCATTGTTGAAAAACAGAAATGATTTCAGTGTTATGCAGATGACACACAGATCTACCTCTCCATAGAGCCTAATAACTACAAGAAACTAACTGACTGTCTTCATGACATCAAATCCTGGATGGCTGCAAACTTTCTCCAGCTCAATGAGAATAAAACTGAAGTTCTTTTATTTGGACCATCATCATCTCTCCTCATCTCGGCCCACTGCCCCCCTCTGTTCAATCACATGTCAAAATTATTATTATTATTGTTATTATTATTATTATTATTATTATTAATAATAATAATCATAATTATTATTATGATTATTATTATTATTATTATTATTATTATTATTATTAAAGCACCTTGGATCATCACCATAAAGTTGAGTAGCTCCTGATAGCTGTTTGGTTTATCATCTTAAAGTTCCTTTAACCTTTTCAGATGATCTGTGGTGATGCTGGAGTATATTAATAAATGCAACAGATGCAGAATGTTCCTGAAAAATGTTTAATGTAAACTTTGAAAACAAGGTGACATAACTTAAAAACGCTCCTCCCCACCAATCCAAAACAGTAAAAATAAATAACTTAAAGGTACAGTGTGTAATATTTATGGTGATTTATTAACAGAAATTGAATATAATACATATAACTATGTTGTTAGTGCTATATAGTGGCCCTATGAAACGAGTCGTTCCGTTTTTATTACTTTAGATTTCGCCAGAAATGTACAGAAACCGCGGGTCCCCCTACATAGAGGCTGACATCTTGCGCCGCCATCTTGATAACAGTGGCCTAGAACGGACAAAAGGTGGCGCAATCGCGATTCACCGCTACTTTGCCAAAGTAGCAGAAGAAGACGGATGTGACGTAGAGGCGGAGGAAGCCGTGTTTACTGGTCGCTGACGGCTAACTTTGTTGTGTTTTGTTAGTTTGAGAAGTTACATTTAGACAAATGGAGGAACATATTTATTATTTAGCACAAGAAGGGCCAAGAGAGCAGGAGTCATCAAAGAAGAGAAAACATGAAGAAGAAAAACGAAATCGGGGCTGAGGACGGCAGAAAACACGGATAAACATGCTGTGGACTTTCTCTCAGATATCACTGATGACGGATTAATGTTTTCAACGTGACGCTGAAGTTTTCTGTTTTCATCTGGAAAGGTAATTCAGACTAAAGTTAATTTTAGCCAGAGCATTGTCACCAAGAGTAATGTCTCTGTGTCCGTGTGTCGCGTTTAGCTTTTGTTATTTGGACAGCAGTTATGCCGTGATGTTACGGACATCAGCTGATCAGCTGATTTCAGTCAAAGTGTAACGTGATAGAAAAAGTTTTGAAGCTGACGTCAGTCAGACACAGAGATGATATTTTACAGTCCTGGTGGAAAATGTTTATTTAGTGTAACAAAATGATGAAATGTAAACCTGGTGCAGTGCACAGCATTGTTTGCTTTCTCAACTCTTTTACAGAAACCTGCAGTGTATTTGTTTTAGTGTGTTTTCTACCGTCACACACGTATTACTGTAGATCAGTTTGTAGACTGACCAGTGTCTGATCAACATGTCTGAAGACGTGAAAACGTCGCTGCATGATGTCTGACATTTATATGATCAATCAGTAACATTGCTGACGTTCCCAGGCAATGACACTTTACAGCAACACATCAAACTACAGAGTAACGTTACAGTAACATTGTAATGTAAAGCACAGAGCTGCTATACTGCTCTGACATGGTCAGGATACAGTAACATTACAATAAGTTTATAATATATATACATATATATTTATACTGTCAGTGATTTCAGTACATACTAAAAACAGTTTGATTCACTTTGATCAGCTGACATATTCCCATTTACAGAACTGTCACACAAATCTGTTTATAATCAGTCTTATGTATTCTTTACATGTGCAGTCTAGGTTATTAGTTATAATGAATAACTGATAATCAATGATTGAAATTTGTGTAATTACAGTTTCAGAAGGCTGTACAAGAGAGATGCCAGAAGATGCAGCGTATACACCCTGAAACCTGAAAAAACAGATGACTGCAGAGGGCTCAGTGTGCGGCCCTGAACACCAGCACCAAGTCAGGAGAGGACGGGGTAAGTGACACACACACACACAGTAAAATGGCATTATGTTCAAAGAACTGTAGAGAACTATAATAAAGCAAATGAACTTTATGTGTGATGTCACTGTCTTCAACAGGACCAGTTTCCTAATGATTTGTAAAGATCCACGCAGAAGTTCACCGGGCTTCTTCCAACAATACATCTCTGAATCATGGTGCTCATGTCTGTCAGGATCATGGAATGAAAGAGCTGCAGCACACCGATACACTCACAGTTTTTACTGCTCAAAAAAGTTGTTTATGATCGTGGCCAGCAATTCTCATTCTATGTTCAGACTGAAATGGACAGCCAGCGATGTCAATCTAAAAGAAGAAATATATCTACAAAGTCTTGTTGTTTTTCACATTAGCTTTTTTTGGGTTGAACTTGTAAATTAGGCTGCAGCTGCCCTGTTATGTAAATATACATATAAATATACACAATACAAGCCACTATAACCTGTAGTGGTAACATAATGGCACTGCTGGGAAGTACATGTTCATATGTATATCACTGAAATAAATACAGCAAATACATCTGTTGATCATGTTTTATTAAAGACTGTTCATGAACACCAACATGTTTCAACATTATAATTCTAAATATGTGTGTGTGTATGTAATGTCTGTGCTGGTGCATCAGAGGCCCTGTCTGCCTCTCCAGCAGCTCGGTCATGAGCTCACTGTGCTCCTCCAGGTTCATCTCTTCAAGTCTCTGAAGACAAAAACACAGAAAACAAATATGAGGCTTTATCAGGGTCCGTGTATGTTTTGGTCACTGGATTTTCTGTTCAATAAAAGATATTAAAAAACAAAAAATGAGTGGTTATTTGATTTTCATTTTATTTCCGTTTCCATTTTATATTTAGATGCCGTACCTTCATCCTGTGAACGATTTTCTGCATCAGACACATGCATCTGTTTTGATGCTGTTGTTTATGGTGCATACTGTTATTCTCACTTCAGTGAATGATGTCGTTTTCTCCCGGCCCGCAAATGATCTCTTCACCTCCGGGCCTGCTACCGATGCATAGCTACTCTTCTCCCGGTCTGAGGCTGGCGCCCAGTCCGCTGCTTCTCCCTGCTACTCCACCCGGACCCCCGATGGCTCTAGCCTTCCATGGCCCGACGACGGCGTTTTCTCCTTGACACCACCGAGCGCGCAGAGGCGGCGTTGTGCACGCAAACCTCCGCCAGCTGAATCGGGCCGCGGCATCGACCACCGTGACTCCCCAGGTCACACTGAAGATAGCTTTGATAAATGCTAGATCGCTAGCAAATAAAACGTTTCTGTTGAATGACTTTTTCACATCCCGCGAGCTGGATTTTATGTGCCTGACGGAGACGTGGGTACATGCTGGTGAGTCCATAGCCTTCTCAGAAATTCTCCCTCCTGGCTGTACTTTTCTTAGTTCTCCGCGGACCACTGGGAAGGGTGGTGGAGTACCTTGTGTGTATAAATCCAGCTTCCACTGTCGGCAGATTCCATCTGTCACTTTTTCCAGTTTTGAGCTGCAGCTTTTTGAACTCAATTGCTCTCCTCCCATGTTGTTTGCAGTGGTGTATCGTCCTCTGAAACATAATAAGGAGTTCATACAGGATTTTGAAAATTTCCTCTCTGGTGTTATGGTTGACTATGAACATGTTTTAATTCAAGGTGATCTGAACATCCATGTGTGTTGTGAGTCCAAACCTCTGGTAAAGGACTTCCTATCTCTGATTGACTCTTTTAACCTGACCCAGTGGGTTTCTGGCCCAACACATGAAAAAGGTCACACATTAACCCGGTGCTGTCTCTTGGGGTGCCTGTCTATGTAGACGAGATCTGTAGTAGCGCTTGCATTTCTGATCACCTGCCTGTTTTGTTCTCTGCTACCATCCCCTGCTCTGTTGTTGAAACTCGTCCTGCCCCTCGTCATTACCGTGTTATAAACTCGGATACTACACTGATGTTTTCCATGGCTTTCAATGAGTTTGTAATTTCATCTACGGATGAGCTTGGTTCTCTTTGTCATGAAGAGCTTGTAGGTCTCTTTGACTTAAAATGTACTAGCATCCTTGACTCTATCGCTCCTATTAGGAAAAAATCCGTCAAGGCCATTTCTGAACCGTGGATAAATGACTCTGTCCGAGCTCTCAGGCGCTCCTGTAGGCGTGCTGAAAGGAGGTGCCAAAGCTGGCTACCTCTCAAACCTCGTCTCAGACAACATCGACAGGCCTAAGGTTTTGTTCAATGTTCTAGACTCTCTTGTAAACCCATGCACCACTGATCCCATTGTGCCATCACCTGCTCTCTGTAACGATTTTCTTGAATTCTTTGTCAACAAAATCTCTGCTCTGCGATCAGTACCGCCTCTTGTTGCCTCTGACCCCTCTGGCTCCCCGATGTGCCCTGCTGTTTTTGACCAGTTTAAACCTATATCGCTGGCTCAGTTGTTGGATGTAGTGCAGAAACTACGCCCCACAACTTCTCCTTCAGATAGCATTCCCCCTCGTCTCTTTAAAAAGGTTTTTAATTCTGTGGGCTCATTCATTTTATTATTGGTTCATGCTTGTTTTAGCGCAGCCTGTTTTCCAGCTCCTTTTAAGCATGCCATAGTGCAGCCACTACTCAAAAAACCTAGCCTTGACCCATCCATCCTTGCTAATGTTCGGCCTATCTCTAAAGTCCCCTTTTTGTCCAAGGTGTTAGAGAAAGTAATGGCTACCCAGCTGGTATCATTTCTGGAGAAAAATGACATTTGTGAAAAGTTCCAATCAGGGTTTAGACCTCAACATAGTACAGAATCTGCCCTTTTAAGAGTGTTCAATGATCTTATTTTAACTGTTGATTCTGGGTGTCCTGCCATGATGGTGACATTAGATTTAACTGCTGCATTTGACACAGTAGATCACAGGACCCTGCTCTCACGCCTGGAGCAGTATGCTGGTATCAAAGGTGCTGCCCTCATGCTGCTCCAGTCCTACCTTACTAACAGGAGCTTCTCAGTGCATTTGGGAGATTTTTCTTCTAGTGTGACCCCTCTTACTTGTGGGGTGCCTCAAGGATCTATTCTAGGCCCTTTACTGTTTTCTCTGTACATGTTGCCCCTTGGATCCATTCTCCGCAAACATAATGTGTCTTTTCATTGTTACGCTGATGATGTTCAGATTTATCTCCCCCTTCAAATGAATTGTAAAAACTCTGTACAGACTCTACTAGCCTGTATAACTGTCATCAAGACTTGGATGATCCTCAGCTTCCTAAATCTAAACGACAGCAAGACAGAAGTCATTGTATTTGGGCGTCATAAACATTACAGCGATTGTGCTGATGCTTTGCCCCCCTCCCTGGGTTCAACAAACTGCTCTGTCATTAAGAGCCTTGGTGTCACTTTCGACAGTGAATTCAAATTTGACAGGCAAATTGGATTTGTGGTCAAAAGTGCCTTTTTCCAGCTGCGACTTCTGGCCAGGGTAAAACCATAGCTCTGTCCTAGTGACCTGGAGAAGGTTATTCATGCTTTCATCTCCTCAAGACTAGATTATTGCAACTCGTTGTACGTAGGTTTAGACCAGCGCTCATTGCGACGCCTACAACTGGTGCAAAATGCTGCTGCTCGGCTTTTAACAGGCAGAAAGAAACTGGAACACGTATCCCCAGTTCTGGCCTCTCTGCACTGGCTTCCTGTCCGTTTCAGAATTGATTTTAAGATCCTGATGATGTTTGTTTTTTAAAATTTTAAACGGATTGGCCCCAGCGTATTTAGCTGAAATCATACATGTGCACAGACCAACCAGAGCTCTCAGGTCTGCAAATGAGTCATACCTGGTTGTGCCTAAATGCAGATTAAAAACAAAAGGCGATCGATCTTTTGCAGTGGCTGCCCCTAAGCTGTGGAACAGTTTACCGCTGCATATCCGGTCGTCAGAGACTTTGGACATTTTTAAATCTGCTCTTAAAACTCACCTTTTCTCCCAGGCTTTCTATCCTGTGTGAGAAGAAAGTTGTTTTGGTGTGCTGTATTGCATATGTCATATCATATATTATTTGATGTAATTGTCTTTTTATTTTTTAAATTTTTATCTTTATTCTTTTATGTATCTTTGGATTTTACTATTAATATGCACTTATGTAAAGCACTTTGGTCAACCTTGGTTGTGTATAAGGTGCTCTATAAATAAATGTGACCTTGACCTTGACCTTGAAAGGGTGGGCGGCTGTCAATCATCCCGTCATACCTGTCGGCTGACGTCACTTCCTACGTGACAGCCCAGCCCAAAGGTGATTTTGACCTGATCACCCCACAAACACTTCCATGCTTTTTTAAGCATGGAAGTGTTTAACTCAACAAATGAGTTGGTTTGTCTGTCTACAAATGAAGACAGCTACTTTTAATTCTCCCAAAATATAATATGAGGCTGACCTTGCAGTTTGGAGCCCCCTGGTGGCTGCAGGGCCTCATGCAGCTGCACAGTCGGCATATAGTTAGAAACGGCTCTGTTAGGACTCATGTTGGATAGAAAATCATTGTGACTGTGTTTCTTCCTGCAGGGTGGACCATGGTGGACAGCAGAGGTTAAAACCTGGTCTGAGGAAGTGTAAGTGTGGATTCACTTTGACTAATGATGAGCAAACAGCACACAGTCAGTTTGTGTTGAAATCCAAAGTTGATAGTTGTGGTATTTCTTCATGAAAACATTACTGACAGAATGTGTCATCATTAGACTTTATAGAAATGAACAACATCAGTAAACAAACAAAGAATAAACCCTTCAGATGTGTCTGATGATAAACTGCTGCTGTGTTGTGTCTTTTTCTCTCCATCAGATTTCTGTCAACTCACAGTGGACACAAACACAGTAAACAGACAGCTCAAACTGGAAGACAACAACAGGAAGGTGACATATGTGACAGACAAACAGTCATATCCTCGTCATCCAGACAGATTTGACTTCTGGTGTCAGCTGCTGTGTAGAAATGATCTGACTGGTCGCTGTTACTGGGAGGTCGAGTGGAGAGGAAGAGTTTATATATCAGTGACTTACAGAGGAATCAGCAGGAAAGGAAACAGTGATGACTGTGTGTTTGGAAGAAATGATCAGTCCTGGTGTCTGAGCTGCTCTGATGGTCGTTACTACGTCTGGCACAATAACAGAAAAACAGACCTCTCCTCCCCCTCCTACCGCTCCTCCTCTTCCTTCTCTGGTAGAGTAGCAGTGTATGTGGACTGTCCTGCTGGCACTCTGTCCTTCTACAGAGTCTCCTCTGACACACTGATCCACCTCCACACCTTCAACAGCACATTCACTGAACCTTTTTATCCTGGGTTCAGGTTCTGGTATGGTTCTTCAGTGTCTCTGTGTTCTGTGTAGGACGGAGACAACTTCCAGTCCTGTGGTTTAAATGTTGGTGGTGGACGAGGCTTCACTTTGGTGAACATTTGGCTCACTGATTGTACCTTTAATGTCAGAAATGTTTTGTTCTTAGAAATGGTGAAATGATCTCTTCAGGGCTGAACTTGTTGTGTACAAACTGTGTTGACTTTGATATTCACTTTAAGAAAGTTTTCTTGGAGCAGCATCTAGTAGCTGCTAATGGCTGTCGTGGTTGTCATTGAGTTCAATAAAGGTTTAAAGACAAAATACAGAGTCCATGTGGTCATGAATTCAACCCATATATTTGTTTAGTAAGGAACAGAGGAAGTATATATGAGGGTCGTGTGGAGGCTCCCGTTAAGGGGGGTACTGTTAGGGTTTGTTCTTCATGTTTATCTGTGTGGAGAGTGTTCTGTGTTCAGGTTCAGTGCTGATCAAAAAGAGGGTATATATGTTGGTGATGCTTCTATATGTTGTGATGCCCTATGTGGCGTCCTCTGAGTGTGTCCCTTCCCCCTCCTCTCCTGGGTGTGGTTTCTCTGTCTGCTGGTGTTTCCATTACATTGTTTTGGAGTATTGAGTATTTATGCCACTGCAGCCAGGTGCTCACTCTCTTCTGATCTCTCTCCAGCTCTGCCCTGCAGGGCTCCTCTGTCCCCAGTAAGGGTTGGTTTGGTTTGGTTTGGTTTGATGCTTTAGGTTGTCCTTTGATCAACACTTGCACACTCACACTTTTCACTCACGCACACCCTACACCAGTGATACCACTGCTTCTACACACTCCATAACTTCAAATCCTTTATGATTGTTTAATTTGGTCTAATTTGGTTTCATTTAATTTAATAAAGAATTGTTTAAACAGATGTACATGGACTCCCTTTTTTGCCATGATTCTCAGAGCCAGGTCATGACAATATATATAGATATTTAAAAACAAACTAACCTGAACATACATTTATATTAGAACTTAATGACGTTTTCAAGCCGTGAAGAAAAAATCAAAACAATCAGACGACGTTCAACTTCCAGATTTTATAGATTTTTTATTTTCACATCAAATTCATGTTGAGACGTCAGAGAGCACCAAAACTACAAAAACTACAAAAACCACAAACCACCGACATGCAGACCACAGAGTGACATTCACATTTTTAAACATCAACTGTTACTTTATTTTGGTGAGGGACAGGAAGTGGGTTTATTTTGGTAAGGGACAGGAAGTGGGTTTATTTTGGTAAGGGTCAGGAAGTGGGTTTATTTTGGTAAGGGTCAGGAAGTGGGTTTAGTCTTTGAGTCTTTTATTTATTAATGAATCTTTTAATTTGAAAAAAACAAATTATTCAACTTCCTGTGATGACATCACTGCTCATTAATTTTCTTTTGACATTGAATTGATGATAAATTTCAGAATAAAAGCCTCATTTAAACACTGTTAACAAGTTAATACTGACGAACAACAATACCCACAATCCTTCACAACGTTTTTACCCACAATCCTCCTCTGGTCATTTCTCAAACATCAATCTAACGTTCAGGAAACCTTTTTTTTTTTTTCAGCTTAAACTTTAAATTTCAAAATAAAACGAGGAGCCTCAGCCTCCATACATCGAACGTCACGAACACGATGATTTTATTTATTCACGCCGTCGACTTTTATTTTGGAAACTTGAACTTCCTGTTTCGACTAGAACGCCACCAAACTTGGTCGGTACTGAGCACATGCAGAGACTAGGAGGAAGTGACACGCCTCGTTAATCAGCTAAGAAATAAATGGCGCCCGCCTGACAAGTTTACAGGATGTGGTGTTCTTTCAAAATAAAAGCAATGGACTATACGATGACATCACAACATCAACGTGCAGCTTCTAAATCTACGACACATCATCACAGCGGTCACATGACACGATACGATGAGTCGACCAGCGGCCGCGCTTCGACGCCGACATGGCGGAGGATGACGTACGACTGACTCGCACGAGTCGTCCTGCACGCTCCTGATTGGGTCAGACGCAAGAAGCGTGGCTCCTGATTGGACCCTCGTTGCTCTCTGACTCATCACTGCTCGCCGTGATGTCACAGGATGCTCTCACGCTCCTCGCCGCCGAAGCTGACGGTGTCGGAGGACACTGTGCAGATCTCCGGCGGGTCTCCGGGCTTCAGGCCTCGCTTCAGGTGAACCACGCGCACGTTCTCGTTGTTCGGACCCGGCCTGGTGGCGCCGCCGCTCCCGGAGCTCGGGGACATGATGACATCACTGGAGGAGGTGGCGTTGGAGGCAGAGCTCTCGGCGGGCTGGCGTGCGTTGGTGTTGTTGTTGAGCGTGACGTTGCTTGGCGTGCGGTTCAGGTTGAAGGTCTTGGTGGACGGCCAGCTCTCCTCGGGGCTGCTGGCGAGCAGGCTGCACTGATCCTCGGAGCAGATCGACATGCGAGCGACCGCCGGGTCCTGCAGGCCACTGAGGCTGCTGGGTAATCCCCGCTTCCTCGCCGCGCCATCCTCGTCCAGCTCGATCAGATTGGTGCGCTCCAACTGCGACAGGTCCGCCTCCTCGTCCTGCAACGAGTGGTTCGGCGAGCTCTCGTTGGACCGTACACCCGAGTCCGACGAGTCCTTCTTGTCCAACATGGCGTCCGACAAGTAATCCTTCCCCTTCAGCGCCAGCGAGCCGCCGCCGGACACTTTGGTGTCGAGCACCTTCTTCCCGTCTTTGAGCAGCGGAGCGTTGTCGGATTCTTCGGACTCCTCGTCATCGCTCGTCAGCTTCTGGTATCGCAGCCCACCGCCGGTTTTCAGCTTCAGGTCGGCGGCAGCGCCCGTGAACAGCCCGCCTCTTTCCACCGACGTCTTTCGTGTCAACAGTGACTTGGACGAGCTGTGGTCGCCCTTCTCGTCCTCCTCTGTGATTGGGTCTAGGGCGTCGCCGTTGGAAGCAAAGTCAGCGGTGCTGTCGGCCGCCGGTTTGCCGCTGTTCCTCTTGTTGAAGGACTTGCGTCCGTCCTGCTCGCCGCCGTCTTTGCTCTTGTCCTCTGATGATGTCATGAACTGTCCTGGTTGTGGTTGGACGGGCCGCTCTCCACCGCCGCCGCCCATCTCCAGCTGCGCCATCTGGGCGATGTACTCCTGGTAGGCGTTGCGGTACTCGGCCTGCTGTTTGTCTGTCAGCTTGCCGATGTCGTTGGACGACTCCTGCGAGTTCAGGCTCGTCATGCTGGCGGTCCGGTGAGCACCGCCCTGAAAGAGCACAGAAGAAGAAGAGGTCAACTTCCTTGACTGTGACAGGAAACAGTAAACAGGAAGCGAACTGTACCATCCACTGCAGGTTCCCGTGTCTCGCCGGGTCGTCCAGTCCGAGCGTGCTCAGTTCTTCGAAACTCAGGTTGAAGCTGTACATCGGCGACGCGTCCGTGTTGGTGGCGCCGGCGAGGTGCGGAGCCACTGCTCGCCTTCCTGCCTCGGTGTGACCACCAACAACGCTGCCTTGCTCACTGGCCGCTTCCTCGTGCAGAACCTGACTCTCAATGTGACGCAAGTCCAGAACCTGGAGGAGGACAGACGAGAGCTGATGCTAACATGCTAATGAAATGCTAACATGTTTAATGCTAAGGTGATGCTAACATGCTAACGAAGCCTGAGTTATGCTAACATGCTAACCGTGGCTCTGAAGAGCTGCCAGTCTCCAAAGTTCATGTTCATCTCCTTCTTCAGCTCGTCGATGTTACATTGAGACAAAACTCTGCCATTCACGTTCGCCTGGAAACACACGAGAACTCATCAAAGTCGGGCGTGAACAGTCAAAGTCGGGCGTGAACTCGTCAGAGTTGGGCGTGAACAGTCAAAGTCAGCGTAAACACTCAAAGTCGGGCGTGAACTCGTCAGAGTCGGGTGTGAACAGTCAAAGTCAGCGTAAACAGTCAAAGTCGGGCGTGAACTCGTGAGAGTCAGGCGTGAACAGTCAGAGTCAGACGTGAACTCGTCAGAGTCGGGCGTGGACAGTTAAAGTCGGACGTGAACTCGTCAGATTCGGGCATGGACAGTCAAAGTCAGGCGTGAACAGTCAGAGTCGGGCGTGAACTCGTCTGAGTCAGGCGTGAACAGTCTGAGTCGGGCGTGAACTCGTCAGAGTCAGACGTGAACTCATCAGAGTCGGGCGTGAACTCGTCAGAGTCGGGCGTGAACTTGTCAGAGTCGGGCGTGGACAGTCAAAGTCGGACGTGAACTGGTCAGAGTCAGACGTGAACTGGTCAGAGTCAGACGTGAACTCGTCAGAGTCGGGCGTGAACTCGTCAGAGTCGGGTGTGAACAGGCAGAGTCGGACGTGGACTGGTCAGAGTCGGGCGTGAACAGTCAAAGTCGGACGTGAACTGGTCAGAGTCGGGCATGAACAGTCAAAGTCGGACGTGAACTTGTCAGAGTCGGGCGTAAACAGTCAAAGTCAGACGTGAACTGGTCAGAGTCAGACGTGAACTGGTCAGAGTCGGGTGTGAACAGGCAGAGTCGGACGTGAACTGGTCAGAGTCAGACGTGAACTCGTCAGAGTCGGGCGTGAACAGGCAGAGTCGGGTGTGAACTCGTCAGAGTCGGGTGTGAACTCGTCAGAGTCGGGCGTGAACAGTCAAAGTTGGACGTGAACTTGTCAGAGTCGGGCGTAAACAGTCAAACTCGGACGTGAACTCATCAGAGTCGGGCGTGAACTCGTCAGAGTTGGGCGTGAACAGTCAAAGTCGGACGTGAACTCGTCAAAGTCGGGCATGGACAGTCAAAGTCGGGCTTGAACAGTCAGAGTCGGACGTGAACTCGTCTGAGTCGGGCGTGAACAGTCAGAGTCGGGCGTGAACTCGTAAGAGTCAGACGTGAACTCGTCAGAGTTGGGTGTGAACTGGTCAGAGTCGGGCGTGAACAGTCGGACGTGAACTGGTCAGAGTCAGACGTGAACTCGTCAGAGTCGGGCGTGAACAGGCAGAGTCGGGTGTGAACTCGTCAGAGTCGGGTGTGGACAGTCAAAGTCGGACGTGAACTGGTCAGAGTTGGGCGTGAACAGTCAAAGTCGGACGTGATCGGTCAAAGTCGGGCGTGAACAGTCAGGTGGTCATGTCGCTCGTTGTCCGGCTCACCTTCCTGATGGTGGCGGCGTACTGTCCCATCATGCTCTGGTCGATGCCATCGATCTGCCGCACGCGCTCGCAGACGGCCTCCGTCGCCATAGAGCTGAGGAGGACAGCCGGAGCGCCCGACACCACGGAAGCCGAACCCTGAACACAAACAGACACAGGTTCGATTCCCAGCATGCACCGCAGCACTTTTATGGGGGTGGGGTCAGTTAAGGGTCAGGTGAGTGAGGGGTCAAAGGTCAAACCAAAAACATGTTTACTCTGATCAAATGTGTCCGACTCTACTGAGGCTAGGTCAGGCAAGGTGCATGCTGGGAGCTGTAGTAAACAGAACAGTGCAGGGGGAGGAAGGAAGGAAGGAAGGAAGGAAGGAAGGACAGACATGTTAGGGAGAGTTCAATACCTGCTTCCTTTTCAAAGATGAAACCTTATACTGCAGACAGACAGACAGACAGACAGGTGAGGAATGAAACACAGGTGAGTGACAGGAGGACAGACAGTGAACTCTCAGCAGAAGAAGAGACACGTCAAAGTGGCATCAACAGCAGAAGAAGAAGAAGAAGAGCTGCTGGTGACAGGAAGGTTTTCTAAACGTTCTACAAACGTTATTTCAACAAGCCAGACGTGGTCATGGTCACGTGGTCACCTGATGAAGGCGTGGTCGTACTCACAGGTGGCACTGAGGCATCCCGGCTGAAGGAGGTTTTAGGAAGTGGGCGTGCGTGGAGGTGTGATAGGTGTGAGGACGCCATGAGGGGGCGTGGCAGCTGATACAGGTGATGGGGGAAGTATGGCTGAGGGGGGGAGGGGAGGGGGAGGAAATAAAACATGATCATGGAGATGAGTCATCAACAAACGGACCAATCAGAGAGCAGAGCTGTCACACTTACTGAACGTTACTGAGGAGGTTTGTCACATGACTCACAAGTCAGAGGCTAGCTAAGCTAGGCTAACAGTTTCCCCCTGCTCCCAGTCTTTGCGCTAAGCTAGGCTAACAGTTTCCCCCTGCTTCCAGTCTTTGTGCTAAGCTAGGCTAACAGTTTCCCCCTGCTCCCAGTCTTTGCGCTAAGCTAGGCTAACAGTTTCCCCCTGCTTCCAGCCTCTGTGCTAAGCTAGGCCAACAGTTTCCCGCTTCTAGTCTTTGCACTAAGCTAGGCTAACAGTTTCCCCCTGCTTCCAGTCTTTGTGCTAAGCTAGGCTAACAGTTTCCCCCTGCTCCCAGTCTTTGCGCTAAGCTAGGCTAACAGTTCCCCCTGCTTCTAGTCTTTGCGCTAAGCTAGGCTAACAGTTTCCCCCTGCTTCCAGCCTCTGTGCTAAGCTAGGCCAACAGTTTCCCGCTTCTAGTCTTTGCACTAAGCTAGGCTAACAGTTTCCCCCTGCTCCCAGTCTTTGCGCTAAGCTAGACTAACAGTTCCCCCTGCTTCTAGTCTTTGTGCTAAGCTAGGCTAACAGTTTCCTCCTGCTTCTAGTCTTTGTGCTAAGTTACGCTAACAGCTCTGACACATGAGCATCATTATCCTCCAAACTTTTGTTGAAACACTTTTATTTTGAAAAGTCAAACAGGAAGTGATGACAGCAGAGACTCTAACGTACATTCAACCAAACTGAACGTAAAACAGAAACCAGGTGGTAATGACATCACAGCTTACCGACCACTCAGCCAACCAGACGAGACGACAGCGTGTCGGGACGACAACTAACAGAACTCACCTGTCACCTGTCAGTGAGAGTGACATCATCAGGCTGTGGGCGGGGCTTGTACTCACCCTGTTGTAGAAGGGGTGCTGCGGTCCAGCCAGCCCGCTGTAGTAGCTGCTGTGCGGCTGCGGGGAGACCACGCCACCTGGCGGCGGGTTGAACGGGGCGCTGAACGAGGCTGACGGCGAGCACGCCGACGACACCTGAGAGTACACCGAGGTGGGGCGGGGCTGAGCCTCCTGCAGTGGGAGGGGCGGGTATGTGACCCCGCCCATATTCATCTGCTCGCGGGCGGCTCGCACGTCCGCGATGATCTCCCTCAGTTTGGGGTCCAGGTTCACGGTGCACGGCAGGAAGGTCCGGATGTCACGAGCCGTCAGAACCGGCGTCCGCGACGACAGGAAGACCTCGAAGCTCCGAACGTCTCCGTCGATCTCCAGAAGAGGCTCCACGTCTTTGGTGGTCGGGATGTTCTTCGACATTCTGAGGAGGACAGATGAGGACATGCGTGTTCTGTTAGCGTGTTTCTGTTAACGTGTTTCTGTTAGCGTGTTTCTGTCCACGTGACCTCTGACCTCTCGTAGATGGTCTTGAGTGTGGCCTGGTCTGGGACTCCGTCGGTCTCTTCCAGGTACAGGATGAGCCAGGACGTCCTGTAGGGCCACTGCTCGGTCAGGTTGATCCAGGACGCCAGGCGGTCCCAGTTAAAGCTGATCTGATTGGCTCGCAGCAGACGACCTGCACGCACACACAGAAAGAGGACGTTTGTACTCATCAGAACATGTTCGTGATCTGAACTGATCGAGGACCGTTGATCAGACGGTTGGCTGGTCGCTGACCTGTGACGGACACGATGTTGAGCAGCCTCCTCATCGTCTGTGGGCTGATGTCACTGAACCAATCCTCCGTCACCATCAATTTCGTCAGGTCGAACGACATCTGACGAGTCACCGAGCGCTGCACCTGCCGCCGCCGGTACGTGTCCTGAACACACAGGTCACATGATCAAACATCCATCCATCGACTGTACTAGTATGTAATACCGCACACACGCACTCACCCGGCGGTTCAGCGTCGTCTTGCTGCCAAACTTCGTCAGCTCTCCTAAACTGTGCTGCGACAGCTTCCTGTCCAACTCCTCGTGCCAACCTGCAACAGAACGACCGTCTTAGTTTGTCTGTACCGTAAACTACCGTCACGGTGACCTCTGTCATCATGGTTACCGTCAGTGTTGGCAGTGTTGTCCCCATTAGCAGGCGCAGGCGCGCACATCTTCCTGGCGCTGGAGAGTCCTCTGCTGTTGAGGAAGACGGGCAGGTGGACGATGTTCCTCATGTAGTCGTGTCCGTTGATGTTGGAGTCTCGGAGGACGCTGTTCAGGTTTTGGTTTATGGCTTTGATGATGATGTGCGGGTCGCTGGCAAAGATGGAGATGAACGGACCTTTGGAGAACAAGACCCGGACCTGCAGGACGGACAACAGAAAGACTGATCAGCTGTGGGTTCAACGTGTTCGAGGCGTTCGTGGCGTTTCGTCTCCTCACCGTGTCGAGCATCTGCAGAACTTTGTCCTGTTCGCACGAGTCCAGTCCGTCGATGACGACCGCCAACCTCGTCTGATGCTGCGTGAAGCCGTCAATGGTCTTCGCCATCCTCGCCATCAGCTCCACCTCATTCTTCAGCACCTGCAGGACGACACGTGGTTATAACCAACTCACTTCAGCTGTTTGGTTATCAGAGTACAGACACCGCACCTTCATGAAGCCCTCGCTCTTCAGCTTGTGCATCTTGTTGGCGGCGCCGTGTAGCCTCTTCCTCTGCGAGTTCAGCACCGAGTCGGTCACCTGCCACCATGTCCTGCAGTTCAGCAGCAGAGCCAGACCCACCACGCTGCCGATGGCGATCAGCACCGCGTTCACCGTCCGGTTCTCGCCGTCCACCTTAAACACGGCCAGCAACGCCATGCCGGTGAGCAGGCACACCAGGACGAGGACAAAGATGATGAAGGACGGGATGCAGCACGTCTTCTTCCACTTCCTCTTACCTGAGACGGTGAGCAGAGATGAACAGGTCAGTGTGCGTGTTGCAGTGTGTGTGTGTGTGTGTGTGTGTGTGTGTGTGTGTGTGTTACCCTGCGTCTCCTCCGTCTTGAACACTCTGAACAGACGTGTGGCGAGGAATCCGAACTCTCTCTCGCAGGCGTCAGACAGCGTCGCGATCATCTCGGCCATCGACGTTTCTCCGCCGACACTCGACAGGCGGTTGTAGTCGGTGAACAGGAACCTGCAGGCAGACGTGATGACATCAGCATGACATCATAAAGGTACCTGTGTGTGTGTGTGCACCCCCAGTCCGTCCTCCCAGGCGTTACCTGACAGGCAGAGCTCTGGTGCTCTGCTCCGGCAGCTCCGGCGGGTTCACGAACATCAACTTCAGCAGCAGCTCCAGGTACCCGATGTGACGCGCCAGCCGGGTGCTCAGCAGCCACGCCCAGTTCCAGCTCTCGCCCTCCCGACGCCCGCCGAAGTACACCACCACTGAGAGGGCAGGAAAGCGTCATGAGCACACCTCAGGACAGAGCAGGTGAACATATGAACACTGCGTCAAACTTACCAAAGAACAGGTAGAGCAGAGCCAGCAGGCTGAGCGACACCGCCATGGCGAGCTTCGGGTCAACGGTGAAGCCGAGTACAACAGCGATGGAGCCGCAGAGGAGCAGAGACAGGAAGACGATGAGCCACGAGAACTGAAACAACGGCTCGATCTGCTGCCCGGCAAACGTCTTCATCTCATCTAAGGAGGAGAGAACGTGAGGAGAACGTGAGGAGGGCATGTGGAGAGCGTGAGGAGAACGTGTGGAGAACATGAGGAGAACGTTTGTGTGTCTTACCCTCCAGCTTCTTCAGCAGGAAGGACTTCCCGCTCCCCCACTGGGCGTACAGGCCGACACAGATCGGAGGCTGCATGGTCGGCTCACTGAGGATGTCAGCGAGAGCCGAGCTGTACAGGTCATAACCCAACATGTCTCCATCTGACTCTGAGGGAGACAGGTGACCTGCAGACAGACAGACAGACAGACAGGTGTGTTTGTCACGCCTTTGCCTGGACGTTCTTCACTCGCAGGTTGCTTGGGGCTCATGGGACCGTCCGGTCTACATGTGGCCTGCGACCGTGACCCTCCTGAGGGAGCAGTACTGCGTACGTTGTACCTCAGAGTAGAACCCTTCACGTCTGCAGGGTCCAGCTGAGGCGGTTCAAGGCTCAGGATAAACTAAACCTAGACTGAGATGTAACAAACATGTTTGAGAGAACGTACGGGCTCCAAAGATCTGCGTCAGGATGCTCTTCTGGTGGCTGCAGTCAATGTTGTACGGCGTCTCTCCGGCCTTGTTGGGTCGGTACAGTAGGCGGCCATCTTTGGGGTTCCTGAGGAGGAGCTCGGCCAGGCGGCGGCTCCGCCCGCGAATGGCAATGTGGAGAGGTGTGTCTCCTTTCTGCAAAAACAGGAAGTGACAGAAGGAGTTCAAACCAGCTCCACCTCTGTGACCCTCCCTCACCATCCTGTCACATGACCAGATGTTTACCTGGATGAGTCTTAATGGTTCTCACCTTGTCGACGGCAGACACCTTGGCTCCTTTATCCAGCAGCAGCTCCACAATCTCGATGTTCCTCATCTTGGTGGCTTTGATCAGTGGAGTCTCTCCGTCCTGACAGGAAGCAGCACACATACGTCAAACACCTGATCACAGGTAACACAGACTGTGACGTCAGCTGACAGGTGTGCAGGTCTCACCTTGGTGCAGGTCTCTGTGTCCGGGTTACACTGCAGGATGTCTCTGACCATGGTGGAGTTTCCTTTCTCCACGGCCCAGTACAGTGCCGTCTTATTCTCCTGAGACAGACAGAGAGACGTCAGAGACTACGTCCAGGTTTTAGACAGTCTGCGGGGGCGTCACAGAGACTACGTCCAGGTTTTAGACAGTCTGCGGGGACGTCACAGAGACTACGTCCAGGTTTTAGACAGTCTGCGGGGACGTCACAGAGACTACGTCCAGGTTTTAGACAGTCTGTGGGGATGTCACGGAGACTACGTCCAGGTTTTAGACAGTCTGCGGGGGCGTCACGGAGACTAAGTCCAGGTTTTAGACAGTCTGTGGGGACGTCACAGAGACTACGTCCAGGTTTTAGACAGTCTGCGGGGACGTCACAGAGACTACGTCCAGGTTTTAGACAGTCTGCGGGGATGTCACGGAGACTACGTCCAGGTTTTAGACAGTCTGCGGGGACGTCACGGAGACTACGTCCAGGTTTTAGACAGTCTGCGGGGACGTCACGGAGACTACGTCCAGGTTTTAGACAGTCTGCGGGGGCGTCACGGAGACTAAGTCCAGGTTTTAGACAGTCTGTGGGGACGTCACAGAGACTACGTCCAGGTTTTAGACAGTCTGCGGGGGCGTCACGGAGACTAAGTCCAGGTTTTAGACAGTCTTTGGGGACGTCACAGAGACTACGTCCAGGTTTTAGACAGTCTGCGGGGGCGTCACGGAGACTAAGTCCAGGTTTTAGACAGTCTGTGGGTCTCACCTGTCCTCGGATGTCGATGTCGGCGTATTTATGCAGCAGAGCTCTGACGATCTCCACGTGTCCTCCCCTCACTGCTCCGATCAGCACTGTGTCACCGCTCTGTAACACAAACACACACACACAGAGGTTCAGTGGCGCCCTCTGCTGGTCATGAAGCTGTATCATTTGTCCGCCTGTCCATCCGTCTCACCCGGTCTGGGATGTTGACATACGTCCCAGCGTCCAGCAGGTCCTGGACGATCTCAGTGTATCCCTCCTTGGCGGCGATCATCAGCGCCGTGTTCCCGTCTTTGTCGGTCATGTTGACATTAGGGTTCCTCTTCAGCAGCTCCTTCACCACCTCCGTGTAGCCGCCCTTCACCGCCACGATCAGAGCCGTCATCGAGTTCTGCTCGGACCACAGAAAAGGGTTATAACACAGGTAATAACACAGTATTTATACTGTAATACAGCAGTACTAATACTACAGTAATGGCTACAGTCAGCTCTGTGTCATACCGCCCCCTCCTGGTCAACATCGGCTCCGTTCTCCAGAAGATGCATCACACAGTCAAAGTGTCCTTTCCTGGACGCCCAGATCAGAGGAGTGGTCCCATACTGTGACACACACACACGCACACAGAGACACACACACACACACACACACACAGACACACACTCAGATGAACGTTTTTTTACGTCACGTTGTTGTGACTTTGTTGTAATGCTGTCGTCACTTTGTTGTCGTCACATTGCTGTCGTTATGTTGTTGTCACGCTATCGTCACGCTGTCGTCATGTTGTTGCTGTCACATTGCTGTTGTCACGTTGTCGCCACGTTGTCGTCACGTTGTCGCCACGTTGTTTTCACGTTGTCACTTTGTTGTCACGTTGCCACTTTGTTGTCACTTTGTTGTCACTTTGTTGTCATCACTGTCGTCGTCACGTTGTCGTCACTTTGTTGTCACGTTGCTGTCACGCTGCTGTCACGTTGTCGTCATTTTGTCACGTTGTCGTCACTTTGTTGTCACGTTGTTTTTACGTTGTTGTCACGTTGTCACTTTGTTGTCGTCATGTTATCGTCACGTTGTCGTCACTTTGTCGTCACGTTGCTGTCGTTACGTTGTTGTCACTTTGTCGTCACGCTGTCGTCACGTTACTGTTGTTACATTGTTGTCACGTTGTCACTTTGTTGTCACGTTGTCGTCACTTTGTCGTCACTTTGTCGTCACGTTACTGTTGTCACTTTGTTGTCACGTTGTCATCACTTTGTTGTCGCGTTGTCATCACTTTGTTGTCACGTTGCTGTTGTTACGTTGTTGTCACTTTGTCGTCACTTTGTCGTCACTTTGTTGTCATCACTTTGTCGCCATGTTGTTGTCACTTTGTCATCACTTTGTCGTCACGTTGTCGTCATCACTTTGTTGTCATCGCGTTGTTGTTGTTACGTTGTTGTCACTTTGTCGTTGTTATGAAATTTTCTATCCTTAGGTTACACGAGGTCACGTGTGGGCCTTGAGGTCCTCAGCAGCATTAGTTGTTTGGCTTTGATTGGGAACAGGAGGTGCCAGTCTATCTCAACACTGTGGCGGCCAGGGTCGAAGAGACCTGTTGCTGCCTTCATAGACATAATAGATAGCTGGCTGTTGATGTTCCAATCTGCGTAAACAGACATCTGTGTCTCCAGACTAGAATATGTTGACAATAACACCTCCATGGGTAAAGACATTCTCTTTGGCTAATTCTGGGCGTATAGTATTTGTGGTGTTATCTTGGGGTTTAAAGTCTGACCACCAGGATGAGTTTGGCAGAATATGAGACCGACTCAGACACTTCTGATGAACTTTGAGAGTGTCTCTAATTCTCCTTGGCCAAGCGTCAGTAAATATTACAGCATAAGACATCAGAGGCTCCTGAACACTTTCTTCCCTCCTGACCTCACCATTGACCTTTGACTTCAGCAATTTCTCCACACCAGTCGTCACGTTGTTGTCGTTACGTTGTTGTCACTTTGTCGTCACATTGCTGTCGTTACGTTGCTGTCACATTGTCATCACGCTGTCGTCACGTTGTTGTCGTTACATTGTTGTTGTCGCTACACTGTTGTCACGTTGTCGTCACATTGTTGTCACGTTTTCACTTTGTCGTCATGTTGTTGTTGTTACATTGTTGTCACGTCGTCACGTTGTCGTCACGTTGTCTTTCAGTTCGTCACCTTGTCAGAACAGTTGACTTTGGCTCCATTGTTCAGCAGCAGTTTCACGATGTCTGCGTGACCTCGACCTGCAGCCCAGATGATCGGATACACACTGTACTGCTGTGAGACAGACAGAGAGACAGGCAGACAGACAGAGAGAGAGAGACAGGCAGACAGACAGAGAGACAGAGAGAGAGAGACAGGCAGACAGACAGAGAGACAGAGAGAGACAGACAGACAGACAGACAGACAGATCAGGTTAAATGTCTGTTAACATTGCTTCATTCATAATTCAAGAGAACAAATGTGTGTGTGTGTGTGTGTGTGTGTGTGTGTGTGTGTGTGTGTGTGTGTTACCTGTCCTGTAGTGTTGGGGTTAGCTCCATGTTCCAGCAGCAGCTCCGTGACCTCCACACGACCTTTGTAGGCCGCCCACATCAGAGCGGTCCATCCTCCCTGAAACACACACACACACACACACACACACACACACACACATGTTAATGTTAATTCAATGTGTTTAATAGAGATTACCCATAATCCTTTGTTTTCTGTTGAAGGTTAACATGACGTTGGACTACAGGTGACATGGCCCCTCCCTCCTACATGTCCCATGATTCTCAGCGTGTGCTGCGTGGCCTCACCATGTCTCTGTGCTCGATGTAGGCGCTGTTCTCCAGCAGCTCCTTCACTACGTCCATGTGACCTTCTTTAGCAGCACAGATCAGAGCCGACCAGCAGTCCTGACAACAGAGAGACACATGGTTACCATGGAAACACCTGATTAACTCTGCCTGTCTCCTAGCAACCGCAGCATCCGAGGCGACGAGAGCAGAGCGTTTCACAGGGAGGCGGCGGGTGCGTTTAGTTTGCTCACCACGTCGTCCAGGTTGACGTTGGCTCCTCTCCTGATGAGCTCCTGGACGATCTCCAGACTGCCCTGCTCCGCCGCCAGCATGAGCGGCGTCTGCCCGTTCTGATGACACACACACACAGGTCACATGACACAGGTCACATGACATATGGTTCATGTCTAATGAAAACAACTCTTTGTTTTTCAGACAGAGCTGCAGCTACTGGGAGGAACGTTAGAGGAACATTAGAGGAACGTTAGAGGAACATTAGAGACATATATTTGATGTCTAAGATTGTTGACGTACGTCGCTGCGTCCGTCCACCTCCTTGAAGCGGTCCAGGTGAGCCTTCAGGGCGGACAGGTTCTCCTCCTCCACGTAGCTGAACAGGTTCTGGATGGCCAGAGTGGTCATCTTGATGGACGTGGTGGTGTCCATGATGTCTACTGTCTGTCAGTGCACCCCCTATAGGCCGGAGGACAACACGTCAGTGTAACACGTCAGCACACACAGGAAACACGCCGAGCCCCGACCTCAGATCAGATCCATAAAACTCAGCTATCAATAATCTGTTGACACTACATTACCCACAAGCCTCACAGAGTTCCACATGGAAATACACCAATGAGAGGAGCAGCTGTCCCCATGGAAACTGATTCATTGTGACCACATTGTTCACCACAGCCTCACACAGTTCATCTTTAACACAAGAGTCCAGTTTATAAAACGAAGACTAAAATATATGAAATACATCATCAGGATGACCTTAGCCTGAGCCTGAGTGAAATCTGAGTTAAACTGAACTAAACCTGAGTTAAACCTGAACTAAACCTGAGTTAAACCTGAACTAAACCTGAGATAAACTGAACTAAACCTGAGTTAAACCTGAACTAAACCTGAGTTAAACTGAACTAAACCTGAGATAAACTGAACTAAACCTGAGATAAACTGAACTAAACCTGAGTTAAACCTGAAATAAATCTTTTAAACCTGAGTTAAACCTGAGTTAGACTGAACTAAACCTGAGTTAACTGAACTAAACCTGAGTTAAACTTGAATTAAACCTGAGTTAAACCTGAAATAAATCTTTTAAACCTGAACTAAACCTGAATAAAAACTGAACTAAACCTGAATTAAACCTGAGTTTAAAGCATCAGATATGTAATTTAGTTGTCTGTCTCCATGGCAACATACGAGTGCGACATTTTGTTGAATCTGAACATGAAACAGCTGACATTTAAACTGTGTGTGTGTGTGTGTGTGTGTGTGTGTGATGAATATGTTTATTATTATTTCAGGTTGTTGTGTGTGTGTGTGTGTGTGTGTGATGAATATGTTTATTATTATTTCAGGTTGTTGTGTGTGTGTGATTAATAAAGAACTAAACATTATATTTAACATGTGATCCACATGAAGAGCAGAACGTGAGATTACATTATTATATTAAATAAACATTAACATTATAATTAACATTTAATAAACATTCAATCAGCAGACGATCAATAACCAATAAATCAGATTCAGGTTGTGTATCCTCATCGATCAGGTTAAATCATATAAACAATATAAATATATAAACAATGTAAATATAGAAACAATGTTTGACTAATTTATAATAAATAACTTTATTTTATAACACACACACACACACACACAGGACACGCCCTGTGTGTTATGAACATGTCATTAACATGTTCCAGCTCCATGTCGTCGTTAACATGTTCTTATTAACATGTATGTGTCGTGTGTCGTTAAATCTCCGCAGTCTCCTGAATAACCTTCAGCCGGTCCGAACCGAACAGAACCGAACAAAGAACCACACACACACACACACACACATTAAATGTGTAATCATTAAACTCTTTAATTAAAACATGAAATCAAACATTAAACTGATGATTTTATTGATTCTGATCAATTCATCGACGTGTCAATCAAACATTCATCGATGACAGCGGAGGATGCTGACGGTACACGGCAGAGAAGAACCGGGCTTACCTCGCGACAGGTCCGGGTTCGGGTAATAGGGTCTTGGTGTGGCTTGCAGCCGGGTTTCAGTGCCTGTTTTCGGCGTGTCTTCTTCGTGTCCTCGGCCTGTGTTCGGATGACAGCCTGCGCTCACTCCTCATCCCAAACAACAGCAGCCATCTTGATGAGAACAAACAACCGCAGCCCGCTGCGTCAACGGCGCCAAATTCACACCCGCACTTCCGTTCACTGCCGTCAAAATAAAAGCATAACGCAAAAGCGACTGAACAATTCCACCAGATTTAGAAGAATATCCTGAATTTTTATCGATTATTCTGATTATCTGCACCTCCAGGAAAGACACCACAACCACACTGAGTTCATTTCACTTCATTCAGCCTCAGATTTTGTTTAGTTTTAAACCTCATCGATACGTAGATGGTTCTTGGTCTTTTATTTTGGAGGGGTGCATTTTGTAGTTTTATGGGAACTTTGTTTAAATTTAGATTCTGTCCTTTATTTAAATTTAATAATAAAATCAGTTTATTTTCAAAGAACGGCGTCTAATTATGATTCAGTTCATTAGTGATGAATCTATTAATTATATTTACATTGATTAAAGTCAGATAATAAAGCGACAAATGGCCGCCATCATCCCATGAAGACATGCTCATGTTTATTGAGAAGAATCATTATTTTCTGTCAGTTCATTATTTAGTTCATTCATTTCTTCATCTGAACACACAGTCCAAACATGTCCAAAAGACTTCCTGTAGACGGACAGAAAGACGCCAGTGTTAAAGTCCACAGTCACCTGTGTAATAAATATAATAACTCATTAACAGTGTCAGAGGGCAAACTGCTCAGCCTGGACCATTTTATTACAGGTTAGAGTCCAGAGACACGTCGACCCGCCAAAGTAAAGGTCTAAAGCTGTGACGTCCCCGCAGACTGTCTAAAACCTGGACGTAGTCTCCATGACGTCCCCCTCAGACAAAGACAGAGTAACAACATCAAGTGTCCAAAAAAGAGTTTTAATCAGATATTTTACAAAAAACAAACAAACATGTCGTCCATATCAAACCTTCAGGAGGCGGCTGATTCGCTGTGAGAACATGATGTCACATCCTTGAACAGGAAGTAAAGAAAACGTGTTTATGATGAGACATGATGACATCATGAAGCAGCTGAACCCAAAATGTCTGTTTGAGTCTTCTGAGCAGTTCAAGAGAAGACGTGAGGAGTCCTGTAAACATACACTGAGCCATGACGTGTTCATGCTAACGTGAGTCAGCAGCTGGTGACCAAAAAAACAAAACTAACCTGAAAATGAGAAACGTCAGCTAGCTGTTAGCTACCTTCAGGCTTCAGCTGACCTGAAACAATTAGCGTCAGCTAATCTGTAAACTCCTCTACCCCGCTACACGTCCCATTAGCTAAACCAAACTGTGTTAGCCTTCTACACTGGGTTGTTAGCTAATCTGAAGATAACAGTTTTAGCTTCTACACTGAGTTGTTAGCTGACATGTTGACTGCCTTAAACCAGATGTGTGCTGATGTGTTGAACTGTTAGCTTTTAGCATCTAAACATTAGCTAACAAACAGGTGACATTGTTGGGTTCAGTTCCTGCTGTGATTTTATGGAAGAGGGACCTGATCCAGGCAGGATTTCAGGTCACATCCTGGAGTTTCACATCGAAACACAGGTCTGTTTGGAGTCACATAAATTACATAAATAACAAAAAGCTAACAGCTACGATGTAAACACGACGGCCTCCTCACGGCGACAGTGAAGACCTGCAGTAAACAAACTAAAGAACCAAGGCGACAATCATTGGCACTTTCTCCGAATCGTTTCTGAACACTGTGACGGTGATTTAACAGCTCCAACATGAAGACATCATCCATCATCACACAGCTCATCCATCCATCCATCCATCATCACACAGCTCATCCATCCATCCATCCATCCATCATCACACAGCTCATCCATCCATCCATCCATCCATCATCACACAGCTCATCCATCATCACACAGCTCATCCATCCATCCATCCATCCATCCATCCATCATCACACAGCTCATCCATCCATCCATCCATCATCACACAGCTCATCCATCATCACACAGCTCATCCATCCATCCATCCATCCATCCATCACACAGCTCATCCATCATCACACAGCTCATCCATCCATCCATCCATCCATCCATCACACAGCTCATCCATCATCACACAGCTCATCCATCCATCCATCACACAGCTCATCCATCCATCCATCCATCCATCCATCCATCCATCATCCATCATCCATCACACAGCTCATCCATCACACAGCTCATCCATCCATCCATCCATCCATCCATCCATCCATCACACAGCTTATCCATCCATCACACAGCTTATCCATCCACCCATCCATCCATCCATCCATCCATCCATCCATCCATCCATCACACAGCTCATCCATCATCCATCCATCCATCCATCCATCCATCCATCATCACACAGCTCATCCATCATCACACAGCTCATCCGTCCATCATCCATCCATCCATCCATCCATCATCACACAGCTCATCCATCATCATACAGCTCATCCATCCATCATCCATCCATCCATCCATCCATCCATCAATCCATCATCACACAGCTCATCCATCATCATACAGCTCATCCATCCATCATCCATCCATCCATCCATCCATCCATCAATCCATCATCACACAGCTCATCCGTCCATCATCCATCCATCCATCCATCCATCCATCCATCCATCATCACACAGCTCATCTGTCCATCATCCATCCATCCATCCATCCATCCATCATCACACAGCTCATCCATCATTACACAGCTCATCCGTCCATCATCCATCCATCATCACACAGCTCATCCATCATCACACAGCTCATCCATCCATCCATCCATCCATCCATCATCACACAGCTCATCCATCATCACACAGCTCATCCATCCATCCATCCATCCATCCATCCATCATCACACAGCTCATCCATCATCACACAGCTCATCTGTCCATCATCCATCCATCCATCCATCCTTCATCACACAGCTCGTCCTGTCTTCCTCGTCGATCCGTCAGCAGCTCTTACAGTATATTTTTATGTTTGTGTGTTGTCCGTCTCTGCTTGTGTTGCTGCTGTTGGTTGTCTGAATGTGAGTCCGGCAGTCGTTCTTCCTTGTGAAGACAAAGTTTTGTGTGAAACTCTTCATCAGGTTGAGCGTTTGGACCTCCTGACCGGTGGTCCACCTCCTCCTCGCCTCTCTGTACAAGTTAATGGAATATAATGTGGTTCACGGCGCTCGGCGTCCTCGCCCTCGCCCTCATGTGGTCTTCTCCTTCTGGCTGCAGTTGCTGTCTGAAGCCTCCTGGTGGCGCTGGCCCGGCTCCTGGTCGAGGTTCTTCTTCTGCTGGTCTTTGAGGCGGAGATGTCTCGGTTTGACCGGCAGTGCTACGGCCAGCAGAACGCAGCCGATGTGGAGGCTGAAGTACCAGGACCTGCAGAGACAAGACGGAGACTCAGGTGATTAATCCAGAGTCAAACCTGAGTTAAACCTGAGTTAATCCTGAGTTCGTTCTGACTTTCTGACCTGTAGAACTTGATGGATGGACCCACAGACAGCAGGACGAAAGGCACCACTGTGTAGCAAATGGCAATCTGAGTGGCTGCCCACGTGATGACATCATAGAGCAGTTTGTGGGCAGGTGACTGCAGGAAGTACGGCCGGACGTTGTGTCGCACCTGAGAGGACGAAACGTTAGCTGCTAGCATAGACGCTATGGTCACTCAACATACTGCATGCTAAGCACAGCGTATGCTTCCTAACCTCATCATAGCGAATGCTAAAGAGTTAGCAACACTCAAATGCTAACGCTTCCATGAGCTCATCATCAAACAGCTAGTTAGCAGGCTCATGAGCTAATGGCTAACGGTTAGCGGGTTAGCTCACCGCTCTAGCAGCCAGTGTGATGACGATGCCGGTGAGGAAGGTGAGGTAGTAGCCTGGATACGCTCCGTGCCACATGGCCGACAGGATGAAGGTGGCTGCTGTCGGATGGTAGGGACATCGCTCGTAACACACCCTGTTGACCAGAGGTCAGAGGTCAAACACACAGATTTAACGTGTCACATGATCTTTACTCAGCACACATGCTTCATGGGTTCATCATGTCAGGTGTGTTTGACTATGAGATGATGATGTGTGTGTCCACCAGCAGGCCCGACGTGTCTGACATTAAATTATATTAAATTAAACGAGCTCTGACCTTTTGAGCCAGTGAGCCGTCTGGATGTTCCAGTTGTCGAGGAAAACTTTGAAGCTCGTGGCTAACTGAAAGAGAAATCTGACTTTAGTTCATGAACTCAATGTTGACAAAAATACAGCTAACAGCTGATTAGCACAGTCATAAGCTAACAGCTAACAGTTATTGGTCTCCTAAGCTAAAGGCTAACAGATAAGCTAAAGGCTAACATATAAGCTAAAGTCTAACAGACAAGCTAAAGGCTAACAGATAAGCTAAAAGGCTAACAGATAGTTAACAGGGTCATCAGCTAACAGCTAACGTCCTGACCTCGATGTTGAGGATCCTCAGGTTGGAAATGAGGTCCCAGCGCGGGGAGCCGTCCTCATCGTAGCCGTTGAAGCCAAAGCCGGCGGCGTTGTTGATGGCGTCAGCTGAGGTTAAAAAGAGTTATGAAGGTTTATAGACAATGCAGCCAATGAGAGGAGAGGACAGACATGACGCTCAGAGAGTTTTATTGGATCTTTGTTGTGTGAGAACATAAAGGTAATATGTTGGATCTGAGTCACCCACCGAGCGTCCAGACGAAGTAGTACTTGGGTCTGGTGGTCAGCATGGACAGGTATAGGTAGACCACCTGAGCATAGAACGGCATGTTGGCGATGAAGTCGTCGTCGATGTTTCGTTCCACGGGGAAAACTTTACACACCGACAGAAAGACCAGGAGGCAGAAGAAGGAGGTGGCCACTTTCCGGACGACCTCCGTCTGAGGAGACACAGAGAGTTAGCTTAGTTTGAAATGAAGCTGAACGCTCCGAGGACGACACAGCTCTGACGTCCACGACAAAAACAACAAATCATCCGATAACTTCCTGTGGACTCGAGTTTGTCTTCTTCAGTGTAGCTGAGCTCTCACAGGTGAAATCAGTCGTTATGCAGACGATGTGCTCCTGTTCATACACGAGGTCAATACAGGCTGGCACAGATCCGACATTAAAGACGTGAATTAAATGTCACCTGACGGTCATGTGTCGTACATTTGGCGAAGGCTCGCTCTGCCTCAGCTTGCTGCTGGACTTCCTGTTGGCCTCCTGGTCTCTATGGCGACGGGGGTCTCCCTCGATGAAGGCGATGTAGTCGTTATAGGAGCTGGTCGGTCCGGCCAGGATGCCCATGAAGTTACAGTTGTAGCTGAAGTATTCGAGCAGACTGGGCATCCTCCTGATGGCCAGGATCTTCTGTCCTGGAGTCAGCTGTTCCTCTTTCCGGGCCATACCTGTCCAAACACATCACACAGAACATGAGCCGAGCGTCCACCTCACGGCACCGACGCAGGTGTAAAGGTGCTGCTCGCTCACCGTCGTGGATCTCAAACGCCAGGCTGGTGATTTTCTGGGTTATCACCATCATGGGGCTGCAGAGAGAACAAGAGCGGCGACGGTTAACGGAAACCACGTGACATTCAGAAGCACCTTTTATTAGCGTAGCCGAGTATCTTCTCTACAGTGAGCAAAACAAGCTAACGTAAGCTTAGCATGGGGTCTGCTAACATCAACAAACAACTACAACAGTCTAACGTCAAAGCTAAGGTTGCTGCAAAACATGCCAGATATATTTATATGTTGTGGATTTAGCTGGTTAACGTTACTTAAACGTGTCGACTTTAGCCGACAATAAATGATGTAATGTACAACGCTAAGGTGGTGCTAACGAGAGCGATGGAGGCAGGCGCTAACATGCTGACTGTAACTGAAGCTAAGCTAAGGGTTAGCTGGCTGGCTGGTGTTGGTCACTTCGTGGTGATTTGTAAATAGTGTGCTAGTTAGCATCGTTAACTCGTTACTCGTTACGTTAACGTTATTCTAACTGTGGTCGTACTTTCAGTCTCATGTTTGTCACTTTGGATCGATGAAGCTGACTGCAGTTCACTAAACGACCAAAGGTGGCGCTGTTAAGAGATGTCCTTTAAATCCAGGTGTGAACAGGAAAACCAGGTGTGGACAGGTAAATCAGGTGTGAACAGGTAAACCAGGTGTGAACAGGTAAATCAGGTCTGAACAGGTAAACCAGGTGTGAACAGGTAAACCAGGTGTGAACAGGTAAATCAGGTGTGAACAGGTGAATCAGGTGTGAACAGGTGAATCAGGTGTGAACTCTTACCCTGTGAAGTCAGCAGAGTACATGCCATAGTCGAAGACGTATACTCGAGTGATCTGACACAGGCTCAGGTAGCTGAGCGCCACCAGGAGGCAGTACCTGAAAATAACACATGATACGTGACGGACACGTGAGCGCCACCTGGAGGCTGCAGCGTCCATCACATGGTACTCCATAAACACCATCATCAGACGTGAACAGTGTCTTACTTGTGCATGTGTTCGACCCCGGTCAGGATCATGATGCCGTAGGTGAGTCCGCTCTGAACCAGGAAGTGAAGGGCATACCTGGAAATGAGAGGAAGTGAAGGGAGTCACCTGCGAAGCTACAACGCTACAGTATGTTAATAACGAGCTAACTAAAGCTAACTAAAGCTAACAGCGTCTGTCTTACCAGCCGAAGCAGAACAGAGCGAAGTACAGGCCCAGTAAAGTCGCCACCACGTGTCTGATGAACGGGCTGGTTCTGCTGGGATGAAGGAAGAGACGGAACCAGAAGGCCGACAGCAAAGCACAGAGCTGACACACCACAAAGTTTACCTGCACACAGGTGGACAGGGAGGAAACACACCTGGTTAGATCATGTGACCAAAGTCAGGAGTCTGGGGAAGCTGTAGCAGTCGTTAGTCGGTCAGTGGTAGTTGAAGTCATTCTCAGTGTCACCGAGCTAAGAGTGACTGAAGACGAAAAGACGACCAACGTGATGACGAGTCAGGAACTACATCCTCTTTCAACGTCCTCTTCGCGCTCTTCTCCTCTGCCATTATGTCCATGGCTGCTGACTGCTTCTTCTTCTTCTTCTTCTTCTTCCCAGAAAACACTAACACTCCCCCAGTGCTCTGAGCAGCTAACAAACTCAGCTAACATTAGCCAACAGCAGCTAGCAGACTGAGCTAACAGCAGTATGCTGTGCGTCCTGACTCTGGGCCCTGGGTTTGTCCTGTCAGGCAGAGGTATGGGGTCAGACGTGGTTCAGGGTTTCAGTGGTCGGGTTGTTTGGGTGGTGCAGGCGGTGTAGACGGTGTGTTGTGTTTCACAGGGAGAATTATCAGTGTCGTGTTCAGCAGCGTAACATCTGATCCGGCTGAGGAGTGAAACCGGTGACGCTGATTGATGTTCTTCATTAATAATGGACACCGTGTAAACTGACCGATTACAGCCGGGCGCTCCGCCTGCCGGGCTTTCCTCGACCGCCTGAAGCATCGACGGCTTCGTTACAGACGAGGTTGTTAACGTGAGCTGTGATTGATGAGCTCAAGACGACAGAGCCTCACCGTTAGCCTCACGCTGAGCACTGTGCTAACTCAGCCTCATGTTAGCTTAGTGTGAAGCTAAGTTAGCATGAGGCTAAGTTAACCGAGTATCATTCTAACTTAGCCTCATGCTAACGTCAGATTTCGTGTCTTCAAATGAAAACACGTTCTAGTCGTTATAAATATTTACAGCTGCTAAATGAAGGCTAACTGTTAGCTAGCTGACAAAGCTAATGTTAGCATGCTAATATCTGAGCCGGTAGCAGTGAAATAGGTATGTTATGCTAATAACAACATCAGTTAGCTTAGCTTCATGAGTTAGCTTAGCATTATCAGTTAGCTTAGCATTATCAGTTAGCTTAGCATTATTTTTACTAAGATTTATCATCTGGCCTCTTTATTGGACGTTATGCTAGCTTGTGATGCTACGCTGACTTCCTGTTTACATAGTTAATTGCGCCTGATTGGACGATGCTACAGATGTTTCCTAGCAACCGATTTAAAGTCTTAACAAGCTCAGACCAGTCTGAGACTGACAGCTGATCAGACACCTGGATCACCTGCTGAGGTGAAACATGAGGACAAGTCGTCCTGTGTGATGTCACAACATATTCAGTGATGTCATACCTGTTCTATAGTGACGTGTTATGACGTGTCTCAGGTGTGTTTTGCTGTTGAGGCCTGTGTGTGTGGAGCTGCTTCATCCTCCTCTTCATCACATAAACAGATCAGCTGATCACAAACAGCTGATTGATCTGATGGATCGACACACACACACACACACACACACACAGGTCCGGTCCGGTCGGTACACACCGGATCCGGTCCCGTACCACAGACACCAATACGAGGCCTCCATCCATGGTGGACACCCCGCCGTCGCACCGCCTTTGCCCCGCTCTCTTTATGTGTCTCACCGGCCGACCGTGTCGCATTGAGCGCCGTGTGTGTGAGCGCCAGCAGCCGGTCTCCGCCCCGGCGGAGCCCCAGAGTCCCGGAGGCTCCGCTCCTGTCCCCGGTGGGTCTTACCTGGTCCAGCGGCAGGTTGGTGATCTCGCTGACCGGCTGCAGGAGGCTGGAGCCGGTACAGGCCGTGGATCGGCTGTCTTCAGCGGCCATAGCTCCGTGTCTGTTCCCGGCCCGGGGGGGTGCTGCTTCTGTGTCCGGCTGCAGCAGCTCAGAGGCGGCGGCGGAGGCTCCGTGATCCGCCGACAGTCTGTCTGTCTGTCTGTGATGATGATGATGATGATGCTCCTTCCTCCTCTTCTTCCTGCTCCTCCTCCTCCTCCTCCTCAGTCTGTCTTCCCCTCCTCCCTCTGATGCCCCCACTCTCCCTCTCACATCTCTTGGTCCTTCCTCCTCCTCCTCCTCCATCCTTGTCTCCTTGTCTCCTTGTTCCTCCACGTCTCTCCTCAGAGACAAAGGACCTCCTCTTTGTTTGTTTGTTTGTTTATAATTTTCATCCATTCAGAATCGAGCAGGACACAGACTGACCAATCAGAGCGAGCGAACAGACTGATTTTATTTTGTTAAATGTCACTTTTTGTTTTTCACAATAAAGCATCTGCAGACAAAATGGAGAGCCCAGGTGCATGCTGGGAAACGTTCAGCTCAACGAATAAACCCTAAAAACTGGACGTAGTCTCTGAGACTGTCTAAAACCTGGACGTAGTCTCTGAGACTGTCTAAAACCTGGACGTAGTCTCCGAGACGTCCCCGCAGACTGTCTAAAACCTGGACGTAGTCTCCGTGACGTCCCCGCAGACTGCCTAAAACCTGGACGTAGTCTCCGTGACGTCCTCGCAGACTGTCTAAAACCTGGACGTAGTCTCCGTGACGTCCTCGCAGACTGTCTAAAACCTGGACGTAGTCTCCGTGACGTCCTCGCAGACTGTCTAAAACCTGGACGTAGTCTCCATGACGTCCCCACAGAATCACAGAGGTTGATTCTTGAAGATGACATGCAGTGTTTTTTCAAGGATACTTTAAACTCTTGAAAATTCCTGGAATTTAAAAACACGGTGTGCTCCTTTAAACAGAGAGCAGTCCGTCCTGCAGGGGGCGTCAGTCGGCCTCAGAGCGGTGTGCCAGCAGACACTAAACCGTAGAAGAAGAAAAGGTTTGTTTTGGTTGGTTGTCCTGACAGCAGCTAGCCTGTTAGCTTGAGTTAGCTTGAGGTAAACATGTCGGCCACAGAGGACGACACCGAGCTGAGGGACCTGCTGGTCCAGAACCTGGAGAACACCGGAGTGCTCAACAAGCTCAAGGTCCAGACACGGTTTATTCATTATCACCAGAACTGACCGGACAGTGCTGCCGAGCCGAGCCGGGCCGGGTTAGGCTAACGTTAGCTCACTTAGCAGTTAGCAAACTTCAGGTTTTATTTTATTTATTAGACTTTTTCCCGCCAAACAAAGCTAATATTGTAGTTCTGACCAGCTGGAACTGACGGAAAGTAACAGATTACTCCGTGTTAGAGGAAGTTCTCAGATACTGCTTGTCTGCTCTGTAGTCTTCTGACCACACACTACACACTGATACAGTTTGGACCGTTTGGGGCTCGAACCTCCGATCAGCTGATCAGTGGACGACCTGCTGCACCTCCGAGCCACAGGACACTGCTGCCCCGCAGCCTGGAGAGCCTGGAGAGCCTTCCAGGCACCCCTTACATTAAATCAAGTTAAATAAATTAGATCAGTGATGACGTAACGTTCAGGATGAGCAGAAGTTTCAGCTGATGAATTATCAAACATTTATTTACAACACGAACGTTAGAAAAACATTAAAACAACGTTAAACCAACGTGACTGTCTCCCCCTGCAGGCTGAGATGAGAGCTGCAGTCTTCCTGGCCATGGAGGAGCAAGACAGACTGGAGGTGACTGTTACATCACTTCCTGTCAGCTGATTCACTTTCACTGAAGCTCCTCCTACCATTGTTGATGTTGTTCCTCCCCCCTCTCCCCCCTCCCTCCCCCCTTTCCCTCCCCTCTCTTCCTCTCCTCCCCCTCTCCCTCTCCTCCCCCTCTCTTCCTCTCCTCCCCCTCTCCTCTCCTCCCCCTCTCCCTCTCCTCTCCTCCCCCTCTCCCTCTCCCTCTCCTCTCCTCCCCCTCTCCCTCTCCTCCTCCTCCTCTCCCTCTCCTCCCCCTCTCTTCCTCTCCTCCCCCCTCCCTCTCCCTCTCCTCCCCCTCTCCCTCTCCTCCTCCTCCTCTCCCTCTCCTCCCCCTCTCTTCCTCTCCTCCCCCCTCTCCCTCCTCCTCTCCCTCTCCTCCCCCTCTCTTCCTCCCCTCCTCCCCCCTCCCTCTCCTCTCCTCTCCTCCCCTCCCTCCCTCTCCCTCTCCTCTCCCTCTCTTCCTCTCCTCCCCCCTCTCCCTCCTCCTCTCCCTCTCCTCCCCCTCTCTTCCTCCCCTCCTCCCCCCTCCCTCTCCTCTCCTCCCCTCCCTCCCTCTCCCTCTCCTCCCCCTCTCTTCCTCTCCTCCCCCCTCCCTCTCCCTCTCCCTCTCCTCCCCCTCCCCCTCTCCCTCTCCTCCCCCTCTCTTCCTCTCCTCCCCCCTCTCCCTCCTTCTCTCCCTCTCCTCCCCCTCTCTTCCTCCCCTCCTCCCCCCTCCCTCTCCTCTCCTCTCCTCCCCTCCCTCCCTCTCCTCCCCCTCTCCCTCCCCCTCTCTTCCTCCCCTCCCCCTCTTCTCCTCCTCCTCCCCCTCTCCCTCCCCCTCTCTTCCTCTCCTCCCCCCCTCCCTCCCCCTCTCCCTCCTCCTCCTCCTCTCCGTCTCCTCTCCTCTCCTCCCCCTCTCCCTCCTCCTCCTCCCCCTCTCCCTCCCTCTCCTCTCCTCCCCCTCTTCTCCTCCTCCTCCCCCTCTCCCTCCCCCTCTCCCTCTCCTCTTCTCCTCCTCCTCCCCCTCTCCCTCTCCTCTCCCTCTCCTCTCCCTCCTCTTCTCCCCCTCTCCCTCTCCCTCTCCCTCTCCTCCCCCTCTCTTCCTCTCCTCCCCCCTCCCTCTCCCTCTCCTCCCCCTCTCCCTCTCCTCCTCCTCCTCTCCCTCTCCTCCCCCTCTCTTCCTCTCCTCCCCCCTCTCCCTCCTCCTCTCCCTCTCCTCCCCCTCTCTTCCTCCCCTCCTCCCCCCTCCCTCTCCTCTCCTCTCCTCCCCTCCCTCCCTCTCCCTCTCCTCTCCCTCTCTTCCTCTCCTCCCCCCTCTCCCTCCTCCTCTCCCTCTCCTCCCCCTCTCTTCCTCCCCTCCTCCCCCCTCCCTCTCCTCTCCTCTCCTCCCCTCCCTCCCTCTCCCTCTCCTCCCCCTCTCTTCCTCTCCTCCCCCCTCCCTCTCCCTCTCCCTCTCCTCCCCCTCCCCCTCTCCCTCTCCTCCCCCTCTCTTCCTCTCCTCCCCCCTCTCCCTCCTTCTCTCCCTCTCCTCCCCCTCTCTTCCTCCCCTCCTCCCCCCTCCCTCTCCTCTCCTCTCCTCCCCTCCCTCCCTCTCCTCCCCCTCTCCCTCCCCCTCTCTTCCTCCCCTCCCCCTCTTCTCCTCCTCCTCCCCCTCTCCCTCCCCCTCTCTTCCTCTCCTCCCCCCCTCCCTCCCCCTCTCCCTCCTCCTCCTCCTCTCCGTCTCCTCTCCTCTCCTCCCCCTCTCCCTCCTCCTCCTCCCCCTCTCCCTCCCTCTCCTCTCCTCCCCCTCTTCTCCTCCTCCTCCCCCTCTCCCTCCCCCTCTCCCTCTCCTCTTCTCCTCCTCCTCCCCCTCTCCCTCTCCTCTCCCTCTCCTCTCCCTCCTCTTCTCCCCCTCTCCCTCTCCCTCTCCTCTCCTCCCCCTCTCCCCCTCCTCTCCCTCCCCCTCTCCCTCTCCTCTCCTCCCCCTCTCCCTCCTCTCCCTCTCCCTCTCCTCTCCTCCTCCTCTCCCTCCTCTCCCTCCCCCTCTCCCCCTCCTCTCCTCCTCCTCTCCCTCCTCTCCCTCCCCCTCTCCCTCCTCTCCCTCTCCCTCTCCTCTCCTCCTCCTCTCCCTCCTCCCCCTCCCCCTCTCCCTCTCCCTCTCCTCTCCTCCCCCTCTCCCTCCTCTCCCTCCCCCTCTCCCTCCCCCTCCCCCTCCCCCCCTCCCTCTCCTCTCCTCCTCCTCTCCCTCCTCCCCCTCCCCCTCTCCCTCTCCCTCTCCTCTCCTCCCCCTCTCCCTCCTCTCCCTCCCCCTCTCCCTCCCCCTCCCCCTCTCCCTCCTCTCCCTCCCCCTCTCCCTCTCCTCTCCTCCCCCTCTCCCTCCTCTCCCTCCCCCTCTCCCTCCTCTCCCTCTCCCTCTCCTCTCCTCCTCCTCTCCCTCCTCCCCCTCCCCCTCTCCCTCTCCCTCTCCTCTCCTCCCCCTCTCCCTCCTCTCCCTCCCCCTCTCCCTCCCCCTCCCCCTCCCCCTCTCCCTCTCCTCTCCTCCCCCTCTCCCCCCTCCCTCTCCCTCTCCTCTCCTCCCCCTCTTCTCCCCTCCTCTCCTCCTCCTCAGAATAAATCTCCTCTGATCAACGAGCAGTTGAAGAAATGTCTCAACACTACAGATGGTGAGTTTCTTCTTCTGTGCTGTGTCTGTGTAGTTGTAGTCCAGGTGGATGATGGGAGTTGTAGTTCTTTGACATCATGTGTGTCTGTGTAGTTGTAGTCCAGGTGGATGATGGGAGTTGTAGTTCATTGGCATCGTGTGTGCAGGTCGTGTGGTGGCCGGTCTGATCGTGGACTTCCTGCAGGTGTTTCACCTGGACTTCACGCTCGCCGTGTTCCAGCCGGAGGTCAACTCTGTAAGTGTCACAACCAAACTCTTCTTCCTGTCTGATGAACTCTACTTCCTGTGTGGTGAACTCTCCTTCCTGTCAGCCAAGCGGTCTGGACAGTCGCGAGTCGGTCTGCAGAGATCTGGACCTGTCAGACGTCAACAAGAACTGTCCTCTGCTGCTGGAGCTCGTCAGGAGACGACGCCGAGCCACGGAGATGACCGACCAATCAGCTGGCAGAGTGACAGAGGTGAGTGCACAGTGACCAATCAGAGCTGCACTTCCACCGGCGGCCACCAGGGGCAAACGTTCACTGCAGTACTTCACCTGTGAGGTACTTTACCTGTGTAATACTACACCTCACAGGTACATGTGTACATTGTACTTGATTACTTTGACAGCTTTGGTTACCTTACGGCAGAAATATGAATCATGTCACTGCAACAACTAAACTTCAAATACTTCAGTGTGAACGCAGTACTTTGACCTGTAGTACCGTGTACTCTGAGTATTAGTTACTTTTACTCGAGTACTTTCAAAATTTAAATCTGATTTTGTTTTTTCACAGATCGACAGAAACATCTGCAAGGTGAGTTAGCTGTTAGCCGTTAGCTGAGTTAGCAGTTAGCTGAGTTAGCCGTTAGCTGAGTTAGCAGTTAGCTGTTAGCTGAGTTAGCAGTTAGCTGTTAGCTGAGTTAGCTGTTAGCTGAGTTAGCAGTTAGCTGAGTTAGCCGTTAGCTGAGTTAGCAGTTAGCTGAGTTAGCTGTTAGCTGAGTTAGCAGTTAGCTGAGTTAGCCGTTAGCTGAGTTAGCAGTTAGCTGAGTTAGCTGTTAGCTGAGTTAGCCGTGGTTTGTCTTCATGTTTGTGTCTCTGCTGTCGTAGGAGCCGTCTCAGAAACAGATCGCACACGCCCGGAAGAAATTTGATTTTTACGACAAGGTGCGTGTCCATGACCTGCAGTGACATCATCAGTCTGTGACCAATCACAGGTGGCGTTGCTGAGCCTGATTGCTGTTTGTTTGTTTCCTCCTGCAGGACGGCAGCGGCTCAGTGCTGAAAGACGACCTGAAGAGTGTTTTCACCGACCTGTTCCCCGGACTGACCAGGTGAGTCTGCACACACACACACACACACAGAAACACACACGAGTGTAGTTTGTCCGTTCTAGGCTTCTGTAGAAATGAAAGAAAGAACAGCGTCAACATCATAAAACCCTGAAATGATGAAAACAAACTGAAACCACGAGGAAGTGACATCTGATCACAGATCAGCTGATCATCTGTGATCAGGACACCATGGTAACACCAGGTGTGCTGTTGATGTTATAAACCTGGTTGTGTGTGTGCAGGAGCATGTTGGAGTCATTCGTCTGTGACGAGCTCAGAGCTGCAGACAGAAGCTTCTCCAAAAGTAAGACTCTTTATCGAGGATGACCAATGATAAGACGTGTGCGGGCATGTTCTCCAAATGTCTGAATGTTTTCTGTCGTTTGTTTTCACAGCCGTCGACTTCCAGCTGTTTCTGAGACTTTACAGGCGTCTGTTCTCCAACTGCAGGAGTGTGGTGAGGCTAACAATGCTAACAGGCTAAACTAAGATGTTAGCATATTGACGTTAGCATCTGGTGAATGAAACTTTTGAATGTTTCCTGCTGTGCTGTCTGAACTCGTCGTCTCCGTTCAGGTCATCCAGGACTTTGATGTGTGTCGCTGTCCTGAGGACAAACCCAGCTCTCCACCTGTCAGTAAGGTAAGGTGTGACATCACCAGGTGAGCTCTGAGTCTTGCAGCATCAGAGGTTATTCTGTGATCAGCTGAGCCGCTGCTCCTTTTTTAACTTCATGATGAGGTATATATTATTTATTAATGAGCTCCACCCTGTCCTTTGTGACCACACCCAGCAGTGATGTCACAGTGTCCAGGAGTGCACTGTGACATCACTGCAGCACAGAAATGGGATTTACACAAAGTGTTAAAGGTCCAGTGTGTATCAGCTGTATGTGCTCCACTTTTCATACAGACTGTAATGAAACAGATAGAGCCCCTTAAAATCTGCCACACCGGACCTTTAACTTAAAGAGTCGACACACAGTGATATTTGGTAAACAGAGTTTCAGAGGACTGTTTCAGGTCTGCAGGTGTTAGGAAGCTGATAGTGTCCCTGTCCCTGTCCCTGTCGTGCACAGATCCCCAGATATAAAGGCCAGAGTCTGAGAGGACAGAGAGCAGCCAAGGTAACGACATGAAGAGCAGTTATAAACACATGAAGAACAGTTATAAACATGAAGAACAGTTACAAACATGAAGAACAGTTACAAACACATAAAGAAGAGTTATAAACACAAAGAACAGTTACAAACACACGGAGAACAGTTATAAACACAAAGAACAATTATAGACACATAAAGAAGAGTTATAAACACAAAGAACAGTTACAAACACACAGAGAACAGTTATAAACACAAAGAACAGTTACAAACACACAGAGAACAGTTATAAACACAAAGAACAGTTACAAACACACGGAGAACAGTTATAAACACACAAAGAACAGTTATAAACACACGTAGAACAGTTATAAACACACGAAGAACATTTATATACACAAAGAACAGTTATAAACACACAAAGAACAGTTATAAACACACGTAGAACATTTATATACACAAAGAACAGTTATAGACACATAAAGAAGAGTTATAAACACAAAGAACAGTTACAAACACACGGAGAACAGTTATAAACACACAAAGAACAGTTATAAACACACGTAGAACAGTTATAAACACACGAAGAACATTTATATACACAAAGAACAGTTATAAACACACAAAGAACAGTTATAAACACACGTAGAACAGTTATAAACACACGAAGAACATTTATATACACAAAGAACAGTTATAAACACATAAAGAACAGTTATAAACACATGAAGAACAGTTATAAACACAAAGAACAGTTATACACACAAAGAACAGTTATAAATACGAAGAAAAGTTATAAACACACGAAGAACAGTTATAAACGAACAGTTATAAACACAAAGAACAGTTATACACACAAAGAACAGTTATAAATACGAAGAACAGTTATATACACGAAGAACAGTTATAAACACATGAAGAACAGTTATAAACACACAAAGAACAGTTATAAACACGAAGAACAGTTATAAACACAAAAAACAGTTATACACACAAAGAACAGTTATAAATACGAAGAACAGTTATAAACATACGAAGAACAGTTATAAACAGAAAGAACAGTTATAAACACATGAAGAACAGTTATAAACACACGAAGAACAGTTATAAACACAAAGAACAGTTACAAACACATGAAGAACAGTTATAAACACATAAAGAACACAAAGAACAGTTATAAACACACGAAGAACAGTTATAAACAGAAAGAACAGTTATAAACACGAAGAACAGTTATAAACACATAAAGAACAGTTATAAACACACAAAGAACAGTTATAAACATGAAGAACAGTTATAAACACATAAAGAACAGTTATAAACACACGAAGAACAGTTATAAACACACAAAGAACAGTTATAAACACAAAGAACAGTTATAAACACACGAAGAACAGTTATGAACAGAAAGAACAGTTACAAACAGAAAGAACAGTTATAAACAGAACAGTTATAAACACGAGGAACAGTTATAAACACATGAAGAACAGTTATAAACACACAAAGAACAGTTATAAACAGAAAGAACAGTTATAAACAGAAAGAACAGTTATAAACAGAAAGAACAGTTATAAACACGAAGAACAGTTATAAACACGAAGAACAGTTATAAACACACGAAGAACAGTTATAAACACGAAGAACAGTTACAAGCACATAAAGAACAGTTATAAACACATGAACAGTTACAAGCACATAAAGAACAGTTACAAGCACATAAAGAACAGTTATAAACACATGAAGAACAGTTATAAACACGAAGAACAGTTACAAACACATAAAGAACAGTTACAAACACATAAAGAACAGTTACAAACACATAAAGCACAGTTATAAACACACAAAGAACAGTTATAAACACGAAGAACAGTTATAAATACACAAAGAATAGTTATAAACACACAAAGAACAGCTCTGGTTCATCAGCTTCATACTAACAGCCCAGCTGCTTACTAACAACGACATCCACCTGCTTAGTACATTTGAAGGATCATAAGACTGACATAAGAGAGTATGAATATCATAGCTGACACTATAGGGATACATTGTAGCGTCGTACAGACGTTATAATCGCAGTCTGAGGACAGCAGGGAGGAGTCCTTACTTTTTACTGTCAGTAAAAACCTCACAGACGTCACGTAGTGAGGTCATGAATCAATAATTATTATTTGTACAGCCTTCATAGATTAAGACAAGATGTTGATGTGAAATGTTCTGATCCAGGCTAATGAGGAAGTTATTCAGACTTTGATCTGCTCTCATGACCTAAATGAAGCGTGCTGTGTGGTGAATTGTGGTTCAGTCTGACGTTGCAGAGACGAGGTGGGTGGATGTTTCTGATCAGACAAAGTTTCTGTGATGTAAACACATTGATTATTTCTCATGTAGTGATGTTGTGGTTTTCACTCCTCTCACTGCAGGAGGCTCAGTTAGCATAAGGCTCAGTTAGCATGAGGCTCAGTTAGCATGAGGCTATGGTTCCTGGACGGTTCTGGACCTGAACTGACTCGACCTGAACACCATGACTCAGCATCACTTCATCTTTAATCAGCACTATTTAATGATCGTTCTGCTTCCTGCTTCTGGACTCAAAGCTCGTCACATGACCGCTGTCGTCCAGTGTTTGACCTCTGTGTGTGTGTGTGTGTGTGTGTGTGTGTGTGGTCGGTCAGGACTCGGACGGCGTGGCGTCTCCGGGTAAAGCAGAGTTCCAGCAGCAGCGACTCGTGGACTCCGCTGTGAAGAGGGAGCGTGTGGACCTGGACCTGCAGGATGACCTTGATGACGGAGACTCGTTCTTTGACGACCCGCTGCCCAAACCTCAGAAGACCTATGGCTGGTGAGGACGCCTGACCTCTGACCTCTGTGCAGCTGATGAGGGTGCAAACGTGCATAAGTCTTCGTGTCTTTGACTTCCTGTCGAGTCTTTGTCATCTAAACATAATCGACGTGCTGTGTAAACAAGCGCTTTTATTGTGAAATCCGTACAGGAAGTGATCACATGACGTTAGCTCTTTGAATGTGGACTCATCACGTCTTGTCCTCCGTGTCCCTCTGAGCTCATCTTACCTGTCCAGGTGGCTCCTCATGTCTGTTTCCATTTCCACACTTAAATGTCCCTCTACTTCCTGTTCCTGTCTCCTTATGTCCTCTCCTAACTACCTGCATCCTACCTGTCCTCTCTACCTGTCCTCTCTACCTGTCCTCTCTACCTGCATCCTACCTGTCTTCTCTACCTGCATCCTACCTGTCCTCTCTACCTGCATCCTACCTGTCCTCTCTACCTGTCCTCTCTACCTGCATCCTACTTGTCCTCTCTACCTGTCCTCTCTACCTGCATCCTACCTGTCCTCTCTACCTGTCCTCTCTACCTGCATCCTACCTGTCCTCTCTACCTGTCCTGCGTCCCCCTCCTCACCTGCAGTGTTGACCCTCTGATGGAGGACTGTGTCTCTGGTCCGGTCGTGTCCCCCATGAGACGAGGCCAAAGCCTCAGCGAGTGAGTCTGCACGGCGTCCTCGTCGTCCTTGTCGTCCTCCGATTAGCCTGGTCCCGGTTCAATCTGGACCCGGTTCAATCTGGACCCGGTTCAATCTGGACCCGGTTCACAGAGTGTTGTCTGTTTGTGCTCATGTGGGCGTCGCCATGTTGGACTGTTTGTGTTGTGGTTGCTGTTCATTTCCCAGCATGCATCAGTATGGCCTCATCCACAGCTAACGTGATGACATCATCAGGAGGCTGAACCCGGAGACTGGATCAGACCGGATCAGACCGGAGTCAGTGAAGCAGCTCCTGGTTCAGTCTCAGGAGACCAGGACCCAGAGACCAGTGTGAACTGGATCACAGTGTGCACGGCCTCTGGGTTCAGTTTGTGTCTCTTTGTGTCTCTGTGTCTCTGTGTCTTTGTGTCTCTTTGTGTCTCTGTCTCTGTGTGTCGCTGTGTCTTTGTGTCAAAGTGACAAAGAGACAGAGACACAAAGACACAGAGACACAGTCTTTGTGTCTCTGTGTCTTTGTGTCTCTGTGTCTTTGTGTCTCTTTGTGTCTCTGTCTCTTTGTGTCTCGTTGTGTCTCTGTCTCTGTGTGTCTCTGTGTCTTTGTGTCAAAGTGACAAAGAGACAGAGACACAAAGACACAGAGACACAGAGTCTCTGTGTCTTTGTGTCTCTGTCTCTTTGTGTCTTTGTGTCTCTTTGTGTCTTTGTGTCTCTGTGTCTCTTTGTGTCTCTGTGTCTCTGTGTCTCTTTGTGTCTCTGTCTCTTTATGTCTCTGTGTCTTTGTGTCTCTGTCTCTTTGTGTCTCTTTGTGTCTCTGTCTCTGTGTGTCTCTGTGTCTTTGTGTCAAAGTGACAGAGACAGAGACACAAAGACACAGAGACACAGAGTCTCTGTGTCTTTGTGTCTCTGTCTCTTTGTGTCTCTGTGTCTTTGTGTCTCTGTGTCTTTGTGTCTCTTTGTGTCCTTGTGTCTCTTTGTGTCTCTGTCTCTCTGTGTCTTTGTGTCTCTGTGTCTTTGTGTCTCTTTGTGTCTCTGTCTCTCTATGTCTTTGTGTCTCTGTGTCTCTTTGTGTCTTTGTGTCTCTGTGTCTTTGTGTCTCTGTGTCTCTTTGTGTCCTTGTGTCTCTTTGTGTCTCTGTCTCTCTGTGTCTTTGTGTCTCTGTGTCTTTGTGTCTCTTTGTGTCCTTGTGTCTCTGTGTCTCTGTCTCTCTATGTCTTTGTGTCTCTGTGTCTCTTTGTGTCTTTGTGTCTCTTTGTGTCTCTGTCTCTCTATGTCTTTGTGTCTCTGTGTCTCTTTGTGTCTTTGTGTCTCTGTGTCTTTGTGTCTCTGTGTCTCTTTGTGTCCTTGTGTCTCTTTGTGTCTCTGTCTCTCTGTGTCTTTGTGTCTCTGTGTCTTTGTGTCTCTTTGTGTCCTTGTGTCTCTGTGTCTCTGTCTCTCTATGTCTTTGTGTCTCTGTGTCTCTTTGTGTCTTTGTGTCTCTGTGTCTTTGTGTCTCTGTGTCTTTGTGTCTCTGTGTCTCTTTGTGTCTTTGTGTCCTTGTGTCTCTTTGTGTCTCTGTCTCTCTGTGTCTTTGTGTCTCTGTGTCTTTGTGTCTCTTTGTGTCCTTGTGTCTCTTTGTGTCTCTGTCTCTCTATGTCTTTGTGTCTTTGTGTCTCTGTGTCTCTTTGTGTCTTTGTGTCTCTGTGTCTTTGTGTCTCTTTGTGTCTTTGTGTCTCTGTGTCTTTGTGTCTCTGTGTCTCTTTGTGTCTTTGTGTCTCTTTGTGTCTCTGTGTCTCTGTGTCTTTGTGTCTCTGACTCTCTATGTCTTTGTGTCTTTGTGTCTCTGTGTCTCTTTGTGTCTCTGTGTCTTTGTGTCTATGTGTCTCTTTGTGTCTTTGTGTCTTTGTGTCTCTGTGTCTCTTTGTGTCTCTGTGTCTTTGTGTCTTTGTGTCTCTGTGTCTCTTTGTGTCTCTGTGTCTTTGTGTCTTTGTGTCTCTTTGTGTCTCTGTGTCTCTGTGTCTTTATGTCTTTGACTCCTGGTCTTAGTCTCTGACCTGTCTTCCTCCCTCCTCTCTCAGTCTGTCTGTCCTGGCTGCTGACTCAGACGGCCCTCTCTCTGAGCTCAGGTGAGCCTCAGGTGATCTCTGATCATCACACCAAACTTACAGCAGAGATGTGACATCATCGTGTGTGATGTCATCCAGAACAAATGTTATTAAACCAATCAGAGATCAGAGAAACACTGCTAACTATATGATGTACCTGTAAACCACGCCACAGCTGAGCAGTCACCTAGCAACAGCTTAGCAACATGAACATGTGACCATATGACACGATGTTACTTCACCCAAAGTATCATGGGATATGTAGTTCTCAGAATAAGAAATGATGTTTGTGTGTTAGCTTCCCTCGTCTCCTCAGCTCACTCTGTCCTGTTTGTGTCCCAGGAAGGCGGAGACATCCAGGGCCAGAGACAGTCCAGCAGGGTCCCTGTCCGAGACCCAGAGACCAGGAGGAGGAGGAGGAGGAGCAGGAGGAGGAGGAAGCAGCATGTCGGAGCAGGGCCACAGCAGGAGCGGTCAGTTCATGTTGTTTACAGCGCCCCCTAAAGTCTGCAGAGCTCATTACAGCCACAGATGGATTGTAACAGTTTGTCCAGAGGGGGCGCTGCAGGGCAGACCATCCTCTGGAGAGCAGGAATATGCAGATTTCATGAGTTTGTTTTTCTTCTTCTTCTTCAGGAGTGTCAAACTCAAACAGAGAGAAAGTCTTCAGAGACTCAAAGACTCTGAACGACAAAACCGGATCTCTGCACTTAGGTAAGACTCAAACCTGGTCCACAGCCCGTCCTGCTGAAGGCCTACGAGGACGTCTGCAGTCACTTAGACTTTTTATTAAACACCAACTTTGTTCTTTTCTAAGTAAACGTGAACGTCGTCTGAATATTTCTTTTTCTTTTTCTTTGTTTAAACTTTCAAACTTTGTTTCACAGATGACGACGTTGAATATGACGATGACTTTAACAGGTAAGACTGACGCCGGGACGTGTTTTTACTTTTGTCTGTTTAGATACAGAGCAGCCCGGGCTGAGTCAGGAACTATTTTAAAAACTTGTGTTGCGTTCGAGGACGTCCGAGAGGAAAGACTCGAGTGAAACTTCAAAGTGACCCTGAAGGTTTAACCCTCCTCTGATTTCAGCCACCGCTCCGACCTCTCCAAGAGCGAGCTCAGCATCGGCGAGGAGATCGAGGAGGTTTCCATCGAAGGACCTGACAACAGCGACAAGGTGACCACGCCTACCCCAGGTCTGACCCGGTTCAGGTCTGACCCGGTTCAGGTCTGTCCTGGTTCAGGTCTCGCCTGGTTCAGGTCTGACCCGGTTCAGGTCTGTCCTGGTTCAGGTCTCGCCTGGTTCAGGTCTTTCCTGGTTCAGGTCTGTCCTGGTTCAGGTCTCGCCTGGTTCAGGTCTCGCCTGGTTCAGGTCTGTCCTGGTTCAGGTCTCGCCTGGTTCAGGTCTTTCCTGGTTCAGGTCTGTCCTGGTTCAGGTCTCGCCTGGTTCAGGTCTTTCCTGGTTCAGGTCTCTCCTGGTTCAGGTCTCGCCTGGTTCAGGTCTTTCCTGGTTCAGGTCTGTCCTGATTCAGGTCTCTCCTGGTTCTGGTTTGACCTGGTTCTGGTCTGTCCTGGTTCTGGTCTCTCCTGGTTCAGGTCTCTCTTGGTTCTGGTCTCTCCTGGTTCAGGTCTCTCTTGGTTCTGGTCTCTCCTGGTTCAGGTCTCTCTTGGTTCTGGTCTGTCCTGGTTCTGGTCTGACTGTTGTGTGTTCTGTTCCACAGTTTGATGGATCCACTCAGGACCTGAGCGTCTCTCAGCTCAGTCAGAGTCACGGAGCCGACTACATGGAGGAAGTGGCGTGACCCGCCTGTCGGCTCTCCCATCATGCACCTCTTCGTATCGTCAATATTTAAGTCTGTACAGTTTGAAATAAAGTGACCAATCAGAATCCAGAATTCAACAACGCTGTGTGCTCATTTAAATAACAGCATTTATAATTAGTGTAATTTAAAGAGTTTATCTCTGCAGTCTGTCAGCAGGTGGCGCTCTGAGAGATGATTCATTATAAAACATTTAAAATCATTTAATTAGAGTCAGCACAGACATGAAACATCGTTACCACGACAACAGACGTCAGAAGAAACAGCTGATGTAGCTGATGAATTTAAAATATTAAAAATCTCATTTAAGGTTGCAGACTATAAAACCATATTAAAATGTTCTTTAAAGGTTTTTATTGAGTTATTTAAAGTTACTGTTTGGAGCGACACACACACACACACACACACACACACACACAGAGTCAGGTCTTCTTCACGTGTTTAACCCTCAGAATGTTTCAATGTTGTTTATGTCATAATTGTTATTTTTTCATCTAATTTCACCAAAATAACACGGATGTTTCCGGTAGCTCCACATAAAATCAATTTTGAGCACTTTCACTCAACATATTATGAAAAAATCACTTTTCCAGCTCTTCTAATGTTTTTGAATTCAGGGTGCGTTCAAACCCTCCAGTGTTAAAAACAACAACAACAACACTGTCTCTTGTGGCTTGTCTTTAAAACATGCTGTTCACATTCTGAGCCCCTTGTGACATCACTAACAGGCTCATGAACATATTCCAGAACCAGAACTATGTTTCTCTTAGTGCTCAAGCTCGCCTGTTGTCATGGTAACCTGATGCCAGACTCAGGTTCTGGGCAGAACGAGCCAGCATCTCATTAGAACAGACAGTGAAACAGGCCGTCTGAGCACTGAGCGTTAAGACGGGGAACTGAGAGAGCTGCTGTGACTGATCCGTGATGAATTTTTGACCAAAGAATTTCACAGACATGTCGTTAAGACACCTGAGAACTGTGAGAACTGTGAGAACTGGTGAAAAAGGGGTAGTATAATATGACTCCTTTCATTTAATGTATAAAAGCTTAAAACCTCTCAGGTCACATTTCAGTCTGAGACAGCAAGGTGCCAGTCCTGCCCTCGCATGACTGATGTCAAAACAAACCAAATGCCACACTCATACTGCCACTCATTCAAGTGAGGACGTATTCACACACACACACACACACACACACACACACACAGCCTGGGACTGTTTTTTGTGTGTTTGAATTAAAATGACGTGGATTTATTCTGAAATGTTAAAGTTTTGTAAAGTTGAAACTTCTCTAGTTTTTTTGGGAAATAAATGTTCTTCAATATCAAAATGTTTTTTTTTTTTTTTTTTTTGCTCTCTATTATTTGTGAATAAAATTGCATCAGTCTGTTCTGACTAATATTTAACATCCATAATAATTAATAATTTAGTTTACAGTATTTCATTCCTACCTGACGGTTTATTGTCCATGAAGGATGAAACTTGTGTAAAAAGGTGAAACACAGCATTGGATCATAATTCATATTTTATGCTTCATAAACAGTAAAATCAGATGGGGTCAAAGTTCACGATGGAGGAACACTACTGCATAGTCGACGGGAAGGTGTTATGAGGGTTAATATTTAATCTTTAATGTTTAATCTGGCGTCAGGGCTCTTCTGAGAACTATTTAAAGTTTGAACGGAGACATTTCAAACCACAGAAATGAGACGCTGTGCTCAGACTGACGACATGAAAGAGGAAGGTTTGAATCAGGTTTTAGACGTGCACGCACGCATTTCCCTTTTATCAGCATTTGATCGACGTCGTGCAGCCACCTCGCCTCACCTCCACCTGTATGAGCGACAAGGGCAGCCAACAGCACCGTCACAGCTTCAGACCTGTGAGTTCTTTTTTAAAACTTTCTTTGACTTTTTATGAGTTTCTTTTTTTATTTTTTTAAGTTTCACTGTTGCAGAAAAACCACGTCTCTCTTCTTTAACCCACTTCTCATTTTTCTCTTTCATTTTTCATTTTCACTGTTTTTCTATCACAGACTTCAGAAATCTGAACGAGTTTAACGTGTTCAGGTTTTTATGTTTGGAGCAGACACACAGAAAGCTTTACTTTGTATCTGCTCAGAGAAACGTAACAGATGATGTCATTTATGAGATAACATCACAGTCGACCCACACTGAGTCAGTTTGGTGTCATTTTATCTTGAAAATCAACAGGACGTGAAGTTTGAAAGGATGATGTATTCACTTCATGTCAGCTGTCACATCACAGACGTCGATTCTGCATAAAAACACAAAGACATTTTTAATAACTGTCTCTTCAGAAAGTTTCTGCTGCTGTTGCTTTGAATGATAAAATCCTTTTTTAAAGTCAAAACTATTGAATTGTCTGTCTGAGACTGACCACAACATTTTTCTGTTAGCAAAACATAAAAACTTCTGAATCATCATTAACCTGCAAGTCAGACAGAAAGTAACAAAGAGCATTTAAGATTACGACAACTCTCTTTAGTTTGTCTCTTTATATAAAATCACAGTATAGTTTTGTCTCTTTATATAAAATCAGAGTGTAGTTTGTCTCTATAAATAAAACCAGAGATTAGTTTGTCTCTTTATTTAAAATCAGAGCGTAGTTTGTTTCTTTATATAAAATCACAGTGTAGTTTTGTCTCTTTATATAAAATCACAGTGTAGTTTGTCTCTTTATATAAAATCAGTGTAGTTTGTTTCTTTATATAAAATCAGAGCGTAGTTTGTTTTTTTATATAAAATCAGAGCGTAGTTTGTTTCTTTAAATAAAACCAGAGATTAGTTTGCCTCTTTATATAAAATAAGTGTGTAGTTTTGTCTCTTTAAATAAAATCAGTGTAGTTTGTCTCTTTATATAAAATCACAGTGTAGTTTGTCTCTTTATATAAAATAAGTGTAGTTTTGTCTCTTTATATAAAATCAGTGTAGTTTGTCTCTTTATATAAAATAAGTGTAGTTTGTCTCTTTATATAAAATAAGTGTAGTTTTGTCTCTTTATATAAAATCACAGTGTAGTTTGTTTCTTTATATAAAATCACAGTGTAGTTTTGTCTCTTTATATAAAATCAGTGTAGTTTGTCTCTTTATATAAAATCACAGTGTAGTTTTGTCTCTTTATATAAAATCACAGTGTAGTTTGTTTCTTTATATAAAATCACAGTGTAGTTTTGTCTCTTTATATAAAATCAAAGTGTAGTTTTGTCTCTTTATATAAAATCACAGTGTAGTTTGTCTCTTTATATAAAATCAGTGTGTAGTTTATATACATGTACATACATGTTTGTGTGGCCGCCTCAGACTGTCACCAGCTGATGGTTTGAGGAAGTGCTGTGATTTAGAGGAAGTCACCTGCACAGATGACGTAAGAGGTGTGACAGGTGTGACAGGTGAGCAGGATCAGGACACAAACATGAGCTCAGCACGTTCTTGGTCTAAGTTTGAGTCAGCTGCTTTGAACCTGATGGAGTTTGTTTGTTTGACTTCAGGTGACATTTGAAATATGGGAAGTCAGAGAGGACAAACTGAGCTGCTGTCGTCCAGTTTATGTGGTCGTGTCCAGAGAGCAGAAGTACAGAGCAGGAACATGAGGCATTTGAGGAACTGTCAGCTGTCTATAAGAACACACACAGACATAAATACTTTCATGTAACATTAGCTAATCAGCAGTAAACAGCTGAGGCTGATGGAAATGACTGTCATCCTGCAGGTCAGAAAAAGTAAATGTTGACCTGATCGTTTGCTCGTTAATGCAAATCGAATGATCGGCCTGATGAAGCGCAGATCTTCTGTGTTCTGTTTGTTTAACGTTAAAGTGACGTTTAAACCCAGTTTGGTCTTTACGTGATGTCAGACTGACGATGTGACGGCTCAGCTCAAATCGATCAAATCAAAAAGATCAATTCAATTCATCATGAAATCATTTAAGTTCAAATCTTTCTTGTTTTCTGTGTGTCTGATGTGAAATCACCTCGTTAAAGAGCAAACTCATCACCAGACATAAGTCGAAGCACTTAGGGGGGAAGGAGAAACCACGGTGCATAATGAACTGGGTCACTTGCTCTCCACTGACCTCTTTTTCTGCAAACTTCCTGCCAACGTTCAGACACCTGAGAACAAACACCACGACCACAATTGGAACATTTTCACCTCGTTTTTACCATCAGAACGAAGTCGCTTGCCGCTCATCGAACATGCTGACATTTGTGTCAGTTTCATATCATTTAAATATCGTGAAGCTTTTTTACATCAGACTCAGAGAAACTGGCACAAAGTCAAAGTGAAGAAGTCATTTGTGTCACTGATGATGTTTGACACAAACATTTCATGCAGCTTTACTTCTGTAAATCTGTTTATGACGTGACAATCTTCACATGAAACACGTTTAATTCATCAGCAATAATCTGTTTGCTGTGTATATATATTTACATTTAAGTGAAGCTGCTGACTGATGGTGCATGAAATGTTTCATTGTAAGAATTCAAATGAATTCAGATCAATGAGCTGTTGCTGGTTTCATGCAGACCGACACAGATCTCGTCAGGTCGTGTTGAAGTCCAAACAAAAACAAAAACAGGAAAGAGGAAACAGGAAACAGTTTCTCCATTTTAAAGATTTTCGCACGTCTGACTCAAACATCATCAGTGACACAAACTAATTTCACTGAGTTTCTCTGAGTCTGATGTAAGGGACCTTAGCAAGGTTGTCACCTGGATGGTTTCCCAACAGTCTTGAAGGACTTCTCAGAGCTGCTGAGCACTTCATCCCAAACCATCTCAGCTGGGTTTAGGTCAGGTGACTGTGGAGGTCAGGTGACTGGAGGTCAGGTCATGTGATGCAGTCCTCACGGAGCCTGGAGGTGTGTTTGTGGTCATTGTCCTGCTGATGGCATGTCTCTGCAGGATGCTGTGGTAGCCATGTTTGCTCAGTGTGTCACCATCACACCTCCTCCTCCTTCATGCTTCAGGGTGGGAACCACACATGCAGATACCGTCCGTTCACAAAGACACGGCGGTCTGAACCAGAACTCAGACCAAAGTCCAGATGTCCTCTGGTCTGATGTCCATTCATGTGTTTGTTGGTCTCCATCAGTCATTCAGACCATGAAGGTGATTCAAACAGTCTGAACACTTCATGTTGAACTCTGTTTGAGCTGCTGTTCATTGCTGATCTGTGATAAACTTCTCTGCAGCACGACACGACCTCTGAACAGCAACATATTAAGTAATTAACTTCAACCTCATGTCTGTTCTATCTGTGTTTACAGTAGAAGAAGAAGATGGACTCCATCTATGAAGGAAACGAGACATATTACGACTTTATCTGCACTGGTGACGACTGTCCTCCAGAACCTTGTCCTCTCCAGAACAACCACAGCGTTGAGCTGGTGGTCGGCCCATACGTCCACTCCATCATCTGCATCCTGGGCTTCGTGGGGAACAGCCTGGTAATCGTCACCTACGCCTTCTACAAGAGGACCAAGTCCATGACCGACGTCTATCTGCTCAACGTCGCCATCGCGGACCTGCTGTTCGTAGTGTCGCTGCCTCTCATCGTCTACAATGAGTTGTCGTCGTGGTCGATGGGCCTGGTGGCCTGCAAGGTGCTGCGAGGCTCCTACAGCGTGAACCTGTACAGCGGCATGCTTCTGCTCGCCTGCATCAGCACCGACCGCTACATCGCCATCGTCCAGGCCCGCCGCAGCTTCAGACTGCGCTCGCTGACATACAGCCGCCTCATCTGCTTTATCGTCTGGGTCTCCGCCATACTGCTGTCCGTCCCCACCTTCTACTTCTACACCTTGTACAAGCCGGCACACGACTTCTTCTTCTTGGACGATGATGAGGAGATGATGAATCAGACATCGAGTCCTCCTCAGTACGTCTGCGAGTTGAAGTTCACAGACAGCAGCATGGCCTTGAATACCAAGGTGGCGGTCCCCAGCATCCAGCTGGCGTTGGGCTTCTTCCTGCCGCTGGTCGTCATGGTCTTTTGTTACACCGCCGTCATTGTCACTCTGCTGAGAGCCAAAAACTTCCAGCGTCACAAGGCGGTGCGGGTGGTGCTGGCTGTGGTGGCGGTGTTCATCGCCTGCCACCTGCCCTACAACATGGCGCTACTCTACGACACCGTCGTCATGTTTCGGCAGCAGAAGTGCCAAGAGGTCGACACCCTGCAAGTAGCCAAAACGGTGACGCAGACCATCGCCTACCTGCACTGCTGCCTGAACCCCGTCCTGTACGCCTTCGTTGGGGTGAAGTTCAGGAATCACTTCAGGAGGATTTTCCAGGATCTGTGGTGTCTGGGGAAGAAGTACATCGCCCCACGGCGCTTCTCAAGGGTCACTTCTGAGATCTACGTGTCTACTCGCCGCTCGGTGGACGGGTCCAGTGAAAACGGCTCATCTTTCACCATGTGAGGACGCACGGCGGGTTCATCCATGGATCCGTCTGCTGTCGAACATGAACTTCCCTCTGGACCTGGACTTGAGGCCTGCCGGCGGTCACAAGACAAATCCGAGAGAAAAAAATCTGCCGCGTTAGTTTGTCTTTTCTTTTTTTATAATTTTTATCTTCAGACTTAAAAAACTGATGAAATGAAACGACCTGAGAAGAAAACGAAAAACATGTTCAGCAACTGTGTAACTCAAACTTAAAGCAGCTGAGGGGTGAGGAGTGACGACACACCTGTGCCTGACATACCTGTACAGAGGTCTGACAGTCTGGCTCAGCTGATTTGTAGAGTGTAACTGACAGGTGGAGGTCCAGAGTCCCACCTGGTGTCAGCTTTAGATACTTCTGGTTCAGGACCTCCATCTTTCCTTCATCAGTCATGTGACCAATCAGGGCACCTGCCGAGTCTGCACCAGGGGGCCCGTGCCACCCTTCTAGTCCCGGCCCTGGTCCTAGTGTCAATAATAGTCAGATATGTAGAGATGACTTTTACACTGTAAAAAAAACCTGTCAGCTGTGGTTGACAAAATTTTACCGTAAATAAACGGTGAAACTTTTTTCGTCATTTTATGTTAAATAATGTTGATTTCACATTTCAGATTTTATTTCACGTTTTATCGTATAATTACGAGTTTTTACCGTCACAGAAGTTTTGATGTTAAATTTTTGAATGAACATAAAAATAAACTTGACTGAGTTAAACTGTAAAATTAAATTTGACAGGACTGACGTGTTTTAACCTTCAAAATAAAATAAATAATTTTTTAATGTTTCTTTTTGTTTTTCGATGTTTTTGTTTTGATCACATGATTTTTTTGAAAAGACTTTTCTAACTTCCTGTTCCTGTTTCTAACTTCCTGTTCCTGTCATAATGTTTAACCTGATGAATGTAACGGCTTCATAAATCACAGAATAAATGTTTCAATGCTTCAGAAACTCTGTTTTATTTTGAAACTGACTTCAGGTTTTTTCAGGAAGTGTTGCAAAGTTCTGTGTCACCCCACACTTATTTTGGTTCCTGAACGCTCCGTGACTGTCATTGTCAAAGCTTTTATTTTAGTAGTTTGTCTTACTTTGACAGGTCCTCTGGTTTCCTGTTTGTCTCTAACTGGTAACTGATCTGTTTGCTGCCTCCCGGTGGCCAAAACGAAGAACGCAGCTTTCCAATGAACTTTTATTTCTAAACTCAACTTCAGCTCTCTCCTGACACTTTGCACACAGAGCAGCTCAGACTGACTCTTATAATATTATCAACAACTTCTTTTAACAGAACCAAGCCCAGACAGAGAGAGAGAGGCCGAGAACTACAAACTGTGATGGAGTAATAATGATAATAATAAATGTGGTGGACGTCATCAGGAGCAGCAGCCACGATCCATGAGAACCTGACGAGTTAGTAACATGAGAAGAGCCCAGTGCATCATGGGAAGTCTAGTCCTATAGCAGCATAACTAAGGGATGACCTGAGCCAGCCCTAACTATAAGCTCTATCAAAAAGGAAAGTCTTAAGTCTACTCTTAAAAGTGTTGACCGTGTCTGCCTCCAGAACCCAAAATGGTAGTTTGTTCCACAGAAGAGGAGCTTGGTAGCTGAAAGCTCTGGCTCCCAGTCTACTTTTGGAAACTATAGGAACCACAAGGAACCCAGCATTCTGAGAGCGCAGCGTTCTAGAGGGGTAGTAAGGTACTATGAGCTCTTTTAGATATGATGGTGCCTGACCATGAAGAGCTTTGTATGTAAGGAGAAGAATTTTAAATTCTATTCTAGATTTAACAGGTAGCCAATGCAAAGAAGCCAAAATGGGAGAGATGTGATCTCTGATCTTGGTTCCTGTCAGAACACGTGCAGCAGCATTCTGAATTAGCTGCAAAGCCCTAAGAGACTTACTGGAGCAGCCTGATAACAAAGAGTTACAATAGTCCAGCCTAGAAGTAACGAATGCATGGACTAGTTTTTCTGCATCCGCTTGAGATACAATGCGTCTGATTTTTGTTACGTAAGTGGAAGAAAGCAGAAATTAGTTTTACGTGAACGTTAAATTTCAGTGTTGACGAGCAGACAGGAAGTTTGGCAACAACGTCCTGCAACTCAGAGAGGAAGGAGACCGAAGAACGACCTGAACACGTTACACTGTAAAAAACATGCAGCTCTGCAGGTTGTTCTTCCTGCTGCTGTGTGACCTCATCATGTGATCTGTGATGGCACATTTAAACTGTCTGAACACGTCAAGACGAACACGGTAACCTGTCAATTGTAATTCTCTGTGTGTGCTCGTGGTGCGTTCAGGGACTCAGAGAAACAGGAACATCAGCTGACCTGTCACCCACCTGTCAATCAAAGCATCCACGCTCTTAATCCTGCATAACTTTAAGCCTTAACTGTTTTTTGTACCAGGCTGTAAACATGTTTGTTTCTGCTGTGAAGTTGGACATTTTAACATGGGGACTTATGGAGACTGACTCACTTCTGGAGCCAGCCTCAAGTGGACGACAAGAGGAACTGCAGTTTGTGTTTCACGTCACAGAGACGGAGGATGATGGTTTATAAAATAAAAGTTTATTTGTGACTTGTCATCAGTGAGAACCAATGAGAACTGAGAGTCACAAACAGGAAGTGAGACCATATTTGGAGACGGCCCAACATGTTTAAATTTATTAGACTTCTGTCCACAGGAAGAGGAAACATTCACCGCTCTGCCCTGTCAAAATAAAGATGTTTTTTTTTTTTTTTTTTTTTACAAACTTTTATTTTGAAGAGTCGAAACAGGAAATTCTTAATTATCAGTTCAAATGTTTAATGACTGATGATGACGTGTGACAGGGGGCGGGGCCAACCCCACCTGAGCCACTCAGGTGTGTTTGTTTTACCTGTTCAGTGACAGGTCAAGTGGGCGGGGTTTACACTACACAACTTATAGTGAAGCCCCGCCCATCTGGCGTCATTCACACGTCATCATGAAGCCGTTCCACTTCTCCTATTGGCTGACAGGCTCCATGACGTAACATACAGTCAATGGCGCGTCCACGTCCTGATGAAAAGGCACCTGTTCTTCAGTCTCAGTCCCGGGCCTGGCCCGGTTCGTCCCGGGCTCACTTGTCCCGGTTCAGTGAGAGGACGAAAGGCACCAGGGCTCCTCTGGCCTCCGCGGGGGCGGGCAGCACCTCCGGCAGGAAGCCCTCGCGCTCCTCCCGCACCTCGAACTGCAGCGCGTGGCTCCGGTTCACGCAGTAGATCTGGTCACCGAGCACCGCGCAGCGGAACGGCAGCGGGTTGTGGAGCGCGAAGGACGCGCCGCCGTGCCACGCCTTCACCACCGTGTTGTACTTGTACACGCTCACCGCCGCGCGCTCCCGGTCCACGTCGAAGCGGTACACGAGGCTCCGGTGCGCCACCATGTCCGTGGACCGGCGCCGGCTCTCGTTGAACGGACACTCCTCCCACTCGTCCCGGCGGGAGTCGTACCGCAGCAGGCGGTAGAAGAGCGAGCCGCCGGACACGAACAGCTCCCCGCCGCAGGACGTCGCCTCGTGCGCCACGGCGAACGAGCCTTTGGGGAGCGGAGCCACCGGAGCCCACCTGTCCGCGCGCGGGTCGTAGCGCTCCACCGTGAACAGACACTCCCCCCCGATGGCGTACAGGTACCCGTCCATGGAGACCAGGCGGAGCTGGCAGCGGGGCTGGGTCAGCGGGCGGACCGGGCTCCAGGTGCCGGTCAGCGGGTTGAAGCAGAAGACCCGGTCCGACGCTTTGGAGCGGCCGTCCCCGTGCGTCCTCATCCCCCCCGCCACGAACAGGTAGTTGTACATGGTGCACATCCCGGAGCCTTTAGCCGGGATCTCCTCCGGCAGGCTGGTCAGCACCTCCCACTGCCGGCGCTCCGGGTGGAGGCAGAACACCCGCCGGTGGTTGGAGTCCTCCGGGGCGGGCAGCAGCGGGCTCTGCGGCCGGCTGTTCTCCCGGCTCCCCCCGCGGTCGCACACTTCGCTGGTCTCGGCCACCACCAGCACCTTGTCCCCCTCCATCCTCCGGGCCAGGATGTGCTCCCTCTCCCCCGCGGTGAGGCGTCCGTACACGGCGGGGCTCTGCAGCACCTGCAGGTAGTGGTCGCTCATGTACCGGTAGATCCGCTCCTTCACGCCCCCCGCGCCGCCGCCGCCGCTCTTCGCCTTTGTCAGCAGCTCCAGGCAGTTCTCCGCGCTGATCTGAGGCGACGTCTCTGCAGCTGCAGAGCCGAGGTGTGAACACAGATCCCCGGCGGACCCCTCACCTTCTCCGGCCTCCATGTGGATCAGATCCCGGTTCTGTCAGACACAATTATGCGTCTGGAGCTCCAGACTTCTTTCTTTCCCGCACAGTAACGCCCCTCTCACGTCTCCTTTCTTCTCTCTGCTGCTTCACGCACAAAAAAACAAAAAAGCAAAAAGCAGATCTGATTTAAGCACCGTTCCTTCCGGATCCTCCACCGGGGCGCGGCGGCTGATAAAGCCGGGATTCCCCGCCTGCTGTGTGGGGAGAGTTGGCGCGTCCCCCCGCTGCAGAGCCTGGAGGTGTCTGCGGACACAAAGGCGCTCAGTGACCGGGTGGACTGCCCCTCCTCCCCCGCACGGAGCTCCACACACTGGGCTCTGTGTTCTGGTGTCGACGCCCCTCTGACTCGGCAGGAGGACGGAGAGGAACCAGATCCGGTCCCCCCAGGAACAGAACCACGATGATGGTTCCTGAAGTACTGCAGTACTGCAGAGAAAGTAACACTCCAAAAGTACTCACACCAACATTTGATTCATGATGCGTTCACGTGTTCATCACTTCAGTAACTTCATGTATTCATTAAAGTACAACATGCAGAAGTTACTGCAGTAAAAGTACTTCAACCTGTGTACAAATACTCTGAAGTATCTCTGCAGGAAGTTTCAACATAAATTCATGTTTCAGTCAAAAGTACCTCAAGTTGAAGTACAAGTACTTCAGATGTACTTCAGGGCCGGCTCTGCACATTTACACACACACACACACACACACACACTTCATTGTCTTCTTGAAGATAGTAACCAGAGGACCTGACTGACCAATCACAGCGAAGATAAACATGACAGACAGACAGTTACAGACAGACAGATATCACATTTGGTACAGTAAAAAACAAAGCAATGGTTCCAGAACAAAATGGTGAGTGTTGTATGTGAAAGAGGAGGGTGGAGCTGGTGTAGAGTCGGGGTGGGGCTCGGGGTGGAGCTGGTGTTAGCAGCTGTCTGTGTGTGTGTTTGCTGCAGAACCTGCAGCTGAACTAAAGGTAACTCAACCACAGAGGCCCAGAACAGCAGAGCTCCAGAGATCAATGAAATGAATGCAAATGAATGCAGAAATCACATGGTGGAAATTATATATATAAATATACATACAGTCCGGTCCATAAATATTGGGACATCGACACAATTCTGATCTTTTTGGCTCTATACACCACCACAATGGATTTGAAATGAAATGAACAAGATGTGCTTTAACTGCCGACTTCCAGCTTTAATTTGAGAGTATTTACATCCAAATCAGGTGAACGGTGTAGGAATTACAACAGTTTGTACATGTGCCTCCCACTTTTTAAGGCACCAAAAGTAATGGGTCCTCATATGCGCTCTTACTTTAAAAACGGCAACTTTCGGTCGCACAATATGAAAAAATGGGCGCTTTTTTGTTTCTGTCTTCCAACGATTTTTCTTTTGTTTTTAGAAACAGGAAATGAAAATCAACCGGTTTTTAAAGTTTTGTTTGTCCCTTCTTGACCCCGATAAAGAAAAATATCTTGAATTTCAATTTTAATTTTTGAATTTTAAAATGAAAATCAAATAACCACTCATTTTTTGTTTTTTAATATTCTTTTCTGAACGGAAAATCCAATGACCAAAACATACACGGACCTAAGAGAAGTAATCTTTTTCGAAAGTAATCATTTCAGTTTCTTATTTGCCAAAGAAAGAACAATTTTTATGACAGGTGGTCTAATAAATGTGTTAAGAACTGTATCATTAACTATTAACTGTTGATGTTCACCAATCTGTGTCCATAAATCAAAGTTCTGGTTCACACATTAAAACTTGCTCTTCATTAAATCTTTATTGACACGTTGACACAAAGCGATCTCTCACTCTTTACAAATCATTAGAAAACTGTACAGTACCAAAACAAACAGTCCTTAAACGTCTCACGTCACATAAAAAATGTTTGTCTTGTTCCGATGCAGGATGTTTAAAAAAACACTGAAGAAGAAAAGTTTCCATGCAGCAACTTTAAAAAGAGCCTGAGAAGAAGAAACGTTCAAAACATGAAGAAGAAACGTTTCAAACAGGAAGAAGAAACGTTTCAAACAGGAAGAAGAAGGACTCGAGGAAACAGGATCAAATCAAACGTTTGTTCTTCGCTGTTTTTAGTTTCAAACAAACTTTTATGACTTAACGAGGAACTGAAATATTGAATTAAACTCATCAGGCGGCGCCGTCGTTAAAAACTCAAGCTGAAATCACGATCACCATCAAACTTCCTGATCACTGACATTAAGACCATTTTTGTTCTGCCAGTTTTCTGAAATTTGATGTTCAAATATGCAAATGAGGCATTATCTAATGCTAATGCTAATGCTAACTTTGGTGAAATGTACAAACACAAACAGACAAAGTCAAATTTGTCAGAACTTGATTATTTTGAGTATTTTATGTTCGTTAGCTGAATTAGCAGTTAGCAGCTCTCTGTACTCGTGGACGTACAGTCAGCTGCAGGATGACTCTGAAGAAAACTGATGACTGTGGTGAGAGTCCATCTTCTCTTCCAACAAGCTGTCCGCTGCAAAGTCAGATCAGACTTCATAACAAATAAAGTGTTTGTTCTTCAGATCAGCACCATAAAAAACATAAATATAAAAAACCTAAATAACACATAAAATAAAGATATTAAATTAGATAATAAATATGAAGGCACTTCCAGAGCGTTCATCCTCTGAATCCAGGACCAGCAGAAACTCGTCGTCTTTGTTCGTTTGAGTCTGACGGATGTTTCTGATTCAAACGATGATTTCTGTCAAATAAACTTCTCTCATCTTGTTGTTGTCGTGAATCTAACGTGAGAACAGCTGAAACCTTCATCAAGCCTTCACGCTGAGTTTCTGCTAAGATGCTAACTTAAGCTTCAGAGTTCATCACAATATTTTCTCACTGATGGAAACTCAACGATGACGAAATAAAAACGGCTGATCCATGCATCAATCTTCAGTCGAGACGTTTGATGCAAGCTAACGTTATTTTATCAGCTAACCTGTGCTGCTGTTTTCATTCAACACAAACTAAAAGAAACTCACTCACTCATACTACATCATAAATAAGTCATTAATAAGTCATAGACATAATTCTGAAGTTTAAATAATAATAATTTAATTTTTCTCAATTAAAACTAAATCAACCCTGAGCCGATTAAAGACCCCGTAAAGATCAGCTACATGTAGCTAATGCTAAATTTTAGCCTACATTTCTTTGCTCAATTAGCTGTTAGCCGAATTAGCTGTTAGCACTTCCTGTTAGCAGTGAACTCATGTTCAGACCCAGATCTCTGTTTTACTTTGAAACTGAAGTAAACTTAAAAACATGAAGATTCTTGGTGAAGTTCTGCAGAGTCTGTGTCTCTGATTTCTGACGTTTCTATTGGATGACATCAGAGATGATGATGACCTCAGGAAGTGATGTCACACTGAATCTAACAGCCCGCTACAAAAAGAGAATTCTTTCATCGTGGTGGTTCAGAGTGGACGAGCTGACGCTGGTGGTGCAGTATCCACCTTTAATACACCCACGCCTGTCTCTCCTCTCACACCTCCACCTCCTGCTTTCCTTCCTGCGTGGTGGCGGCGACCGTCGTCACGGCGATGTCGAAGCAGGTCTCCATCATGACGCGGGACTTGCAGAGGTTGACACAGTACTCCAACTCCGCCGTGGCCTGAGCCAGAGCCTCCAGGTACTCCTGGGACTCCCGGTCCAGGTCTTGGTCCACGTCGACTGGAAGAGAGGAAACAGGCAGGAAGAGACAAACATTTAAAACTGGAACCAACAAAAGATCAAAAAAAAAAATGGAACACAGCCAATAGTGCGTGTTCGTTACAGCCCCACCACTCTGCAGTGCAGCTAGCGCTATGAGCTGAACCTCTGAACCAGCGTAAAGTAGACCGAGGTGGTTTTCTGTGAGCCGGCTGCTGTGGATCAATGTAACGTCCTCAGTGATGGATCGTGTGTGTGTGTGTGTGTGTGTGTGTGTGCTGACAGTATATTATGACTGATGGTGACTCTGATGGTGTAGGGCATGCTGGGACAGACTCTGTGTATCTTCATGAGTGGAAGCAGGCGGTGATTTATGAGCCTCTCCTCCTGCGGCCAATAGGAATCAGACCTGAGAGGAAGTAATGTCTCATTGATCTGAGGATCGCTCCGACTCTTCAGCAGTATCAAGGCTTTTCTTCGAGGTGACCTGAGAGTTTGTCGTACTTCTCTAGCGCTTCAGGCCGCCGGCATGCAGCAGGGAGGAGTCTGCAGAGACCCGGTCCTCTCTGCACCACCACAAAGTCCAACCGGAAACACTGAGCTCATTAGCCGTGTGTCCCCATCAGAGCATAAACAAAATACATCATGCTAATCATGCTAATGTAGCTGTTTATACACTGTGGAGACAAATTGTCTTGTTAGCAACCAAGCTAAGCTAATGAGCCTGTTAGCTCAGAGAGCTATCTTCAACATCTTTTCACTAAATGAAATTAACAAAATGTCAGTACGTAATGTAACTAGCAGTTAGCTCTCAAGCTACAGAACTGCTAGCACTGTGAGCAGACATCAGGAGCTGGTTTGATTCACGTTTCCAGGGTCGATGACGTCATTTAGCCAAACAAAGAACTGGAACCTGACCACTGCTGTAGCCTCTGATGAACTCTGCCGGGTCTCGTACTCACACTCTCCGCTCCATTTGCTCGGGTGGAGCATGAGCCGGCTCTTGGCCTCCTCCAGCTCCACCTTCAGCCTCTCCTGTTTGCTCTTCAGCTCTCTGATCTGCTGCTGCCTCCTCTCCAGCATCCTCAGCCGGGAGTTAAAGTAGAGCAGACCCTGAAGACCAAACACACCGAGTCAGTCCAAACACACCGAGTCAGTCCAAACACAGAGTCAGTCCAAACACAGAGTCAGTCCAAAGATAGAGTCAGTCCAAACAAACTGAGTCAGTCCAAACACAGAGTCAGTCCAAAGATAGAGTCAGTCCAAACAAACTGAGTCAGTCCAAACACAGAGTCAGTCCAAAGATAGAGTCAGTCCAAACAAACTGAGTCAGTCCAAACACAGAGTCAGTCCAAACACAGAGTCAGTCCAAACACACAGAGTCAGTCCAAACACAGAGTCAGTCCAAACAAACTGAGTCAGTCCAAACACACAGAGTCAGTCCAAACAAACTGAGTCAGTCCAAACTGAGTCAGTCCAAACACAGAGAGTCAGTCCAAACACAGAGTCAGTCCAAACACACAGAGTCAGTCCAAACACAGAGTCAGTCCAAAGATAGAGTCAGTCCAAACAAACTGAGTCAGTCCAAACACAGAGTCAGTCCAAACACAGAGTCAGTCCAAACAAACTGAGTCAGTCCAAACAAACAGAGTCAGTCCAAACACACAGAGTCAGTCCAAACACACAGAGTCAGTCCAAACTGAGTCAGTCCAAACACAGAGAGTCAGTCCAAACACAGAGTCAGTCCAAACAAACTGACTCAGTCCAAACACAGAGAGTCAGTCCAAACACAGAGTCAGTCCAAACACAGAGTCAGTCCAAACAAACTGAGTCAGTCCAAACACACAGAGTCAGTCCAAACAAACTGAGTCAGTTCAAACAAACTGAGTCAGTCCAAACACAGAGAGTCAGTCCAAACACAGAGTCAGTCCAAACACAGAGTCAGTCCAAACAAACTGAGTCAGTCCAAACACAGAGTCAGTTCAAACAAACTGAGTCAGTCCAAACACACAGAGTCAGTCCAAACAAACTGAGTCAGTTCAAACAAACTGAGTCAGTCCAAACACAGTCAGTCCAAACACAGAGTCAGTCCAAACAAACTGAGTCAGTCCAAACACAGAGAGTCAGTCCAAACACAGAGTCAGTCCAAACAAACTGAGTCAGTCCAAACACAGAGAGTCAGTCCAAACACAGAGTCAGTCCAAACACAGTCAGTCCAAACAAACTGAGTCAGTCCAAACAAACTGAGTCAGTCCAAACACAGAGAGTCAGTCCAAACACAGAGTCAGTCCAAACACAGAGTCAGTCCAAACAAACTGAGTCAGTTCAAACAAACTGAGTCAGTCCAAACACAGAGAGTCAGTCCAAACAAACTGAGTCAGTTCAAACAAACTGAGTCAGTCCAAACACAGAGAGTCAGTCCAAACACAGAGTCAGTCCAAACAAACTGAGTCAGTCCAAACACAGAGTCAGTCCAACACAGAGTCAGTCCAAACACAGAGTCAGTCCAAACAAACTGAGTCAGTTCAAACAAACTGAGTCAGTCCAAACACAGAGAGTCAGTCCAAACACAGAGTCAGTCCAAACAAACTGAGTCAGTCCAAACACAGAGTCAGTCCAACACAGAGTCAGTCCAAACACAGAGTCAGTCCAACACAGAGTCAGTCCAAACACAGAGTCAGTCCAAACACAGTCAGTCCAAACACAGAGAGTCAGTCCAAACACAGAGTCAGTCCAAACACAGTCAGTCCAAACACAGAGTCAGTCCAAACACAGTCAGTCCAAACACAGAGAGTCAGTCCAAACACAGAGTCAGTCCAAACACAGTCAGTCCAAACACACAGTCAGTCCAAACACAGACTGCATACCAGCAGAGTGCCTGCCATGTGGTTTACAGGGTGGAAGATGGAAGATGGAGGGTGCAGGGAATTACTACAAGTGGAGTAAGCGGCTGCTAACCTGCTCTGAGATTTAATTAGAAGACAGTCGGGGATAAAATTAGCATGGGCGCTAATCTGCTGTCTGCAGACGGATTAAAGACAGCTGAGGACGAACAGGTGACGGAGGGATGGATCAACTGCATCATTTGATTTATTCTGCAACGTTTGAACGTGGTTATAAAAGGAGGCGGGGAGGTCACAGAGAAGCAAATTATTTATTATTATTACCACATTTTTCCCAAAAACATTTTATTTGATGCAGCTTTGTTAAATTTTGTTAAATAAGTTTGAAGTAAAATTAAAGTTTGTTTAAAACTTTGATCAGATTACGAGTTCTGATTCATCTTTAATGCTTCATGTTTTAAAATAAGTTGATCTGTGTTGAATGATGAAGAAATGAAGCTGAAGATTTAAAGATGAACTCACCTTTTCAACATCGTGGAACGGCTGCAGAGAGAAACGTTACAGATCATTAAAATAAATCAGATCTCTGCAGCTCTCTTCGTGTCTTTACTTCACTCGACACGCTGAAGGTTAATGACCCGTTAACACCGAGCGAGGCGACAGCCGTAAAGAGAAACCAGCCGAGGCCGAGCCTTCATCCATCACTGCCTCCACCTCCACCTCCTCCTCCACCTCCTCCTGCCACTCACAACTAAACCAATTAAGACTAAACTGTAATTGACTCAGTGATAAACAGTTTGACCTCAGGCCTTTACTTTGTCCTTAGTTTACGAAAAATACAAGAAAAATTCAAATAAATGTACAAATCACAGAAAATATTTTTAGTTATAAAAGAGAAGTTGAATCATTAATCATCATTAAAATGTAACAAATAAACTTTAATCCATGTAGAGAAGGTGAAGGTGTGTCGTGTTATAAACATTCAGATGTGTTTTAACGTTTTCTCTGAAGTTCTGTTTGAATTCATCCTGACACATGATCACATTATTTATATACCTGAGTACACCTGAGTATGTCTGTAAACCACCACCCTCCTTACCATACAACTAGAGCTGCAAAGGGGGGGAAACTTTCCATGGGAAGTTAAGCTGGGGAATTTTGGAAATATTCCATTTCAGAAACTCCATGAGAGTTATGTAAATTTATGGTAATTAAGTGTAAATTGTGGGTAATTTAAACCGACTGTATCATATCCAAACATAAATCTAAACATGCAAAATAAAAACAATTAAAAAACATTTCAACAGATTTATTTGTAAGTAGAACTTTTTCAAGTTTGAATTATTTTATTGAACAATATTATGTCGTCCACCAGCTCAAATGTGTCTTCAATAGTCTCTATGTGCTCTGGGCTCTAAAGTGTGGTCCAGGTACAGAAATCACCTGTGCAGGTAGGGGGCGTGGCCTCAACAGCCCTGCAGTAAGCAGTGTGCTATGAGCATGTGATTGAGGAATAGCAGATATTCAAGTGTACCTGCATGAAATCCGGTTGTTTTAGTCAAGATGATGATAAAATATATTTTCACCAACTATATTTAAGTTCACTGTTAAAGGGTCAACCTTCAATTTTGAAAATTCCTGATTTATTCCCATTAATTCTCATAAATTCCCGTTAATGCCCATAAATTCCTGTTAATTCCCATGAAAGTTTCCAACTTTGATATTACCCATGAGCCTCAGTGGCTTTCTAACTGTAAACACCTGACCGGACTGAATCATCTCGTGGTTTCATGGAGTGGCGGCGCCGGCCTCACCTCTGACCCCGCCTCCTTCCTCCTCTGCAGGCGCTCCACGTCGTCGATCTCGTACACTTTGATCTCGAAGGCCTCCTTCAGGGCGCCGCCCAGCGGGGGCAGATCCACCCACTGACCTCCCACCTTCCTGCCCAGAGATGAGGTGTCCGGGAGGGGAGCCGGGATCAGACGGCGCCGCTGGAAACCTGATGGAAGTGAAGAGCTGTCATTATTTTGAATGAGCCTCATGTTCGTTTTAACACTTCTCTCACCTGAACACCTCCATCTCATCTTTAATGACTTCGTCCACGCAGCTGTTTTCTGCTGCACAAATTAATTTCATCATTGTGAAAATGAAATCAGCGTGCTCCACAAAGAAACGCTGCTCTCGAGGTCGCCGAGGACTTGCTGACTGATTGCGGAGGAGTGTGTGGGTGTGCATGCTCTGCAGGCTGTGTGGGTGATAATTGGAGTTGGATACGTACACCGGGAATTGCTGCAAAGGCTTCATGAAATATTCATGAAGCAGAAACGAGCTGAGATCCACGTCTGATGGCAGATCACACAAGTGCTGTTTCCGTATGCATCAGGCTGCACGACCCGCCGCTGTCACTGCCACCGCTGAGCTGCATGAATCACAATCAGCCGAATCCACGACAACGCCGTCCCACAAAACCGATGAAGATTTTAACGATAACGTCAGGCTGAGAGATAAATTCATGCGTCCTTTGAAAGCAATAACACCTGGACTCTTCATCCTGTCATCACACAGCGTGACAACATTAAAAACATGTTGATAACATGTTCATATGTTCATGAGACTCTTTCATCTGTCAGATCAAACTTCATTTCACACATATTTAATAAGATGAAGTCAAACAGTCCTTTTATTTTTCTGTATTTGAATCAATGAAAATTGTTTATGAAATGCCGGACTCGGAGCGGAGGACTTGGTCTTTAGTGTCGACCTCCTTGTAGTGGTACGTGGAGGAATCTCTGAGTTATTTAATATGATATAATAGTAAATGTTATGCTGATGTCACTATCAGTGATAGTAGAGGTCCAATGACTATCCTGCTGAAGATCTAACATGGTGAAATGTTTTAGTGAAATGCCGGGAACGTTAACATTTCCTCATTATGTTCATAGAAAACTTCAGTTTGTTCCCTGACAAATGTTTTTGCTGTTTGTTGAACGTAATATTAAAATCGATTGTGCTCGTCGTCATGAACACGTTTCAGCTACCTAAAGAATAAACCCTCTTAGATTTTATGACCCCGTGACCTTTCCTTAAAGACTAAATTCCACCACGGCCACCGGAGCTTGTCGTGGTCGTTCTAATCAGTGTTTCAAACCCCATCAGAAGCGCCACGGTCCAGTTCAGAAGACTCCCAGAAACATAGACGCCGCAAACAGCCCGCGTCAATCTGATGAACTACGTAGCATGTTTACATATTTAGAAAAACATGAACCAAATCTGAGCAGGTTAACAAAGTCTGGAGGGAAAAACGCTCCTGGTGGAGTTTAAAGTCACGTGTAAAACGGACTGACGGTGACGGAGATGTGCCCGGTGGAGTTTCACTGTAATGCCAGCCTCAATTCAAACTTGTAAGACTAAATAATGTTTTAATCATCACGTCCATTTAATTTCCTGTGAGGCTACAGGGTGTAATAAAAGCCGTCACCTCTAGGGGAGGCCACAGCAGCTTTAGACTGATGAGTAACAGGAAAGCACAACAGGAAAGTCATGTGAGTCAGATCTAACTGTGCCACAATATCTTTGTGGTGGACTCACCCAACATTGAGGTCATCTTTATTTAAGCGAGTGAGTGGACTCACCGTTTCCTCTCTTCTTGGGCGATTTGGACATTCTGCTCCTATTGGATGAGGATGCTCCGCTCTCGCTCATGGAGTCGTGCGCTGACGAAGTGCTGCCAGTGGTCTCGCTATCTCGGATCATGCTCTCGTAGCCGCTGCTGCCCCCGCTGTGATAAAACAAGGCTGTGCGCCCCATGGCGGGCGGCAGCTCCCCGCTGAGGATGCTGCTGTTATCGCTGCCATGCCCACTGCTGTAGCGCTGCGGCCTCCGGGGTGCGGTGATCTTGCTGTAAGGTGATGGTAGCGGCGTGCTGATTGGTGACCCACTGACACTACTAGTCCCGCTGTCAGTGCTATCACTTCCTGTTACTCCAGGCGCCCGGCTGAGCTGCTTCCTTTGGCTCCCAATGGCGAGCTCACTAACCCGGCTGTTGGCCGCCCTGCTGATGGCCTGCTTTGTCCCCATGATGGTGCCTCTTCCCATCTTGGCTCCTAATCCCGACCGAGTTGGAGACTTACCAGGTGGAGGTAGGCTGACGTTGCGTCCAGTTACATTATCAAGAGGTTTAGGGGAGGAGCTCAGGCTCTTGGAGCTACTGGTAGACAGGGTTCGAACCTTTGATCCACCAGAAACTGCTGCTCGTGAGCTGCTGTTGCCTTTGACCTGCCCAAGTCTACTTGTAGTTGCAAAGACACCAGGAGAAACCTGGGAAGGAGAGGAGGACGTGGAGGCTGGAACACCGAGCCTTGGCACGGATCTGTTGGATCTGCCATTACCTCCTGAAGTAGCACCACTGGTCTCCCTGAACAGTTCAGGCTTTGACCTGGCTAAGGTTTGACTGTCACATCTCTCCAGAGACATCAGACTCCCGTAGTACCTGGAGGACTCTGCTTTAGCCCCGCGTGTCTTCAGGCTTGAAGATGTCCTGGCAGAACTATGTTCAGGTTTTACGGTAGATGTTCTGTGGCTAAACGACTCCGCCCACAGCCTCATGTTGAATTCTTCCTCTGAGGTCGATGTTTTAGGGAATGAGGACTTTCCAATGTCGCAGCTTGCTTTTAAGGCACTTGGAGATAGAGCAGTCCTTGTCTTTTGTTCTTGGCTTGACTGTCTCACAGGTGGAGCAGGAGGAGATATGTTTCCAGACTTGGAGGTCACAATGCTTTTCTGCCCATTTGACTTTTTCCCCAAAGATGAAAACCTCAGCGTACCCGTTAACAAAGTACCCTCATGACTCTGGGGAACAGAAACAGTTCCCAGGGTTGTTGCCCCTCGCGTGAGTCGTGGCAGCTTAATGAGAGTGTCTCCCTTTCTGCTGGACCTCTCACAACCGTCCACAATCCTCTGAGCTGAAGACGGTGCTGCTGCCTTCGGCAGGCGAGGTACACTGTTACTGTTCCCTCCGGGCCTCGAGAAAACACTGCTCATGCCACTTCTTGGTGGCTTACCTGCAGAGAAAAACTCATCAAAGTCACTGCTTCCCTGAAGCAAAGAGTCCTCATGTCTGCTGAAGCCCACAGTTGCAGATGAGGTAGGCTTGGTTTTCCTGGGAAGACTGGAATGGGCGACATGATGGGGAATCTGGGCGGACACAGAAAGGTTCAGAGTATTGCCTCTCATCTTGAGAGAGCCTTTGAAAGCGGCTTTGGTTGAGTCGGAGGAGGGAGGACACTTGGCAAAGGTAGGTTTGTTTGGAGTGGCATGGTTACTGTCCATCTCTGAGAAACAGCCACTGTCGTTCAGAGAGCTCTTGATGCCATGTTGTAAGAGCGGCTGAAACATGCTTGGCAAGGTTAGTGTGGACGCATTCTCTGTTGCCATGTTTTTGACCCGGCTGCTTGTTGAAGGACTTCCTTTACTTTCAGCCAAATCACTCACTTCACGTGACCATGAGTCAACAATTGACTGCTTGTTGCCATGTCGGGAAAATATTTCCTGATGGTCGGTGCTAACACCAGGTCCAGGTCCCACCGCTCCTTGTTGAGATGTGTAAGCGTCGTACTCATCGTTGATACTGCTGATGATGCTGACAGGGCGAGAGCCAGAGGCTAAAGCTCGCAGAGAGCAGTCACTGTTGAAGCTGAGCAGGTTGGAGGGGCGGCCATTGTCTGGGACAAAGCCATGAGGAAGCTCCTCTACGACTGTGAACACGAGCTCATCTTCCCCATTCAGCTCCACAGGCTGCTGCAGAGTCACGGTAGTCCTCAGAAAATCCCTGTCGAGGCATCTTCCTAACAGAGACGCCTGAAGATTGTTGACCTCCACAGAGCATCTGCTTGTATTAGGGACCCTTTCCACCTGTTGTCCTTGCCTCAGTGCTTTTTGACTCATACCCACTGGGGGAGTCCTACCAATAACCTCGCCAGGCTGAGATGCTGCCCTGGATGTCCTGGGTAACGACGGTGAGGCTGACGGCTTGGGAACACCTCCTTTGAGGTAGACCTTCTCTCGCACCACAGGCTCTGAATCCTGGGAAAAAGTCCCACTGGACTTCACAACACAAGGCTGAAAGGGGGTGACTGAAAGCTTCTCCCCGTCTGCACTAGTCCGTTTGGAAGTGTCCATGAGGGTGCCGGCTAAAGGGGATTGTTCCTGATCAGGTTTATTTGTGCTTTCTACAAACCTGTTGGAGGAGTTCTTGTCAGATTTGGGCGATGTTGCCTCTGTGGGTTTGGTAGCTCCAGTCTGAATCCTGAGTGCTGCTGCTTTGCCCTCTGCACTGAAGGTAGCTGGGCCCTCGCTACCATCAATACAGTCGAGTCTCTCCTGAAGCTCTGCAAACGTGTTACACTTAAAGTGATCACCGTCAGACCGCGGTGCATCTTTGACTCGCTTTTTGTTCAGGGAGGGAATGATTGGAACAAACGAAGGGGGTCCTTCATTGTCGCTCAATTCTCGGTCCGAGATAGCCATCCCTCCGGGCCCAACGTAGATGACGGTGTCGCAGGAGTGTTCGCTGCTGGAGGAATAGTCAGGATCACTGGAGAGCAGCAGGGGCGTGTCCGGATCGAGGGCCACGGTCCGAGGGTGGAAGGGTCGTAGATGAGGAGGCCGATAGGATGGACCTTCCTCGCAGGAACTCTCCCCTCCGGATGAGCTGGAGGCATACTACAGAGAGAACAACAGCATTAACAGACCAAAGAGGCCTGAAGCACACCGTGGTCAACCTGATCGTTCTCTGTGCAGGAATATGTAAGTAATACTTGTACATGCAAGTATTTGACAGGTAATATGAGCTGTGGGCAGGATTAAGATGAATGTCAATGAGATGTAGAAGCTGTTTCCACGTGGCTTTATTCATCTATGAACACAAATACAGGCGCTGATGAAAGTGAAAGACTTTCTCATCTCACCACAGAGGCTGCCGTCCCCGTATGACCAGTGATATTGATTATCTGTCATAGCACGGCAGAAAGAGCTCAGAATGATGACTCTGATTAAACAGATGATACATTTGAAGGAAATCACTCAGAGACCTGAACCTGGAAAACCTTCATCAATCAGAAGCTTCAACATGCTTCATCCAAAGAGAAATAATCCTGTTTGATCCAGTCTGTGAGTGACGGTGAGGGCTGCTACAGTCATCTGTGTCCGGGCCTCACTGATTACTGTACAGTACCAGAACCACAGAACTTTATTCAAACTGGATCAGATTTTATTCACAATATATTTGCTGCTTTTCCCTCTGATGTCCTCAGACTGCTCAGCTTCAACTCTCTGTGATTTACACACTTTATGATGGACACATAGCTTTAGCATAACCACTTAGCTAAAGCAGCTAACCATTGGTTGGTTGGTTCGAGAAAACAGCCTCTGAGACCAACAGGGAATAACGTTACACTACCGAGGTGATTTACAGACTTTATGATGGAAACACTGATAAACAGTGAACTTGTAGAAGTGAGTTACTTTCAATTAGTTTTAATTTAAGTTTCATAAAGTCCCATTGTGGCTGGAATATTTTATCCTTCATTAAAAATCTCTTTAATAATAAAACAGGGCTGCTGCTCAGGCGGTGATCTGTTGATCTTTGGGTTTTATTCCCGACGCCACAAAATGACCTGCTTATTATGATATGTAGCTTTTGTGTTGTTGACCTGTTGGAGATTAAAAGCGTCTGATCATATGAGCCGATAAACATCAGCACACCAATAACTGATCAATGAAAGCTGACGTACCTTGGACTTCTTCTTCCTCATGCGGTGGATGCGGGACGCCAGCTGAACTGTGGTGAGTGTCTCCATGTAGTTGGCCGGGGAGTCGGAGATGTGTGCGATCATGGTGGTTTGACAGTTGATGTTTCCCAGAGATTCACTGAGCAGCATGGTGAGCTTACTGTCCCTGAATAATACATCAAGAAACCCCTCGTTAGAAACCGTTCACCACCCCAACGCAACAGATCTCACAGTAATGAAGCTCACTTTGAAGCACACGTGATCAGTCATCCATGAAATCGCTTGAAGAGACCTCGAGTGAAGAGGAAAGATCCCAAATCTTAGTTTTTTTTAAACACTTCACGTACGTTTACATCTGAAACATTTAAGTCATTCAAAGGATGTGAACATTAACTGAAAAGCCCTGATGTATCTAAACTTTAGACCTCGATACAGTCCAATGTGGGCTTCATTCCTCTTTCCTCCCTTCAGTTTTCAGTCTTTCTGGTACTCTGAAGGTCAAACATGGATTATGAGATGAAGCTCTCAGACTTCTGAAAGGCTCCTGAGGCCTCTGAGCCTCACCAGTTCCCCAAGGATCAGTGGACGGACGTGATGTGAAGTGATGTGATCCAAACGAGTCTTTAAGAATCTGTCTCAAAAGAATAACGTTGTGGTCGGTGCGTCCATTGGTGGAGAGTTTAACGCTAAGATCACTATAATCAGCTGTTTGGGGTAAATAAACACACGAAAACTCACTTTGCTTTCCGTCTGAACAGCAACACAGATCGTCTATCCTGCTGGTAAAAACATGCATGCTGCGTATCAAACAGCAGAGGACTGAACGTAGACGTCAGTCAGCATTTCAGATGGAAACCTCATTAAAATAAACTCTCTGTCCTCGCAGGGGTCGGTGCTCCATCTGCTGTTTGGGCACCGTGACCTTTGACCCCCGTCGGGCTCATTACAATGCGCAGAGTGTGAGCTCGTACCTGTAGGGAACGTGCTTGGCTCCGTTGGCGAGGGCGAGGATGACGTTTCCCAGTGCAGACAGGGACAGACACTGACCTCCACCTCCCTCTCGGGTCCTGCTGATGTCCGTTTCGCAGCTTCCCAAATCCAGGAGGTGGAGACGGCTCCGGCCAGACACTGAGGGACGGAGGACACGACCGATTAACTGAACTGAAAGCATTGCAATTAAAATACAGACAGAGAACAATCTGTGAAACATTTACACCTTATCTAAAGATTAAAAATGTCTGTGGACCGTATGGACTGTATGGACTGTGAGGACCGTATGGACTGTGAGGACCGTATGGACTGTATGGACTGTATGGACTGTGAGGACCGTATGGACCGTATGGACTGTATGGACTGTGAGGACCGTATGGACCGTATGGACTGTATGGACTGTGAGGACCGTATGGACTGTATGGACTGTATGGACAACTAAAAACAGATCTGGTATCAGCAGGGATAAAGTCTACAGAGGGATACAGCAGAGAACCAGAACCAGTCAGAAAAAAAACAGTTTACAGCCCAGAAACAGTCCATACAAGTCCAGACACACAAGTCACAGCAGGAAAGTCCCAAGTCAAGATGAACAAGTAAAGACCAACAAGACGGGCACGTCTCAAGTCATCATTCATTCTCCAAGGGAGTCCAGAGTCCCTCATTAAAGGGACAGAAGTATCTGACACGTACCCGGACCTCTGAACAGGTTCTGGTTCAAAGACTCAGATGAGTGTGAGCCTGAAGGTCTGCTCCTGTTCATTTCATTAAGTCAGAGTAATGTCTGAAAGATCAACCGGCCGCATCAGCAAGATTTAGAAACTGCTGAGAGCGGCTGAGTTTGATAAACACTGCAGGACACGCCGGCTTCAGGCCTCATTAGCCATGCAGATTTATTCTGCAGAGGACTTGCAGCACTAATAACTGGAAATGTCTCTGCTGTGACAGGTAGGCATGGGCGGAGGTGGCGTTAGTGTAGCCTCTCTGCTGGGTAACGTTGTTGCTAATGAACAGCAGAGAGCTGGTGAACAGTAACACAGCAAACTTCACGCCTTCATTTACACTCAAACACACACTGACTCGCTGCCTTGTTGCTCTTGTCCGGCCTCTCCTGGTACAGGTGCAGGGTGAACAGGAAGTGCGAGTTCCTCCGGGCCTCCTGGTCGCTCGGTGCCCGGTTGCTCCTCCTTGCTGCCAGGGCGGCGTCCAAAAAAAAAGCAGCCCGTTCGGTGTTGGCTGCCCGAAGCTCCGTCTGGTTCTGCAGCTGAAAGAAGAAGATTCAGAACCCAGAAACATTCACCTGAGTTTAATATCATGAACGAGCAGCTCAGGTTGAGTTCACGTCTCATCCCGACAGAGATAAATGTGAGAAAAGACAGAACGAGGTTTGATAAAGAAAAAAGAAGAAGAAGAAAATTAACGTGGGAGCAGATAAAAAGTGTCAGACAGACGCAGCCCGGGGAGATAAAAGAATAAAGAAGGTCAGCACTAATTGGACAGCTGTGGACGCAGATGACGTCTCCAGGGCGAAGACGAGGTCGCAGACAAAGAAAAGTCTGAAGATTAAAGTCTAACACTCTACACTTAGACTTTAAACTAGGACCTGAGGTTAAGACGTGACACAACATGACATCAGTTTGTACATTATATACGCCATACATGTACATCATTGTACAGTTTTCTTCCTCTCCTTTGCAGGCGTGGAAATGATTTTTATCCAGTCACAGTTCAGTGAATTATTCGCTCAGGAGTAGACAGAGCTGTCAGTAAGTCTGTGTTTTTATTTTGAAAAAAAAACTGCACCACCAACTGCTGAGGGAAGAGGAGCATGAGGAGGAGGTGAAAGACAAGGAGGTGTACCTGGGATCCACAGAGGGGGTCTTCTTGCAGGGACACCTCCTCCTGGTGGTGGTGGTGGCCCCCCGCTGAGGAGGCCAGGAGGTCGGTGAGCGTCTCCTCCCGACCGGAGATCTCCACGGCGGACACTCTGACGGAGAACCGAGCTCCACACTTCTCCCTGCGCTCCTCGATCACCTTAAAGAGCCACGACACGGCCGTCGGAGCCACGCCCAGACTCTGAGTGGAGCAGTCCTGACCAATCATGGTGTATGTCTTACCTGGGGAGGGGCGGAGTCAACGCAGCGATCATGTGACTGCTCAGGAATAAGTGTGTGTGTGTGTGTGTGTGTGTGTGTGCAGTTACCCAGGTTAGGGTGTCCAAAGCAGAAGATGCAGCCGTCCGCTCCGTTCACCACCGACTGGATGACCTCAGCCACCGTCCCCGAACACACCTCAGCCTATCAGGATCCAAAGCAGGTTAGTATCGTCCAATCACATGAGAGAACAGTTTACATGGCCTTACGTGTGGCCCGGAGTCTCGTCTCACCTGCGACGCATCCTGGGAAAAGACGGCGTCGAACATGAAGGTCTTTGGAGCCGAGGCGGAGGACCGTCTCGGGGCGGTGGCGGCCCCTGCCGACGTCTCGCACAGAGTCAGCTGCTTCTTCCTGCCATCCACTTTGAGGAGGGACATGGACTCTGAGGACTCGCTGCTGCGGACCGAGCAGATCCGAACCATCACTCGGACCTGGACACAGACAGGAAGTGAACTTTGACCTGCAGCAGCTGACCTGACCTGGCCAACAGCACGGCATTCTGGGTGACAGCGAGGCGTCTCACCTTCCCCATCCCCGGCGTGTCCTTGACCTTTGTCGCTGCTCGGAG
>CP136886.1:25429626-25467126 GCA_033000465.1 Sciaenops ocellatus
CTCTTTCTTTCTGTATTCAGACCACATGGAGGACCCGTGAGGGTTCCTCTCATGTTCAAAGACCTTCATCCACCCTCGTCTCCGTCCTCTGTGCTCTCTGTACCATGAACAGCAGCTAATGGATCAGATGGAGGAGAAGGAGGAGGAGGAGGTGTGGAGGAGGTTCAATTACAGCTGAAGCTCAGCAGCTTTCAAACAGAGACGAGCTGAAATGAGCCAAACCTCCCGGGCCAGTCGCTCCCTATCCTGACAGGCTCGTCATTCTGCTTCATTTTAAATGAGTTTTAGCGCCTGTGGAGGCTCAGAGGGCCCCACAGGCGTAATACTGACGTGATTGACCCCCCAGTGAGGCTCCATGTCTGGGCTCGACAGAAGAAGAGGGAGTCCAAACTTCTACACTGCTGTAACACTGTCAGACAGAAGGTAACGCTGACAGCTAGTGGTTAAAACTGGTACTGCAGTGACCTGGTCAGTCACAGCTTGCAGGAACACACAGAAGAGTACTATACTAATGAACCTGTAGTTCAGCCCGGTCCGTTCACACCTGATCCGAGTCGGTTCAGACTCGGTCCAGACTCGGTTCAGACTTGGTAAAGACTCGGTAAAGATTCGGTTCAGACTCGGTTCAGACTCTGTGACGGGCTGTTTGATTAATCGGTGCTGCCTCTGTTCACAGACATCAGGAGCTCAAACCTCCGTCACCATCAAACCCTCCTGAAGCCTTCGCTGCTCCCTGACAGCTCCACCAGCTCCACCTGGATAAAAATAGTAAATCTGCCAATTAGCCTCAGTGTGCAGGAAGAGTCAGCGTTTGACTGTTGAAGTGTGTTCTCAGCTGAATGTGGATCAGGAGGACGGGGAAACTTTTTATCTTGAGCCCTGTAGGAGAATTCAGGAAACATCCTGGCAGCAGACGTCATGTGATCTGACCTGATGTGATGATCACATGACCAAACCTCCTCTTATTTCTGTTTGTCTTCACTTCATCTTCTGTCAGCACAGCCTGATCCAACAAAACATGTTTAAAGTCTGAGGAACATGACCAATCTTGAATACAGAAAACACGGAGCGGAGAGACGCTTCAGGTGGAATCAACCATCATCATTGTCCAGAATGCTCACTGCAGCTAGAGCTGTGAGCTGATGTAGCATCTGCATCTGTCACCTTCATTTCTACTCAGTGCTGCTCTGAACAGGGTTTGAACTCACAACTTCTGGATCTAAAAGAGGCTCGTTGCCAAGTTGTTAAACTACTGGACCAGTGAAGATGTAGGAGGACATGAGGAGCAGTGAGCAGTGGACCATGTGGTCCAAAAGGACATGGAGATGTGGTGATGAGACAAACAAAGTGAAGAACTAAAGAAACTTAAGTTGATTTTCTTCAGCATAATTCAATGTTTGTTACTACATGCTGAACACAACCTCTGAACCAGCAGGCAGCAGAGTATACAGTCGCATACAGAGCTGGTTTTCTTGTCTGGTTTGACTCCTGGAGTCAGTTCAGAGTTTCAAAAATCAAACTAAACCGTCAAACCGTCCGTAAACCGCGTTGCGTTCATTTCTCGTCGCGAATTTCCCTCGAATTTCTCCGATTTCAACTTCAACACAGCCGACCATCGAGGGAACAAAGAACAGGTGAGTCAAAGGTAAGTCAAGCTAGCTGGCTTGAAGCGAGCTAGCTTGGTCCAAATTCTTTTTTAAGTATTGTGAATATTTGAATGTTTGTTTCTTATTTAATAGAAGAGATTTTATGTGAGTAATCCACTGTGCTTAATGTGTTTTATTGATTTGTTTTCATCTGATTTTATTTTCTTCATGTCAGGTTTGAGGAGTATTGCGTTCACTGACCTGATGAAGAATGCAGCTGCAGCAGACGCTGGTTGGCTGGTTTGGGTGGCGATGCTGTGAGTTGAACTCTTCATGGTCACATGAACTCCATCTGAAGCTGAGCCCTGACAGACCAAACACAGGAGGTCAAACATGTCGAGGAAACACACCAACACTTCAATGATTCAAACACATCGTCAACACAGAGACGGCGGTTTGAGTTTAGATTGTGTTTCTGATAGTCAAGGACTTCCTGTCTGTAAATACTACATTACCCATGAGCCAACAGTTTAGAACTGATGCTAATTTGTAGATGCTTCAGTCGTTTCATCTGTGCATGTGTGCAGAGACACGTGAGGACGTGTTTAGCCTGTCTTAGACACAGACTGTATCTGTAACGTACAGCAACCGTTCTGTTCAGTTTGGATGTTTTCAGCGTCGTCTTCAAACATCTCAATGCTAACTGAATAATCTCTAACAGGATGTTGTCTGTTCTCGACTGCAGCCTGGTTCGTTTGTTATAAACTGACGATTAACGTCGTCTAACGGGGACGGGATCCCAGAGGAGCTCACTGCAGCAGGAAAACATGGTCGCTCTCCTGCTGGTTTGTTAGCTTGATGCTTCATTAGCTGCAGGAAGAGGAGGTCATTAACTAATTAGCTTGGTCGTTAGCATCCAAACTTATTTTCTGCTCAGTCACAACACGGCTGCAGAGTCAGCTTTTTATCCAGCTCACTGTAGCTAATGGCTAATCCAGCGCTGATGACTGGACCAGGCGGTACCAAGGTTCTGCTGAACTGATGTTTTACAGCTCTTTGACCAATCAGGAGACAGATCGTGTTCTGTCCTCGTTCTGTCAGCAGCTCCTTCCTCTTCTTCTTCTTTTTCAGGGCTCAGGTCCACGATGGTACCGGGACCAGTCCAGTATTCAGCTGTAGGCCCGGGTCACGGGTCATGGTTTGTGTTGGTCGGTTTAGTTTGACTCGTTCATCATTTCTCTGCTTTAATTCACAGAGTTTCCTGGTTCTGGTTCTGGTTCAGTAATGACAGCTGATGTTAGAGATATTAACATGCTAACATTAGCTTTGTCAGTTATATGAGTTAGCATGAGGTTAAGTTAGCATGAAGCTAATTTAGCATGAGGCTAATTTAGCATGAGGCTAAGTAAGCGTGGTTAATGCGCTGACTTTAAACAAAAACAACTTTCAGGGTTAGGGTGCAGGTAGTTTTCTGTGAAACGTGAAGAAGAAAAAAAACTAAATATGTCCTGAAAAATGGACGACAGAGACGAAAAACCAAAACAGTTAACAGCTCATTTCACACCTCTCTTCCTTCCTTCCTTCCTTCCTTCCTTCCTTCCTTCCTCAGGCTCATTTCCTGGCACAGATGAGCAGTGCTGTTGTTCGGTGACCTCAGATTAACGTCTCTGAACTCACCACAAGTCACCTGAACACTGAACCTGAACCGGTGTTTCCTGTCAGAGCGTTGAGGACAGGAAAGAGGAGCTCTTTAAAACAGGAAGAAGGTCTCAGGTAAAAACACCTGTAAACATCAGTGAAAACAAAGTTAGAGTCTGTCCCTGTCTGCTCACCGTAGTGGGTTGTTCAGGTCTGCAGGAGACTCTCCACACTCCCTCCAGGTGGTGCTGTGTGTTCATGGGGAGCGGCGTGACTCTGGCCAGCCCCTTGGCTCCGCCCCCTCCCAGGTAGGTGCTCTGAACTCCTCCCCATCCCCACGTAGCCCGGCCCCCACGCTGCTCCTCATACGACCATCTCTGCTGCTTCACCGGCAGCTCGTCGCCTTCCCAGCCGCTCTCTGAGACGGGGCGGGTGGTGGTGGCGGGCGTGGCGGGGCGAGGCGTCATCTCCCTGCTGACGCCCAGAGCACGGCGCAGAGCGAGGCGTCTCAGCTGGTGGAAGGCGGCGCCGCAGACGTCACAGCGGGCGTCGACCGAAGCATGGCGGCCACGACGCGGCCACTGGAGGCGCTGGAGCTTATCGAAGAGGAAGGAGGCGTAGGCCGGGTCCTGAAGGGGGCGGAGAGATGATGTGATTGGTCAAAATAAATATACAGAATAAAACCGACAACAGCAGAGGAAGCTCATTTCAGTCGCTTGTATCCGCAATCTCGTTCTTTAGATCAGTACCCAAAGCTCACAACCACAGGAGGGTTCTGGCTTCAGGCTCCCTCGGCCCGGTACAACATCCTGCATGCAGCACCTACTCAGCAACTGTCGTCACCATCAGTGACCATAGAGTTTTATATCTCTGAGCCAGATCACAGATCATCGTTTGATAAACGAGGTCGACATGATGGAGGACGTAGACGGACTGATGCCATGTTGGCCTCAGTCCATACATCTCTTTATGATCCACCAGCTGCTCAGTTTTCATTCATCCTGCCTTCATGACAAAGAAACTTCAACCAGCTGCTCACACACACACACACACACACACACACACACACACACACACACACACACACACACAGATTTATGGTCCGGTCTGTTCATGGTCTGCAGCTCCACCACAAGTGTCTGTGAAATAACTTCACAGCCAGCCACTCTGGACCAATCAGAGGAGGCTCCCTCTCCTCATTCACTGTCTGTGTGTCTCCACATTGTTCGACTTTCTGTGCAAACAAAGAGTTGAACTGCACCGAGGTCAGTTTCTGTGTGAAACAAGCTCCTCTCAGACTTTACTGCTTCTTTGTTTGACCTTTGACCTCTGGTCTTTCTGCTGCAGAGCAGCTGGCAGGACGTCAAACAGCAGCTCAAAGCTCGACGAGCTGAAAGGACGATGGATTCATTTCCCCATTTCAACAAATCTGAAGACAAACAATGTTAAAGAGACGTCGATAAAGACCAAACGAAGAAGACATCTATAATAACAAATGACAGTAACAGTAATGAAAAGCAGTAAGACACCAGCATGTTCCAACATCACGCCTGTCTTATTTCACATTAACTTGAACACAGCAGAGTCTGATCTGTAAACGTTTGACTTGTTTTAGGCGTTGACTTCAGGCTGACGAAACAAACTCAGAGTGAGTGAACTCAAATGAAATGAAGCTAAACTGACCTGTGAACGAGTCTAACAAGTCCTCCCTCCACGTTCAGGATCCTGATGCTGCTTCAGCTCTCGAGCGTCTGACCAGCAGTCTGTTTTCTTTCTGCCTTCAGACTTCAGGCAGTAAATCTCTTCCTGTTCAGACGTGATGACGGCGAGGCGTCACGGCAGCTGCAACAACTTCTGCCGCCCCAGCAAACACACTTCAGGTTTCAGGATTCAAAATGTGATGATGTGATGGGTGGACTGGGCTGTCCACATACTTTTGGCCTCATAGAGTCACTCAAACAGATTTAAACGTTCAGTTTGAACAGACACTCATTGGTTCATCAGGCTTTCATGTCCCGTTTGGATTTTATTTCTAATTGTCCTGATGATGAACATTTATTTGTCTTTTTGCTCGTCGGGGCTTCGTTCATTCAAACTCACGGAGAAAATTGATTTTCTCACTCGACAGTTGCATGAATCAACACACTAATCCGCCTCTCTGGATATGAGAGAGCGTTTGCTGCTAATTACTCTTTTAAAGTGTGTTTGACGAAGGTAAAACTCCCTGCGTCGCCTCTCTCAGCTTTAATTATCTCATTAATCATGAGCGCTGCTGGGAAAATGAGGTTTATTTTAGAGGGTGAGAACCTGCAGTCAGCAGAACGGAGAACGTGGAACATTCTTTCATGAAAATATGAAAAAGTGCGAATGAGATGATTCAGCTTCAGCTCGTTTCCTCAGACCAGGTCAGCAGACAGCAGCATCACAGCTGCTTTAATCCTGCTTATAATCTAATATTGATTACAAAGGTGATGCTGCCTCTTCAACAGCATGAAGACATTCTTTTAATGAACACGTCAGAGTGATTCATGTGTTTTATATTCAGATACACGGAGCACAAAATGTGCTGAGCCTGAGCAGTGCCAGTTCCAGCACACAGTTCTGACCCACGGTCAACAGCTACTTGGCTAAAACTAAGCTGGTGCAAGCTAGCAGCAAATTACAGCAGCAATACAAAAGCATGAATCGACAGTCATTCATTCATCGTTTGATCTGTTTGAGTGTTTTATATTAATGTGTCTGTTACATGTTTGATGTAGTATTAAAATGTCCCGTATGATGTTTTTTACAGTTAAAGAGAGTCTAAAGCTCAGAGCGTGTACGGTTGCACAAAAGTCAGTCAGAAGTCTGTTGTGTGTTTCTTTAACACTGAATCAGCGTCTCGCCTGACGTGAAGCCAAACGGACCTGACAGAGTTTTATCAGTGCAGAGTCAGCGTCCTCTGAGGCTCCTCACAGCAGTAAATCTGTCCCAGAGGCCCGGCACCGATCCCGGACTGGACCGCCTCGCTGCCAACAACAGACAGGAAGAAAACCTCCTGATCTTTGCTGCAGGAAGTCAGGATCTGATTCTGTCCATCATTTAAATGTTTGTTTGATCAGGAGGCATGTTAAAGGAACAATACGAGGAAGACCAAGAGGATGAGATGAAGGTCAAGAAATATTCAAACAAACAAACAAACAGCTACAGCAGTGAGTTTAATCAACAAAGTGTAACAAGAGAGTAAATCTGGGACTGACTTTTAGTGGTTGGTGAGAGCTTGGTGAAATAAAAGGCTGAAAGACAGACGCCGAGCTGGGCTGACTGCTGTTGGACTAGTCAGTAACATTAGCTGGCTGCTATGTCTGCTGTTGGTGACCTTGTTGATGTTTGGCTGTTAATGATATATTTTGACTGTGACGATATAAAACGTCTCTGCAGCATCTTTTCCATAAAATTAAATGTAATGAACTTTTATTGGACGTACGTCGACGGTGCGTTTGTCTTCCAGGATTATGCTGCAGCCTTCAGACGAACACAGGCGGTCTGTCCAGTCTGAAGTGTGTTGTATGACCTATGTGGGTTGATTTGAGTGTGGTGGGCTGTAGTTTGTTTTGGTCTGAGATGTTGGTGTGTTAGTGCGACATCTAGTGTCAGTGAATTTCATATTAAAAGATAAACTTTATAAAAACGTCTCAAACCACGATCCTGCATGAAAAGTCAAACAGCTGTTCTTTTATATTTAAATTAAACTCTGAGGAGTCTGGTGGTCTGTCGTCTGCATGTAGAGCTCCATCTCATGCCTCCAGGCTTGGAGCTCCTCTGATGCTTGTTAGCGTAGCGAGGAGCGACTCTGCTCGGCGGCCATGTTGAAGGTGATGTGTGATGACAGCGAGGTGAGGAAGAACGAGGACGAGGAGACGGCTGCAGTGGACGGGCCTATCCTCTTACTGGTTTAATGAATACTGAGTGTTCATGTTTCCTGATTCACTTTGATTCAAGTCCCAAATTAAAAATGAAAGAACAAAAATACAAACATTAAAATATATTTCAAGCTCCATTTTATAACTTTGCTCTGATAAACGTCCATTAAATCCTGTTGATGCTACACTGACTTGTAATATATATATATATACACATTGTGACAGCAGTTTTCTGTCTGTCATTTAAAGGTCTGTTTAATTGTTTTATATCATCACTCTGTTGTTACAATGAGCAGGTGAAATGCTGCATGTGAATGCATGAACGGCCTCTCTCTCATTATACAACATCGCCCACCAGTGGATTTATAATGAACTGCACTAAACTTCAGCTGGTTTTGATGACCTGATATATGAAACATCGTATCAGGTATATTCCTGTTTAAAACACCTTGAGCTGGTCGTGCCATTATTTTGGTGAAAATAGCTGATGATGTTGGTCTTCAGGCCCAGCAGTCAGCAGGACATCATCAGACTCAGTCAGCTGACGCCTTCATCAGAAAAAAAAAAGAAACTCATATGTCGTGTCAAACAGATCTGAGGCTCTGATGAAGACAAGGAGCAGTCCTTCATCTTCAGCACCAGGAGTTTAAAATTATAGTGAAGTTCAAGTTTTAAACTACAACGTGCTCCAGTTTCCTGTCCTGTAGTTCCATACGTTAAGTATGTCGATTAAAATCAGCATTAAAGTGTGAAAACAGACTGTTCTGTCAGAGGAGAGACACCTACATCAACAGGTGGGTTTGGCTCTCCCTCACACTGTCTGACATCAAGTGGAAGGAGCCAATCACATCGCTGGTCAATCAGATGATTGACAGCAACATCAAACATCAAACATCCTGTGTCACTCGTTTATATCTGCCGACCAACCTACAAACAAAACCGACATAGATACAAACACATATTCATCCATTAGTGTGCAACCAAACCAACCATACCAAACCAACAGATTTATTAAAACACAAAATGTGAAGAAGCTCTGCGGTTGTTGTGAGCTCATCAGACAGGTGCAGTGACCTACAGGTCAGGTGACGCTCTCTGAATACTTTGATTTGTTAATGATGTGCACAGACTTGAAGTGTAGCAGTACAATCATTGATGAAAAATAAGAGGCGACGATATCAATAATAATTCATGTGTAGGACATTAAATCATACAAATCAGTGATGTCATGAATTGAACCTCCACTTCATGTGTAATCTGTGATTTGGAGCATGTTAATAATTAATTTGTAAGATATTCAATCAATGACAATATTAGTAATAATCGTTATCAGGTATTACACTGTGATAGAACATGATGCATCTTTCTGTTTTGTTCTGTTTCAGCAGAAATAATTAATGAAATGACTGATGACTAATCGAAAAAATAATCGATGGATTAGTCGACAAGCAAAATAATCGTTAGTTGCAGCTCTACACTCATCAAACAAATAAAACATGTTTGTTAATGGAGGTACACAGCTGCTCACATTGAACCACAGAAGAAGAAGAGGACACAGCGAGATGACGAGGCCGTTGAAAGAGCTGCAGTCAAATCGATGGAGGACATTTGTGATGTGAGTGAATGGGCGAGCGAGCATCCAACAAATCAGAGAGAGAGAGTTAACGCCATAGAAAGCGAAGCTCTCTCGTCCCATCAGAGCTGCTCTCGTGTCCTCGCTTATAAAAACCTGACAGACGAGTTCAACATCAAACTAACTTCTCTGAACACGTCTAAGCCGAAGCGTCCACACTTCACTGACTGAGACACAGTAACAGGACAGGAAGTCTGTTCAAAGACTATAAAATAAAACCACACAAAATTAAAGAATACACAAAAAGCAACAATATCAATATTATAGTTATAAGTATTCTTTTGATCTGGTTTCGTATTTAAAATGAACAATGAAAAGAAATAAACAACTGAGAAGAACCTGAATATTCAATGTGAAATATTTCCACATGTATTATTTGTGTGTCCCTCAGTTTACCCTCAAATAACTCGTTATTAGAGTTAGTGTTACTCGTTAGTTTTACTTGATTCTGATTAACTTTGTTTGGCCCCGCCCCTCTGCTCCTCACATCCAATCAAACAGCCCCTCACTCCTCTCTCATTGGTTTGTTTCTGACCTTCAAAGCCGAGCTGTCGGCCAGAGCCGCAGCTTGTCTGTTCAGCTGTGACGTCACGATGTGGCAGCACTGACACAGCCTCTGCAGCTCCTCCTCTTCCTCCTCCGGCTTGCCGTAGCGGCTCAGTTCGCTGGCAGACAGCGAGCCTTCGGGGTTCGGCCGCGACGCGCAGCTTTTTGCCTCCTCCTCCCCGTACTCTCCTCCAGAGTGAAGGCGCTTCCTGCGACATGCTGAGCCCAGAGGAAGAGGAGTTTCTCCCTCCACCACCTGCAGGCACAAAACTCACCTTGTTAACCTGTGACGGACTCACCTGATGCACTCACACTAACACTGAACAGTCACAATAACTGATGACACACAGCCTCTGTCAGACATTAAACTCATCTTTAGTTCTGTCGGCAGTTCGTCTTTAGTTCATGGTTAAGGAAATACAGGAAGTGGCCAATCAGACTGTACCAAGTGCCGCCACATCATGGGGGGGACGAGGATTTCTGACATGGTTTAGTGTTTCCTATTTTATTTTGTGATTCACTCCTTGTGTCTGTAACTTCCTGCCTTTGTTGTGTTTCCTGTCAGTTTTAATTGTCTGTTCCACACTGATTAGCTTCACCTGTGTCCGGTTAGCTTCACCTGTGTTTGATTAGCTTCACCTGTGTCCGGTCAGCTTCACCTGTGTCCGGTAAGCTTCACCTGTGTCCGGTTAGCTTCACCTGTGTCCGGTCAGCTTCACCTGTGTCCGGTAAGCTTCACCTGTGTCCGGTTAGCTTCACCTGTGTCCGGTTAGCTTCACCTGTGTACGGTTAGCTTCACCTGTGTCCAGTGAGCTTCACCTGTGTCCGGTTAGCATCACCTGTGTCCGGTTAGCTTCACCTGTGTCCGGTAAGCTTCACCTGTGTCCGGTAAGCTTCACCTGTGTCCGGTAAGCTTCACCTGTGTCCGGTAAGCTTCACTTGTGTCCGGTTAGCATCACCTGTGTCCGGTAAGCTTCACCTGTGTCTTGTGTATTTAGTGTGTGTGTTCCTTTCATTGGCGTAGGCTACTTTGTGTCAAGCGTTCAGCTTCGTGTTTTTTGTCTTTGCGTTTGCTGTGTCTCAGTTCAGATACTTCTGTTAGTACTCTTCTGTGTAGTACTCTGTGTACTTTGTGGTGTAGTGCTCTAATCTCAGCAGGTAGTGTTGTCTCAGTTTGAGTACATTTTACAGTTTTTTCTTTGCAGAATTGTAACGGTGTGCAGCGTCAGCTCCAACATCTGACTGCTGCCAAAATATAAATATAAATCTCATGTACAACCTAAATTTGAGGTATTCACCACAACCGCTTCAGCTCCAGCAGCTTCCTCAGCTCCTCCATTTTCACAATGCTGGTGACGTTATGAGTGCACCCTCTCACAGTACACGACACTTTGATATAACTGAAGGTCTGAACGCACTTTTGGACTCAAAATATGAAATAGAAGTGTGGAAAAAGGGGCCAGGACTTCATGAGGCTGCATTTGTTTCACCTTCTTTTAATTGGCCCTCTGTTTTGTCTCATCCTCACATCAAACATGTTTCAGAGTAATTGAGGTAAAAGTACAACAGTGAAAGAGTAAAATATGAAATAAATATTATAACATAACGTCACAGTCAAACAGTGATGATGAACTCATTACTGATGTGAATTCATGTCTTCATGTTCAAATGATGGACAGAAGATTCAACATAAACTGTTTCTCATCTGAGCTTCCACACATTGAAGATCCAAACTCATCGAGTCAGTCAGACTGAGACAGGAACATCATCTCAGTTCACAATGATTATGATGAATATAGTTTAGCTTGTTGAAATGGAGTAAAATGAGTCGAGTTCCTGTTGTTAGTCTGGAGCTGCAGTGAAATAATGAACTGATACTCACTGTGTATCTCCTGAAGTCCGGTCCGAGTCTCCGAGCTGTGTTCCAGTACTGTGAGTACATCTCTGTTAATAAACTTTAATTATAAACACTCAGATTATTTCAGAAAGTCTCTTTGCTTCATTCACGCAGCTTCAGTCTCTGAGAAACGCTGAAGAAAAGCTGAGTGTGTGTGTGTGTGTGTGTGTGTGTGTGTGTGTGTGTGAGGACTGTGGGAGGAGGATGATGTCACTGAAGCGTGAACCTTCAGACTGCAGGACAGGAAGTGAAGGCTGAGATGGGATCCTCTGCTCTGACACTCACTTATATAACTGCTCTATGTAGAAACTGAACACTGCACTCTCAGGATGGAGGGTTCTTTAAATTTTCTCAAGGTTCCTTGTGGTTCCTCTTGGTCGTGTGTGACTCTCCAGAGGTGGATCTAGTAGCACACGCAGGCAGGAAAGTACAGTTCTTAACGTACTAGAGTTCACCACAGGCACCGAGGCCAAGCTGGTCCTCCAGAGCGGCCCTTACCCTCTCTTTAACCTCCCAGGTGACTGCCGGAACTAGGCATGGAGCAGGGAGGATGGGGTCGGCTCCTGGAGATGGGCCCACTCCACCTTGAAAGCGATGGGACAGGGCATCAGGTTTGACATTGTGGGAATCAGGACAATAGGAGAGGGTAAAGTTGAACCGGGTGAAGAAGAGACACCATCTGGCTTGTCTGGATTAAGCAAGCAAGGCTGTGTGAATATACTGTTGATCTGTTGATCCAAACGAGAAAAGGCAGCTTGGTCTCCTCAAACCAGTGGCACCATTCCTCCAAGGCCAACTTCACTGCCAGGAGTTCTCGGTTCCCAATGTCATAATTCCTTTCTGCAGGGGTGAGACGGGATTGCCCCAACTCCTACTTCTGATGCGTCGACTTCCACCACAAACCAAGCCAATCAGGATCCGGAACCTGGAGAATTGGAGTGGAAGTGAACCTGACTTTCAGCTCCCTGAAGGCCGCCACCGCTGCAGGGGACCACCAGAATGGAACCTTGGATGAGGTTGTAGTGGCAAAAAGAGTCCAAGGGTTAAAAGGTTATTTTATGGTTAACATCTCATCCTGTTTTGTCCTGGCTTGAAATAGATCTGTTCCTGGCAAGCAAGAAGAACTTTTCCAGAGCTTGACCATATCTAAAAGAGTACCTGTCTCCAGACTAATCATTGCAAGCCACTACAAAGTCAGCATGGTGAGTGGAGCGGCGATGGTACTGTAGACCCGGATGAACCTCTGGTAAAGATTGGTGAAGCCCAGGAACCTCTGGAGCTGTTTCCAGTCCTCTGGGTTGGGCCAAGTGGTGACCACAGACACCTTCTCTGGGTCCAGCTGTATGTTTCCCTGGTCGATGATGTATCCAAGAAATGTGACGGAGGCCATGTGAAATTCACATTTCTCTGCCATGACAAACAAAGAGTTCTCCAGGAGGCGCTGGAGGATGGTCGGGACGTGGTGGGTGTGGTCTTCACAGGAATGAGAGAAGATGAGGATGTCATTTAAATAAACAAAGACATGGAGCTTAAAGCAGAATTTCAGGAGCCAGACCACACCTCAACCTCGCCACTTCCGACAGTCCTATAAATACCCTCCAAACCCTCTGGTTTCCTTCGCTCTCGTATTCCGCAAACCCCATTTCTTTCACCTTTTCCCCCTCTCTTTCCTACTCTCCATAGGTGTCTGAGGGGGGTCTGTCATGCCCGGGTGCTACGGCGGATTCACTGCTGAAGCTTCCCCACACTGCAGCATCAGACCGAAGAAGTACACAAGATCACGCTTCACTCTCAATCCTTCATTTTGTCAATAAATCATTTAAACGTATCTTGTTGATGGTGTGGTCCATGCTAGTGAAATGATTGTTCAACATGTCTCGGAGAATGTCATTGACCAGAGTCTGAAACACAGCTGGGGCATTGGTCAAACCAAAAGGTATAACGAAGTACTCGTAATGTACATTGGGGGTGTTGAATGCTGTCTTTTCCCGTCCCCCCTCACGAATCTGAACCAGGCGATAGGCGTTGCGTAGATCGAGCTTGGTGAAAATGGTAGCGCCTTGGGGCAATTCAAATGTGGAGGAGATGAGAGTAAGGGGGTAGCGGTTCTTCATGGTGATGTCGTTGAGGCCCCGGTAGTCAATACAGGGCCTCAGTGACTTGTCCTTTTTCTTGACAAAAAAGAAACCAGCCCCAGCAGGCGAGGAGGACGGGCGGATGGTACCAGCAGTCAGGGAGTCATTGATGTATTTCTCCATGGCTACTTTCTGACAGGGAGAACAGGCACTCCCTAGGAGGAGAAGCACCTGGTTGCAGATCAATGGCACAGTCGTAGGGTCTATGAGGTGGCAGAGATGTGGCTTTGGCCTTGCTGAACACCTCCTGGAAATCCTGGTATTCAGTGGGCACCAGAGACAGGTCAGGGAACTGAACAGAACTGGAGATAGGTAGATCTGGTGACAGGATGGGGTTCACCCCAGGATCTCCAGAGTCCATTGGTGCTCCCACCTGGGGTTCAGGTGAGTCTCTAGGTGGTAGGATCTCTGGCAAGGGTGACTGAGGCATGGCCAACGCAGTCATGGCGTTGATTGTAATCTAATGCTCCATAATGCAGGCAGGAAGGTACAGCTCTTAACGTACTAGAGTTCACACCACAGTCTAGGAGACAGGGAGGGTATTTTACCAGGGAACAGGTAAAGAGGGGAGCAGTGATGAGAATAACGGCGTTATAAATAACGGCGTTAGTAACGGCGTTACTTTTTTCAGTAACGAGTAATCTATCTGATTACTCTTCCCATCATTGTAACGCCGTTATCGTTACTGCCAAAAAATGTGGCGCGTTACTATTTGAAGGCAGCTGTTTTTCATCAGACCAACTAGATCTCTAAACCGAGCAGCAACGATTTTTCTTGTTCCTCCTTAATCCTTGGTGAGGGCGGGGGCACGAGACATCGCATAAATGATGACGATTGGCTGAGGTTGAGTAAAATTCCATGGTAAGCCAATCAGAGGTGGAGTTGGGCGGGTGTTGCTTTGCTTACACAAATTTGAAAGCCCGTGTAGCCGAGTGATTAGTCTGATCAGACACATAAAGACACAGGACATTCACGTCAAGGAGAAACAGGAATGGCGAGCGCTAATAGTACAAAAGTAGCCTTCTTTAAATGGAAGTATAGCCATTACTTTTCCTTCCAAGAAATTAAGGGAACGAGTGTAACCGTGAAATGCACATTATGCACTGGAGTCAAGTGCCTCTCCACGTCGGTGTCAAGCAATTCAAACTTAATGAAACATCTTTCAGCGTTACATGCTTCCACGAAATTAGTGGCCAAGATCCCTGAAGAAGAAGGAGACAGTGGAACAACACGTAAGCAACTGAAGCTTGATTTTACGGCCCAAAGACACGCTTTGTCTCAGACCGAGCTAAACAAACTGGTAGCCAGGTATGTTGTGGAGGATATGCTGCCATTATCGACGGTTGAGTCGGAGTCATTCAGAGCACTAGTTGCGAAAATACCGGTCAGAGGAGGGGTAGGCTTGCCATGTAGAAAAACGTTCTCGAACTATTTGACGCCCAATATGCTCAAATGAATGTCAAGCTCAAAGGGACATTTGAGAAATTACAATATCTGTCGACCACAGCAGATATCTGGACTGCATGTAATAAGAGTTATCTGGGCGTAACGGCACATTGGCTAAATCCACAAAGCATGGAGCGAGGTCAGGCAGCACTGGCATGCAGGAGGTTCAAGGGACGCCATACACATGACAAAATAGCAATAGAGCTTGACCATATCCACTCTTCTTATGGCATGACCCACAAGATCACGACAACAGTCACAGACAATGGCTCAAACTTTGTCAAGGCCTTTAAAAGATACCAGCCAGTCGAGCAGGATGACGAGGATGAGGATGAGGTGACGTTTACCGATATCAGTGAGGCCTTGCAAACCACTGTTGTGAATGATGATGATGATGAAATTGAGATCACTTTGCCTCCACATATGAGATGTGCGTCACACACCCTGAACCTTGTTTCATGCACTGATGTAGACAAATGGTTACTGTCAACACCAGGAACAAAAGCGCTGTACAGAAACGCTACCGCAAAATGCACAGGGCTATGGAACAAGGCTAGTCGGTCAACGGTGGCTGCAGAGACTGTGCATGATGTTATCTCAAAGAAGCTGTTAGTCCCATGCACCACAAGATGGAACTCATTTTATGATGCCCTGGCTCATATATGTGGGATTCCTATGGTTGAGCTGAACACCATCTCGTCCACGTTCGGATTGACAGCCATCACAGAGCGAGAACACCAGTTCATTAGGGAGTACTGTACGGTCATGAAGCCACTTACAGTTGCCTTAGACATTCTTCAAGGAGAAGATCATTGTTACCATGGCACACTCCTGCCCACCCTGGAGACATTGATTTTCAAGACCCTGCAACTGAAGAGTGGCCTGCACATCCTAATTGACCTTCCAGAGGCAATTGTCACAGTAAGAACTTTAATTTATTTTAGATCTTCAACAAATTACACAATCATTTAATTGTATTAATTTAGATGGATGAGAAAGGTTACCTCTATTCTATTGTAACCTAGCCTTTACAGTTATGATATATTATGACTACAGATGATGGACCATCAAAGCCTTGTTGTAAAGAAAAAAAATGTATCTGCATTTATATAAATATGCTCATAATAATCTATAATGCATTCTCTCTCTCTCTCTGGATAGGGTAAGACACAGATAATATAATATGGACTTTGCTTCCTTATGTTTCATTTCAGGCAATCAAAACAAGATTTGCAGAGGTGCTGGAAAGCGAGGATGCTGTCTTGGCTGCTGTGACTCTGCCCAAGTTCAAACTACGCTGGCTGCGGACACAGGACAGGAAGGACAAGGCCAAGGCAAGTCTGCTGGCAGAGTGTCGGAAACTTGTCCTGTACCAAGACCAGCAAGCAGGTATCAGCCCACCAACACGCCATCTCAGCACAGACTCTGCCATAGAGGATGAGTTCTTTTCTTTTGAGGAAGAGGATGACACCTCTTCTACTGCTGAAAGTCAAGTCGCAGATTATCTCAAATCAGGAGAACAAGGGATAGACTCTCTTAATGGATTTGCACTGATTAAGAAAATTTCACTCCAGCATAATGCAGCCACTCCATCCAGTGCCCCAGTAGAGAGACTTTTTAGCCTGGGCAAGCTAGTCTTGACTCCACAGAGGAACAGGCTTTCTGACCAGAAGTTTGAGATGCTTTTGGTTTTGAGATACAACCACTGGTTCAGTGGCAAGAATGGATGGATGGATGAGTAGATAGGTTGGCTTGGATGGATGGGGAGAATGGAATGATGGTTGGATGACTTGTTGGATTGATAGATGAATGGATAGAAGAATGAATGAATGAATGAATGGATGGATAGATGAATGAGTGAATGTTCAGGAGCTAAAGTTGGATACAGTATGTCTACCTGTTGTCTAAAGTTGTGTTGTATCTTATTAGATTTGCAGTAAAAAGAGTTTTTTTAAAATACATTTTTGGTACATTGCTTAAAGAGCATAATTTAATTTAATATATTTGTTGGCTGGCTGCAGCCTCCTGAGGTGAGATTGTCAATGGCCAGAGAAATGGAGATTTTTTATGTATTTTTTATTTTTAATGTATTACCTGTTTATATTTGGATGCCTGAGTTTTCTATACATTGCACTTTTCAGTAATATTGAAAGCACTTCATTGTTACACTGTTCTACTGTTCTGCTTCTTCGAACTACAAAGAGTGAATTTATTATTTATTTTTTGGTACATTGCTTAACAAGCATAATTTAATTTTGCTTAGTTGTGGCCTGTTGAAGTGCAATAAATATCAAAAGTTCCAAAACATCTATTGTGTTATTTTTATCGATCCACTCTATAAACATAGTAATTATAATATCTACAATAATCCATGACATTTTATTGGATGCTAGTCTCACTTTCCCACAGCAACGTTAAAATAGTTTAGATTTGTGTACTGTGGATTTCTGTTATGTATTGTATGAAGTGTCCATTTCATTACAATATTCAGATTTATCATAAATAATTGAACACGCACATGTATTTTAAGTTCCGTCAAAGAGGGGTGGAGGTGGGGTCCAAATTCTTTGACACATTTGAGCAATTAAAAAATTACTTGAAAGTAACGCAATAGTTACTTTCCAAAGTAACTAGTTACTTTTATAATTTGTAACTCAGTAAGTACTTTAGTTACTTTCTGGGAGAAGTAACTAGTAATTGTAACTAGTTACTTTTTTAGAGTAACTTGCCCAACACTGGAGGGGAGTCCAGAACAGGCAGGGTCAGCAACAGGAGGTCCAAAGGATAAACGCTGGAGAGTCTTGCATGGGATCGGCTAAAAACAATCTGGGAGTGAGTGTGTGGGGATCTGGGGTTTAAGTTGTGGCTGAGTAGATGGGAATCGGGTGTGTGTGCAGGTGAGTAGGTTGCAGTAAAAAATGAGCACAGACTGCATCAACTCCGACCAGTTTCACAAAGGTTGGATTGATTACAGGACTGTTGTATTCTGTCAGTCACCGCATCAGAGACAATAATGTACGTCAACATGAATGTTACCTGTGTACCATCCATTGTTCCACTCATGCTACACTCGCTCTGTGTGGAACGTTCACTGACTGCTCATAGAATAAAAAACATAAACATGAACATGTAATATCAATATTGATGGATTAGGAGTGTGTCGGCGCATCAAAGATCAAAAACCCAAGATGATGCAAAGTGGAAAACATCGATCTGTATCATCTTCATCATCAGTACACTAACTTCAGCTTTGTGTGTTTTTAGTCTTTAAACCTTTATTGAACTCAATGACAACCACGACAGCCATTAGCAGCTACTAGATGCTGCTCCAAGAAAACTTTCTTAAAGTGAATATCAAAGTCAACACAGTTTGTGCACAACAAGTTCAGCCCTGAAGAGATCATTTCACCATTTCTAAGAACAAAACATTTCTGACATTAAAGGTACAATCAGTGAGCCAAATGTTCACCAAAGTGAAGCCTCGTCCACCACCAACATTTAAACCACAGGACTGGAAGTTGTCTCCGTCCTACACAGAACACAGAGACACTGAAGAACCAGGCCAGAACCCAAACCCAGGATAAAGAGGTTCAGTGAATGTGGTGTTGAAGGTGTGGAGGTGGATCAGTTTGTCAGAGGAGACTCTGTAGAAGGACAGAGTGCCAGCAGGACAGTCCACATACACTGGAGGAGGAGGAGAGGTCTGTTTTTCTGTTATTGTGACAGACAGAGTAACGACCATCAGAGCAGCTCAGACTCCAGGACTGATCATTTCCTCCAAACAGACAGTCTGTACTGCCTCCTTTCCTTCTGATTCCTCTGTAAGTCACTGATATATGAACTCTTCCTCTCCACTCGACCTCCCAGTAACAGCGACCAGTCAGACCATTTCTACACAGCAGCTGACACCAGTAGTCAAATCTGTCTGGATGACGAGGATATGGCTGACCCTCCTCCACACGTGTCACCTTCCTGTTGTTGTCTTCCAGTTTGAGCTGTCTGTGTACTGTGTTTGTGTCCAGTGTGAGTTGACAGAAATCTGATGGAGAGAAAAAGACACAACACAGCAGCAGTTTATCATCAGACACATCTGAAGGGTTTATTCTTTGTTTGTTTACTGATGTTGTTCATTTCTATAAAGTCTAATGATGACACATTCTGTCAGTAATGTTTTCATGAAGAAATACCACAACTATCAACTTTGGATTTCAACACAAACTGACTGTGTGCTGTTTGCTCATCATTAGTCAAAGTGAATCCACACTTACACTTCCTCAGACCAGGTTTTAACCTCTGCTGTCCACCATGGTCCACCCTGGAGGAAGAAACACAGTCACATATTGTTTTTTCGAGCGCTTTCAAAGCACTCGTGAGCAATTTTGTATCCTGAATCTCTGCTCCCTGGAGCAATATTGTAGCCTGCGAGGAGAAAAACACGCTTTCAAAACATTCCTCTGCTCGCGTGCGAGTGGGGTTTTTCTAGTGGGCGGTTTTTGTCAGTAAGGGGGCGGGGCCTGGGAACATGCCAATCACCATTGTATCCCCGAATATAATTGGTTGAGCGACTTCACCAATTGGACAGCAAGGTAGGCAACACCACTAGGAAAAACCACACAGCCCTAAATGCCTGAATAACATGTATTGTGATTTGGTGCTATATGAATTACATTGTCTTGAATGTTTGCAAAATGTCACACAGAGCAATGTACTTCAATATGTTTGTCTGAGCGCTGTCTTTTGTTTCCTCCATCGTTGACATTAATCTGATAAACGCTGATCTTTTTTTGTAACTTGGATTCTGTTGCACACAGACTGTACATTTTTTATTTTGGTGAAACTGTTTTGTTCATATTCTAGATGTAATTCTTTGTCCCTGAAAATTATAAATGTAATGTTAAAAAATGATAAGAAACCTTCAATATATGCTTGAGCATTCATGCAGGAAAAATATAAGCTATTGTCTACATTAACACAATACAAAATATCCAATAAACAAATTTTTTTTTAGCTGTTTATAGTTTTGTCATTTTGTAGCATTTTGACAATGTACGCACATATTGGTGACCTGTAACTTCAGATTAAGATAACATGAAGTAGTAGCTGTGATACATACCCTAGGGTAGTTGTGATATATTTTATTTATTTATTTATTTATTTCCTTGTGGTTCTTCAGGGTTCCTTGTGGTTCCTATAGTTTCCAAAAGTAGACTGGGAGCCAGAGCTTTCAGCTACCAAGCTCCTCTTCGGTGGAACAAACTACCATTTTGGGTTCGGGAGGCAGACACGGTCAACACTTTTAAGAGTAGATTTAAAGGTCCAGTGTGTAGAATTTAGCTGCATTTAGTGGTCCAATCACTGCATTGTAATCTCCTCACATCAGCCTCACCTTCCTAATGTAAAGGAGAAACAACACTTTAAGGACCCTGTTTAGAGTCAGTATTTAGTTTGTCTGTTCTGGACTACTGTATAAATAAGGTGTTTCAACATGGCGGCCTCCATGAAAGGGGACCCTCTCCCACTGTAGATATAAAAGGATATTTTTTAAGTAACAAACATAAAAAGATTCTTATTTTCAGGTGATTATACATGCATCAAAACATAGTTATGAATATTATATTCCATGTTTGCCTTATTCTGAAAATAGAGGCCCCTCACTGCACCTTTAAGACTTTCCTTTTTGATAGAGCTTATAGTTAGGGCTGGCTCAGGTCATCCCTTAGTTATGCTGCTATAGGACTACACTTCCCATGATGCACTTGGCTCTTCTCATGTTACTAACTTGTCAGGTTCTCATGGATCATGGCTGCTGCTCCTGATGACGTCCACCACATTTATTATTATCATTATTCCACTGCTACTGTAATCATTTTATCATTCATTGTAATCGTACAATATGTCTCTGTTGATTTGTTCTGTACATGTGACATCTATTGCACGTCTGTCCGTCCTGGGAGAGGGATCCCTCCTCTGTGGCTCTTCCTGAGGTTTCTTCCACCTTTTTTCCTGTTAAAAGGGTTTTTGTGGGCAAGTTTTTCCTCACTCGAACCGAGGGTCTAAGGACAGAGGGTCTGAGGACAGAGGGTGTAAGGACAGAGGGTCTAAGGACAGAGGGTGTAAGGACAGAGGGTCTAAGGACAGAGGGTGTAAGGACAGAGGGTCTAAGGACAGAGGGTGTAAGGACGGAGGGTCTAAGGACAGAGGGTCTGAGGACAGAGGGTGTAAGGACAGAGGGTGTAAGGACGGAGGGTCTAAGGACAGAGGGTCTGAGGACAGAGGGTGTAAGGACAGAGGGTGTAAGGACGGAGGGTGTCACTCCCTGTACAGATTGTAAAGCCCTCTGAGGCAAAATGTGTCAGAAGCCACACCTACATAGCTGGCATCTACATATAGTTTTAACTGTCAAAGTGCGGGACAGCCAAAACTGGGGTGGAGTAGAGGAGTGTCTTAACTTGTTTAAATGCTTTCTCACAGACAGAAGACCAGAAGAATTTTGCCTTCCCTTTTAACAAATCGGTTAGGGGTGCCACCAAGGTCGAAAATTTCTGCAAAAACTTCTGAAATACCAAACAAGGCCAAGAAAATGCATAAGCTCCTTTTTGGTTGTTGGGGCTGGATACTGCTCCACAGCCTGCACTTTGGCATTAACCGGACACACCTGACGCCGTCCAACCACATGGCCGTAAGCCTCACCTCCACCAAACGGGTGAACATTTTGCAAATGTGTTCCAAATGATCTTCCCAGGTGTCCGAATAAATAACCACATCATCCAGATAAACTGCACATCCCTGCAAGCCACAAATAACACGGTTAATCAAACGCTGCAATGTAGCTGGTGCATTCCGAAGACCAAACGGCATCACAGAATAAGAGTAGGGACCACTTGGAGTTATAAAAGCAGCTATCTTGCGTGCTCGCTTGGACAAGTTCTACATGAAGGTAGAGAAATGTGAACTTCTAAGTCAGTTAGCTTCCTGGGCTACATTATTGAGAGCAGACAGATGAAGGCACACTCATTCTCAACACATTTAGTAGTTCTTGAAATATTTCAGTCTGGACCAAAGTCGTGGATAGCCATGATGCTAGCAGGGCTAAAATGAGACCAATTTTTTTTTACAACTTTTCATTCAATAAGACTGGTGTAGATTTCCAAACTCAGGCCTGCTCACTCCTCTGAACAGAATTAACAGAAAGAAGACGTCCTTCATGATGACGGACCAGAGCAGAACGACATGAAATTAGAGAAATTAGAGGCACCTGCAGAGTTCTTGTTGTCTGTCCATACCTGAGAGTGTCCAGTCTCCAGTGTGGATCCTCCAGTCCAGCAGACAGCAGCTTCACTCCTGAGTCTCCTGGATGATTGTAGCTCAGGTCCAGCTCTCTCAGATGGGAGGGGTTGGAGCTCAGAGCTGAGGCCAGAGAAGAACAGCCTTCCTCTGTGATCAGACAGCCTGACAGACTGGAGACAGAAAACATCATAAACTCAGTGATTTAGAAAATCATGTCCGCAGGAAAATCCTACAGATGTTGAATGATTTTGAAATGACCAACTATTTACCAAACTACTGAATACTGACCTGAGATTTTCCAGTGTACAGTTTGGACTCTCCAGTCCAGCAGACAGCAGCTTCACTCCTGAATCCTGCAGGTTGTTGTTACTCAGGTCCAGATCTTTCAGACTAGAGGACTGTGAGCTGAGAACTGAGGACAGAGCTTCACAGCTTCTCTCTGAGAGGTTACAGTCACTCAACCTGAAGAAAAAACAGTGATGAAGAAAAGTTTGAAAACATTACTGTTTCTTATATTATATATTCCATAAATGTATCTAGTGATCCATCTCTGGTAGAGATGTTTTAGTTTAGGTTTGTGTCTGAAGACTTTAGGCCACCTAGATGTTGTTTGTTCTTCTGACAGCAGATTGACTCCAGAGTTGGTGAATGTCAGATGGACATGAAGAGCAGCCAGAAACTCCTGAACACTCAGATGGACGAAGCAGAACACCTTGTCCTGGTACAGTCCTCTCTCCTCTTTAAAGATCTGTGTGAACACTCCTGAGTACACTGAGGCTGCTCTGATATCGATGCCACACTCTGTCAGGTCTGATTCATAGAAGATCAGGTTTCCTTTCTGCAGCTGCTCAAAAGCCAGTTTTCCCAGAGACTCAATCATCTTCCTGCTCTCTGGACTCCAGTGTGGATCTGTCTCAGCTCCTCCATCATACTTGATGTTCTTCAGTTTGGACTGAACCATCAGGAAGTGGATGTACATCTCAGTCAGGGTCTTGGGCAGCTCTCCTCCCTCTCTGGTCTTCAACAGATCCTCCAGAACTGTAGCAGTGATCCAGCAGAAGACTGGGATGTGGCACATGATGTGGAGGCTTCGTGATGTCTTGATGTGGGAGATGATTCTGCTGGCCTGCTCCTCATCTCTGAATCTCTTCCTGAAGTACTCGTCCTTCTGTGGGTCAGTGAACACTCTGACCTCTGTCACCATGTCAACACAGTCAGGAGGGATCTGATTGGCTGCTGCAGGTCTTGTGGTTATCCAGAGGCGAGCAGAGGGAAGCAGTTTCCCCCTGATGAGGTTTGTCAGCAGCACATCCACTGAGGTGGACTCTGTAACATCAGTCAGGATCTCAGTGTTGTGGAAGTCCAGAGGAAGTCGACACTCATCCAGACCGTCAAAGATGAACACAACCTGGAAGTCTTCAAACCTGCAGATTCCTGCTTCTTTGGTTTCAGTAAAGAAGTGATGAACAAGTTCCACCAAGCTGTACTTTTTCTCTTTCAGCACATTCAGCTCTCTGAAAGTGAATGGAAACATGAACTGTATGTCCTGGTTGGCTTTGTCTTCAGCCCAGTCCAGACTGAACTTCTGTGTTAAGACTGTTTTCCCAATGCCAGCCACTCCCTTTGTCATCACTGTTCTGATTGGTTCATCTCTTGTGAGGCTTTAAAGATGTCTTCATGTCTGATTGTTGTTTCTGGTTTCCTGGATGCTGTTTCAATCTGTCTGACCTCATGTTCATCATTGACCTCTGCAGTCCCTCCCTCTGTGATGTAGAGCTCTGTGTAGATCTGGTTCAGAAGGGTTGGGTTTCCTGTTTTAGCAATCCCCTCAAACACACACTGGAACTTCTCCTTCAGGTTAGATTTGAGTTTACGTCGACACACTGCAGCACCAGTTCCTGAATGAACAAAGAAGAAATGTGATTAATAAGTGGAAGCTACAATAAATGTGATGAATGTAAACTTTAAGACATCAAGATGGTATTTATTTTCCTCCTCCATTAAATCTCTTCATCACATCAGTTGTGAACAGTTTCTGACTGTTTTCAGTCTAGAAGAATTCATAGATCTGATACAAATGTGTGCATCGTATTAACAGCAGAGTTTTAAATGTAAACTTCTCCCATGTTGCCTCCATTTCCTCTTTCCATGTTAAATCTGTTCAGATCCTCTTACTGCTCTGCAGACAGTCAGCCAGCTCCTCCTGCTTCATTCTCCTCAGGAAGTGCAGTGTGATCTTCAGAAATGACTCTCTGCTCTTCCTCCTCTGCTCTTCATCCTCACTGTCTAACACCTCCTCATCCTCCCTCTGACTCTCTAAGCATTCTGGGTCATCTGGACTCAGATTCTTCTTGATCTTCTTCAGCTCGTTCTTCACAAAACTGACAATGTTTTCCTCGAGCAGCTGGAACAGAATAAAATGTCAACTTTATCTGGTAGAAGTCAACATCAGATCATCTGTGACAGACAGAAATCCTGCTGGTCTACAGAGTCCAGCATGGAGACTGGATCAGAATGGTAGTTCACTATTTAGTTTGTGTCTGTTGTAATAAACAGTAGTAGCTGTGTTTGTACATTTACACACCATAAATATGGAGTCCAGGTCTGTGTGATGCTGCTGGACAGACTGACCACTGAGAACCTTTAAGCTCTGCTGATGAACTCTGTGAAGCAAACAGACACACAGAAGTTGTTCTGTCACAAATAATTCAGATAGAAACACAACATGAACTCTTTAACTTCTGCATGAATTGTTGTATTTAATGTTTTTAAAGAAGAAATTCAGTCTACAGACTATTAAAGTGTCTGACTAAGACATAATACACATTGACAATAAGAAACACATTCATTATTTCTGACCTTTGATCAGCTGACAGGTGTTCATGTTTGAAACTAACAGGTTGTTTCATGGACCGGTCACTCTTCATGGACAGACAGCTGGGTTCAGGAGAATCTGGTTTTTGCTGAAGGATCCTGATGGAAACAGAGAATTGATGAAACAAGTGTGACTTTCAGTGTTAATCTGTTCATTTGTGTGTTTTGTTGGACACCTATGACTTGTGTCTGATCTTCTCATGGTACAGTCATCTTAAACATGATCACCTGCTGTAAAAGCTTCTGACAGCTGGACCACAACAGGCCTCAGAGATGCTGTTGTAATTGTTTTTGTCTGAGCTTCCAGTCAGAACTTCAAACTACCTAAAACTACCCAAAAACTACATTTACTATACATGTATTTAAACATGTGTTCAGTGGTTTCATTTTAAACATGTGTTCATACATACTTACAAACTCTAAAACTCAGTTCACTTATTTCAGAATCTTCGAGGAGCTCAGCTCCATTTTTTCCAGCTTTGGTCTCATTTTCCTGACTTTGTTTTTCATTTCTATCAGAAAAAGTTCATTCCTGAAATGCTGAACCAGATTGTGACATCAAGAAATCCGACAAGTCTGGAAACACAAGCAGTCAGTCAGGTTTGAACTATTATTCACACTGAGATGAACAAATGTGTTGCTGTAGTTCATGTTTTATAAGAATACAGAGTGAAGACTGTCAGACTTTTGAATTTGTTCCCAGATTTGATTTTGTGTACTGAGATTTGTGAATGTGTATCTGATTTAAAAACTGTAGGAAGTCGCTCATTTATCGCTCCAGTTTCAATGTTCTTACACATTCTCAAACCAGCTGTTTGCGCTTTGAACTGTGCTTTTGATATTTGTACTAAGATCTGCAAATGTGACACCAAGTTGAAAAATGTAAAGAGTAAAGAACAGGAAGTGATCACGACAAAGACATCAAACCTCATCTCAGGAGAGATGGATAGTAACACACAAACATTTTACATTCTTACCTTTGACCAGCAGACTGATGGCTGAGTTTGAAGTTCACAGGTTCATACATAGACCGGTCACTCTTCATGGACACACAGCTGGGTTCAGGTTCAGGTCCATCAGAGTCTGGTCTCTGCTGGTCTGGGCTTCAACAGAACACACACAGAGCTTTGAGTGTGAATAATGATGGTGGAGTGATTTGAGTGCTGAGCTGTGACATGGAGAAGAGTCGTGGACAGTTAGAGATCCTCATCTCACCTCTGAGCTTTGGTCTGGCTGTCATGTTCCCCACACAGAGTGGTTTTAGAGGGAGGGACTCCCTCCTCTCTGTCCTCACACTGATTCATAGCAGAGCCCACACCTTCACACAAACACAACAACATGCTCATTCATTACAGCAAGCTTCATCACAGGACACATTAGTTCTCATTCCTCTCAATAACACGACACAAATATTCAGAGCTGGTAGAAACTTTGTTGGAGCCACAAACAGGATGTGATAACCCCAAAACTACACAGCCCCAGATTCATATATATTTTTTGGATTGTCAGTTTCAGAAGTTGTACATCTACCACATTTTTCTATGATCCCATAAATTAGTAGTAATATTAACATTTGTTAGAATCTCAATACTAGTTTTATTATTAGTTTTGTGTTTGTTACTAAAGTTTTGATCTAGTATTTGTTTTTTGTTTTTTACAGTTTCAAAATTTGGCGTGACTAACCGAAGAAATTACAAACCAAAAATCAACTGTAACAGGATGTAATCACATTTGATATAGTTGCTCCGTTACAATCTCCCAAAAATGTCTGAATGCAGCTACAAATATGTTTTTTATAATAATCCTAAACTGAGTTATAATGTCCAAACCCTGAACTGACATCCTGAAGAACAAAATGCATTCTGCGGATTTATGGGCGCCAAGAGCAAAAAATGAAGGTCTGTGTCTGTAAATCTTCATATTTATCTTTAAATATTTAGATTAAGAGAAGAGTTGAACACAGAGACACAGGATAGTTCACATGTTCTGTTTCTTTGGGGGTCCCTGATGGCTGAGGGGTCCTAAACAAACAGTAAGTTCTGTTACACTCTGGGCTGGTTCTGGTCCATCTAAAAGGACTTTGAAGCCTCTGGGACAGTTGAGACCTGGACTGTGTTAAAGGGTCTTCAGTGAAACCAGCTCAGTCTCAGTGTTGGAAGGTTTCTGTATTTGAGCACTCAACACTTCATCCATGCACTTCACTTCAGAGTATGAACAGATCAAAATCAACCTGAGCCAAGTTGATCCGAGCTGTCGGACCAGTCCAGACACATTTTTCACTGATCATGTGAGCTCAGGTTACAATCAAACTGCTGCTGACTCTACTGGAGAAACAGCAACACTATGACATGCAAGTCTTTCTAAAATCATTGTTCTTTAACTCAGAGAGAAATTCAACAACATATCAATAATAGATATTCTGAATCAATCAATCAGCATGAAGAAACATTTGTCCTGTCCAGTTAAACAGTGACACAGCACAATGTGATCAAAGTGATCCTGATGATCAAACACTGCCACATTTCTCTGGTAGGATTCTCACCTGCTGAACTCACTTCAGGTCCACTTACAGACACTTTCCACCTTCAGGTGTGGAGGAAACACTGGGAGAGAAGAAGCTGCTCATTTCTTCCTCGTCAGTCCTGGTGTCTGTGTGCATCTGATCTGAGGACGCCGTCACACCCTCAGAACTTCAGAGTCCAAGTCTAAAAAAAACATCAGAGTGACGTCAAAACCAGTCCAACCTGTGGCAGAAACCAAGTGAGTGTCAGAGAAATCACATGATCACATGATGTAGTCCTACTACCTGTCCACTAGATGGTGCTAACTAACCATGTAATGAACTAAAGATCAGCACTGAAAGATGGAGTGAAGCAGCAGTGTGGATCACATTGGTACACGACTATATTTTAAACATGTTGGTTTGTTATTAGGCAGAATGCAGCCTGAGATCACCGAGCGGGAACCTTCACTCTGTTCATCAGTCCTGGTTCTTAACAAAGAGGGACCAGAACCTCCAGAACCTCCAGAACCTTCACTCTGTTCATCAGTCCTGGTTCTTAACTAAGAGGGACCAGAACCTCCAGAACCTCCAGAACCTTCACTCTGTTCATCAGTCCTGGTTCTTAACTAAGAGGGACCAGAACCTCCAGAACCTCCAGAACCTTCACTCTGTTCATCAGTCCTGGTTCTTAACTAAGAGGGACCAGAACCTCCAGAACCTGCAGAACCTTCACTCTGTTCATCAGTCCTGGTTCTTAACTAAGAGGGACCAGAACCTCCAGAACCTGCAGAACCTTCACTCTGTTCATCAGTCCTGGTTCTTAACAAAGATGTTGTACAACAAACACAGCCTGAATGATACACTTCAATCAGCTTACTTGTATATATTTTTATTTAAGTAAAAGCAAACAATGTTAATTTCTTCATCTCAAACAATGTATTGAAATTAAAGCTAACAACAGTGGTGTGTATACCACAACATAACATGTCAATGTCTCAGTAACTTGTCACGTGACCTTGACCATCGATCACAGCTTGACTAGACGTCTCATGCTGTTCACAAGTGGACTTATTCCAACCTGCTGATGACACTCTGTGACACCCAGCGCTCAGTGCTAACTTCCTCTGAGTACTTCCTGTTTGAAGCCTCACTCTGACCAGGTACTGCTGATGGATTGTTAGGTGTCGTCTTGGTGTCATGATGTCAGAATGTGAACAGCATGATGAAGAGGACTGTTTAAATACAAACTGTCTTTGAAGCAGAACATTTAGTGCAACATTCATGGATCAGACTGTTTGTTAGAGAACAGCATGTTCTGCAGTAAGTAGTGAAACACTGAACAGTCGGACGTGTGCATTCAAAAGTTTAGACAAGGTCAAATGAAGGTCACCTGGAAAGGTCAGAGTGCATTTAAAGTGAACTCTGAAATTTCATCTGAAAGACGAATATCCTGAACTTAATACACACACACACACATATATATATATATATATATATATATATATATATATATATACACACATATATAAAATGCTTATTATACTTTTTATATTTGTGACTCTGCTCTGTAACTAAATGACTTCAAACGTGACACAGAAATGTTTCAGCTGACGAGTTTTTATTTGAACATTCAAACAAACTGTTTTCATCACAGACATTCATTCAGTCACATGATCACATGTTTAGAGCAGGAGCCGTCAATCAGAGACTTAAAAACATCTTTAACTTCATTTAAGGTGAAATGCTTCAAACATTTAAAAAAGTTATTTAAAAGTTAATTAAGTTATTTAAGTTATTTAAGTTGTTTAAGTTATTTAAAAGTTATTTAAAAGTTATTTAAAAGTTAGCATGTTGAGTCACATGAAGAATACTGTAATCATGTAACTCACTCGAGACTTTTTAATAACAATAACACAAACCATATCAAAGTCAACACAAACAGAACACACACTTAAAATTCAACATGAAGTTGATGAACAAACACTTCATCATGTCTCTGCTCTCATTCTGATGATCACAAACAAAAACATGAACAGACCAAACACGACAAACTGAATATTTGAGCCCACCTTCAGAGTCCACGAAGACCAGGTCCTTGCTCGGATCCAGTGGTCCTAAACATTTCACAAATGTGGCTTCACTGTTGAACTGTCGAGAACCACTGGACCAAAGAGGATGAGCAGAGTCCGCCGAGCTGTGCCGCTCTCATGTGATCCTCCTCATTTTATACCCTGAACCTCCTCAGCAGGAGGAATGAAGCTCCGACCGGTCCGTCCAGGTTACTTGTCGGGCCGGTGGTGACACACCTGAGCTGTGCTCACGTAGACTCGACTCACCTGCTCCACCTGTTCATTCACCTGTCCAACCGTCTGACTGAGTATCATTGAAAGAGTTTCAGCTGGTTCAGAATGATCACATTGATTATTGATCACTTTGTTTGATTTGACTCTTTGTAAATGTTTCTGTCTCTGACCCTGATGCTGCTCAGTGATGACATCATCACACAGGTCAAAGGTCACTGCAGGGTTCGATTCCCAGCTCGTCCGGTCCACATGTGGTGGTCCGTCCACAGTCAGAACAACACCAATGAATACATCAAAGTTTATAATCCTGAATCATCCTGAGTCATTCTCAGTTTATTTTATTGATAAAATAAGATGAGACGGGCACCTCGGCAGCAAACCCCCCAAACTGCTCGCAGGGCGCCAATCTGTGTGGCTGCCCATCACTCCACGATCTCTCTCCACATATGCATGTCTCTGAGTGTGTGTGTGTGTGTGTGTGTGTGTGTGTGTGTGTGTTTCAGGTTAAAATGCTTGTAAAAAAAACTGAGTTAAAAAAAGAATTTCCCTTCGAGGGATTAATGAAAGAATTTCTTCTTGTAATGAACACGAAAGTATCAGTTTGATTTTTTTATATTTAACTTCTTATTTTTATATTTATATTTATGATTATATTTATATCTATGATTATATTTATATTTATATTAACATTTAGATTTATGGTTACACTTATATTTATATTTATATTTATATGTACGGTTATGATCCCGGTCTGTGGACCACGGGTTGGACACCACTGATTATTTATATTATAATAAAACTTTTTATTGTAAACTTTTTTATTTATTTCTGTTTCTCTGTTTTTCTTAGTATGATTTAGTTCTTCACATTAAGCCTGAATGGATACAGCAGGCTGTCACCTGATCAGGTGTGTTTCAGGTGAACAGGAAGTGAAACAGGTTCAGCTGCAGTCCTCTGTCTGATGATACCATCTGATAATGCTCAATGTAAAACTTGTTTTAACATTTAAACAAACTTTAAAATAAAAAAACATTTTTCTCTTTTTGATTTTTGATCCATTAAAACTTCATTAAAAAGTTCAAACATCAGTTTGATCAACGTGTTCATGAATATTCTGCATGTGTGAATGTTTCCACAACAAAGAAGAGATAAAAATAGAAACAGAGAGAGAGAAACAAGGAAACAGGTTGAACAGAGACAGAAAGAGAACGACAGGAATGAATGAATGAGTGAATGAGTGATGAAACTATCCAAACAAAGAGATCATCATGTATTTACAACATATTTAGAAAAGATGACGATGGGTAAATGTATCTATGAAGTATTCACAGTGTGCTTTTATTGTGACGGTCCAATCACACCTGTGTCACATCCTGTTGTTTAAAGGTACAGTGTGTAGAATTTACTTGCATCTAGTGGTCTAATTGCTGCATTGCAATCCCCACACATCGCCCTCACCTTCTCAGTGTAAAAGAGAAACAACATTTTAGAGGCCCTGTCCAGAGTCACTATTTAGTTTAGTCTGTAGAAACACGGTGTTTCAATATGGCGGCCTCCATGAAAGGGGACCCGCTCCCACTGTAGATATAAAAGGAGAATTTTTAAATAACAAAAATGAAAAGATTCTTATTTTCAGGTGATTATACATGCATGAAAACATAGTTATGAATATTATATTCCATGTCTGTCTTATTCTGAAAATAAAGGCCCCAAATCTTACACACTGGACCTTTAAAGTTGATGTGTCACACCTGTCAGGTGGATGATCGTTGCGTGCTCACAACAGATCCTGAACCAGCACAGGTCAGAAAACACGGCGCCACCCAAATGCATCCTGGGAGCCTGAAATCATGTTGATGGACAGCTGATGACTTCACGTCAGCTCAATGATGAGGTGTCAGGATGGAGAGCCGGGCTGCAAACCCATGACCTGTGATCTGTAGTGACCTCAGTGAGTCAGGTCCATGTCAGAGGGAGGAGTGCCCCCTGCTGGCTCACTGACAGCACGTCATGACTCAGCAGCAACTTAGTTTCCCCATGAGGTCTCAAAGTAAGTCCAGACAAGCTTAGCCTCAGTCCTCCAGCAGGAACTGGGTCCAGGTCCAGAGTTCAGGTTAAATTCAGGTTAAATTCAGTTTAAATTCAGTTTAAATTCAGTTTAAATTTAGTTTAAGTTCAGTTTAAGTTCAGTTTAAATTTAGTTTAAGTTCAGTATAAGTTAAGTTTAAATTCAGTTTAAGTTCAGTTTAAATTCAGTTTAAATTCAGTTTAAATTTAGTTTAAGTTCAGGTTAAATTCAGGTTAAATTCAGTTTAAATTCAGTTTAAATTCAGTTTAAATTTAGTTTAAGTTCAGTTTAAATTTAGTTTAAGTTCAGTTTAAGTTCAGTTTAAATTTAGTTTAAGTTCAGTATAAGTTCAGTTTAAATTCAGTTTAAGTTCAGTTTAAATTTAGTTTAAGTTCAGTTTAAGTTCAGTTTAAGTTCAGTTTAAGTTAAGTTTAAATTCAGTTTAAGTTCAGTTTAAGTTAAGTTTAAATTCAGTTTAAGTTCAGTTTAAGTTCAGTTTAAATTTAGTTTAAGTTCAGTTTAAGTTCAGTTTAAATTCAGTTTAAATTCAGTTTAAATTTAGTTTAAGTTCAGTTTAAATTTAGTTTAAGTTCAGTTTAAGTTCAGTTTAACCAGTCAGAGAAGAGATCTCAATAGTGTTTCATTTATTTCTCAGAGACGACTATGAGAGCTGTGAAACCAACATGAGACCATGGCTTATTTCTCCTCTTTCTCAGTTTCTTCTCAGGAGCAATACGATGCACAAAATCTCAATTTAGAATCCTCCCAAGTTTAAAAAGAGATCTCATCAAGCTCTAAATGAATTCACAGATTTTTCTCAACATTTGTGTCTCTTTTTGATCTGAGGCAGAGAAGTAAGAGAGGTCTCTCTGTGAGCTCAGTCTGCTCTCATCCAGCCTCCTCAGTTCATGAATCTCAGGTTGATCTCAGTCAGAGCAAAGAAAGAGCTCTCTGCAAGTGCTCACTGATTTCTCATCCTGACTTAAAGTAATGTTGAAAAAAACATGGTTCATCTGACCAGATCACTTCTTTCACTGCAGACCAGTACCTACACAGTTATTTCATAATTAATATTGTATCATTGCAGGCTGAATGAACTGAATGAACATAAAGTCATTATAGTCGTCCACACTGTAATTACCCAAATTATAGTTTATGTGAAAAACTTTGTTTCATAGACCACTTAATAAAACAAAACATACAAAACTGATCAGTCATTTATTATCTACTAATTTCACCTTGTCAAATGAAAACAAAAATGATTTATTGGTAACAGGAGGGTAATAAATGGCTTTTTTTTTTTTTGCTAGTGTCTGACTAAAACTTCTGATAACATGATGAGGTCATCATTTATGAACATGTTAATAAAATGGTAGATGACACAAGAATATGCTGAAATACTAAATGTCTATTTATGATAGTAATCATTATCGGGTTGAACATGACTCAGAGGTCAGATACTTTTTCCTACCTCTGAATACAGTTAAAATTAATATAAATATACTGCTGCTGTGACAAAGTTAACAATTTAATCTGCGGTTAAAGTCATATTAAAGAATACCACACACACACACACACACACAGAAGCTGCACAGTGCAGGCGCCAGAAGATGTGACCTATAACCCTGGATATGTACGCACGCGTCAGCATTACAAAATCTCATTGGATAACAGTGCTGTCCATCACTGTGCACTGTAGCACACTGGATGGATGGACGGACACCGGTTCTGAAAACTGTTAGACGCTGTTCTTAAATCAGCCTTCCTGAGATGCATTGAGAAACTATTACGCAGCTAGCTGAAATAGTCAGTTAATCTGTAGATCGCTATTGTCAGCCATTTGGGGCGGCTGTGGCTCAGAGGTAGAGCAGGTCGTCCACTAATCAGATGATCAGCGGTTCAGTCCCCGGCTCAGTATCTTTCCCAAGTGTCCTTGGGAAAGTGTCCTTGGGAAAGATACTGAACCCCAAATTGCTCCCGAAGGCTGAACCATCAGTCTGGGTGAGTGTGACGTCATACATCAGGTTCTGTGAGTGATAAACCCTGGTTCACAGCCAAACTCAGAAGGTTAGACAAGGAAGAGGCCTTCAGGAGTGGGGACAAAGACAGATTCAAAGAGGCAAGTTTAGCAAAGAAGTACAAGTTTAGCAAGGTGGTGAAAGAGGCTAAACGACTGTACTCTGAGAAGCTCCAACACAATTTTAAGCCAGCGACTCTGCGTCTGTCTGGAATGGGCTCAGGCAGATCACCAACTACAAGCCTAAAGCCCCCCACTCCATCAACGACCAACGCCTGGCCAACAACCTGAACAAGTTCTACTGCCGCTTTGATAAACAAAGGGACAGTCCTCCACCTCCCCCACCTCAGCAGGGGCCTGGGCACCTCCACCAATACCCACCCTAAAGGTCCTCCCCTCCTCCACTCCCCCACCCACCTCAGTGACGACTCTTTCCATCCATGAGAGGGACGTCAACAAACTCTTCAGGAGACAGAACCCCCGGAAAGCTGTCCCCCTTCCACTTTGAAGCTCTGTGCTGATCAGCTGTCTCCAGTGTTCACAGATATCTTCAACACCTCACTGGAGACATGTCACGTGCCAGCCTGCTTCAAGACCTCTACAATCATCCCTGTTCCCAAGAAGCCAAGGACCACAGGACTTAACGACTTCAGACCTGTCGCCCTGACCTCTGTGGTTATGAAGTCCTTTGAGCGCCTTGTTCTGTCCCACCTGAAAGACATCACCGACCCCTTCCTGGACCTCCTGCAGTTCGTCTACAGAGCCGACAGGTCTGTAGACTATGCAGTCAACTTGGCCCTCCACTACATCCTCCAGCACCTGGACTCCACAGGAACCTACACCAGGATCCTGTTTGTGGATTTCAGCTCTGCCTTCAACACCATCATCCCGGCTCTGCTCCAGGAGAAGCTCTCAAAGCTGAGTGTGCCTGACTCCACCTGCAGGTGGATCACTGACTTCCTGTCTGACAGGAAGCAGCATGTGAAGCTGGGAAAACACGTCTCCGACTCCCAGTCAATCAGCACTGCTTCCCCCCAGGGCTGCGTTCTTTCTCCTCTGCTCTTCTTCCTGTACACGAACAGCTGCACCTCCAGTCACCAGTCCATCAAGCTTCTGAAGTTCGCGGACGACACCACCCTCATCGGACTCATTTCTGATGGTGACGAGTCCGTCTACAGGTGGGAGGCTGACCATCTGGTGACATGGTGCAACCGAAATAACTTAGAGCTCAACGCTCTAAAGACAGTGGAGATGGTTGTAGACTTCAGGAAGAAGGCAGCCTCACCTACCCCATCACCCTCTGTGACTCCACAACTGACACTGTGGAGTCCTTCCGCTTCCTGGGAACTATCATCTCCAGGACCTCAAGTGGGAGCTGAACATCAGCTCCCTCATCAAGAAAGCCCAGCAGAGGATGAACTTCCTGCGGCAGCTGAAGAAATTCAACCTGCCAAGGACAATGATGATGCACTTCTAGACCTCCATCATTGAGTCCATCCTCACCTCCTCCATCACCATCTGGTACGCTGCTGCCACCGCCAAGGACAAGGGCAGACTGCAGCGTGTCGTTCGGTCTGCAGAGAAGGTGATTGGCTGCAATCTTCCATCTCTCCAGGACCTACATGTCTCCAGGACTCTGAAGCGTGCAGCAAAGATTGTGTCTGATCCCTCCCACCCCGGACACAAACTCTTTGAGACACTCCCCTCTGACAGGAGGCTGCGGTCCATCAGAACCAGAACCTCATGCCACAAGAACAGTTTTTTCCCATCTGCTGCCAGCCTTATCAACAAGGCCCGGAGCCCCCCTGACTCTGACTCTCTGCCTCTCCCCATCCAGACCTACATGCTACACTAACGTAGCATCTTCAGACCTTCTGCGTTACATTAACTCACAGTCTCTATTTATTCGGGACTTCATCCTGTTGTATAGCTGCACATTTATAGTATTTATAGCATTCTGTGAATATAGTGTGAACTATACTGTCATATACTGTCATAGACTTGCACATCAGCTTGCACTACAGCTCCTTTGTTTTTAGAAGATACTGTATATATATTTATATTGTTTATATTTAAATACTTGGTTTCTTATCCTCCTATATTTTTTATATTTTTCTTTTTACTTAATGTTTATTCTGCACCAATTACACCAAGTCGAATTCCTTGTAAGTGCAAACCTACCTGGTTATAAACTTGATTCTGATTCTGATTCTGAAAGAGCTTTGAGTGGTCGGAGACTGAGTTTCATGAGTTGGACATTTTAATAAATGGATTTTTTTTCAGCATTTTTAAGTTTCCTTTATGTGTGTGTGTGTGCGTGCGCGCATGTGCACGTGTCTGTGTGTGTCTCCACAATTGCTCTAGTATTGCTCAGTTTTGTTTCCAAATGAGAAATAAATGAGACATCTCAGTCTGAAGTATGGCTCCTGTTGCTACCTGCCCTGTCTCACTTACTGCTCCTAGTGAATTTTAGGGGAAACAAAAGAGAAACATATCAGATAAAATAGAAACCAACATGAGGCTGAAATGAGAATCTCAATTTTGTCTCCCAAGCTGTAGAAGAGCAACCTTTGAGCAGTAAAATTTTCCTCTGGGTAAGTTCAGTTTAAATTCAGTTTAAGGTCAGTTTAGCCGGAGGACATCAGAGGGAAAACCAGAAAACATTTTCTCCATAAAATATGATCCAGTTTCACCAAAATCAGTGAAATAGTTGGTGGTGTGTGACTTAGTGCCGTAAAGCGTTACGTACTTCTCCCGACCCGGAGCCCAAAGTTACATAGTGTGAGAACAGACGTACGGATGACAGAGACACCATTCACCTGATCACAGGTCAGTGTAGATCAACAGGAGGTAACAGACGTTAGTTTTGTTGTCATATCAACAGTTTTTTTTCCACGTGTGTTTAATGAAATCTGATTTTAGTCTAAATGTTAAAACAAACTGATCTGTTTCTTCTTCTTCTTCTTCTTCTGCTTCTTCTTCTGTTTCTTCTTCTGCTTCTTCTTCTCGTGTTTCTTCTTCTGTTTCTTCTTCTTCTGCTTCTTCTTCCTTGTTTTCTGCTTTGTTGTTTTCTTCACTCCTCCCCGACAGTCTGGATTCTGATTGGCTGAGAGCTGTGTGGGACGCCCCTCCTCCTCCTCTTCACTCCAGTTCGACCTTCGACCTCCTCTTCTGAATCAGTCTGGTTCCATTCAGTTCAGAGCAGACACACACACACACACGTATGGAGGCCTGTTGGTGTCAAAACACGTGTGACATTCTGCTTCATGTTGTTTTTGAAGGTGTCACATTAATAAATAATAACTTCATCGTTAGTGTAATTCAGACTGTTTGAAGGAGAGGGTGAGGCGAGGGGGCTGTAATCAGCAAATGCACCACTAGGTGTCACTGAATCCTGCAGACCGTTAAAGACTTCAGTCAAGACGACATCACACATTAGTTTTTTCTCGACTCCTCTAATAAAAAATATCAGTAGATTTTTTATTAATTATATTTATGATTAACAAAAAATATATTATTATTTTAATTTTTATCGTCAAAAAGTTCAAACTAAAGTCCCGCCTCTCACGGGGCAGATAGCCAATCATAGTTGAGGATACAGCTGTGTTCATGTGTCAGTTTGATCATTATTAAAGTTTGTTTGTATTTTTGTCACTGATGAGCTT
>CP136886.1:25469626-25512126 GCA_033000465.1 Sciaenops ocellatus
CTTCTGGTTGCCAAGGAAGCAGACGCTGCATGGCAACCGTCGTCTCCGGCAACAAAACGTCCAAGTGAGTCAGTCCACATCCCGGTTTGTCCCAGTTTGTCCCAGTCTATCCCAGTTTGTCTCACTCTGTCCCAGTTTATCCAGTCACAGCTGATCTTGGGTCTGTGTGTGAGCAGGTTGGTGAGGGAGAGGCTGAAGATGGAGGTGGAGAAGATGAAGAGTCTCTTCTCAGGGTTCAGACCTGGTCTGGTTGTCTTACAGGTGAGAGCCTCGTTACATACAAACATACAAACTACAGGTAATACAAAGTGTTTCACACGATGACACGGCGTAAAGTGGTGTGTCGTCAGCGTAGAGATGAAGCCGGTTAAAAAGACAAGGACCTGAAACTGGACCTGGAGGAACACCACAACAACATTTAAAACAGAAGCAGAGAGTCCGATCAGACTGAGGTCCGCCTCACAGAATTGAGCTGTCGGCTGTATCAAAGACAACAACGACAACCATCAAGAGGTCTGTTGACCTCTGACCTCTGACTGTCCAACCACAAACCAGAGAGCGACATTCAGAGGACGGACAGCTGTCCACACCAGAGTCACAATAAGAGACAAATGATCCACGTCCACAATTCAGCACTGTGAGTCTTCATGTGGGTACAACATGTTTATTATAGAGAGGGGGGGTCGTGGTCTGAGGTCGTGGATGTTCCCTGCTGAAACACCTGGACCCTGTGAAGGTCTGAGGCGGTCTGAAGCGGTCTGAAGTCAGTGTTGTTTGCTGCAGCTGCTCTTCGTCTCAGGACTCTGATAACAAACCTTCAGCACCCCCAAAACAAGTCCTGAAGCGGTCAGACCGACCTGAGCCTGCAGAGTCAGCTTCAATCAAGACTTCCTGTCTGAGCTGCGAGGACATGATGACATCACCACAACTGTTCAACCAATCAGCTTTCAGCAAACAAAAGATAAAGCCATACATTCATTAACATGTGCGTGTGGTCGAACTTTGACCCCTCAGACCAGGACACTGATCTCACTGTGTGTGTGTGTGTGTGTGTGTGCGGTTTCAGGTCGGAGACAGAGACGACTCTAACCTTTACATCAGCTCCAAACTGAAGGCAGCAGCCGAGGTCAGAGACACAACTTCAAACTGTCTGAACTTTATCGACATGATTTCAGTTGCAGGAACATTTAGTCATGTTAGACTGGACCTGATTAAACTCACGTTAGACTCTCTATGAAGAGCTCGTTAGTTCACGATGAAGAGCTCGTTAGTTCACGATGAAGAGCTCGTTAGTTCACGATGAAGAGCTCGTTAGTTGTTCATGTGTTGATAACTTTGATCTAATATATATATGATATTCTGCAGATCGGCATCGATGCGAAACACGTGAGGCTGCCGAACACGGCGACACAGGACGAGGTTGGTGTTTAAACCTCCAGCTGATGACATCATGCTGCAGCGCTGACCACCGCAGCACTGACTGTTTCCTGTTTCCTGTTTCCTGTCGCCCTGCAGGTGCTGCAGAGCATCATGTCTGTTAACGAGGACCTGTCCGTCCACGGTCTGATCGTCCAGCTGCCTCTCGACTCCGTTAACACCATCGACACTGAACTCATCACCAACGCCGTCTCTCCTCAGAAAGACGTGGATGGGTCGGTCTTCACAGGAAGTCTGTCTTTGTCTCATGTCCTACGACACGTAACAGGAAGTAAACGTGTGTGTGTGTGTGTGTGTGTGTGTGTGTGTCTGCAGTCTGAGCTGTATCAATGCAGGGAAGTTGTCTCGAGGTGATCTGAGCGACTGTTTCATCCCCTGCACACCCAACGGCTGCATGGAGCTCATCAGACAGACAGGTGACACACACACACACACACACACACACACACACACACACACACACACACACACACACACACACACACACACACACACACATTCACTTCCTGTCACTTCCTGTTCCTGTGTAGGTGTGTCAGTGGCGGGGAAACATGCGGTCGTGATTGGTCGCAGTAAGATTGTCGGAGCACCGATGCATGACCTGCTTCTGTGGAACCACGCCACTGTGACCACCTGTCACTCAAAGACACCTGACCTACCTGAGCAGGTGACGCCCCTCCCAAACTGATGAGGACGATCCTTTTATGGTCATTATTCAAAACAGAGTCTCAGTGTGTCTGATGATGTGTTTCCTGTGTCTGATGATGCATTTCCTGTGTCTGATGATGCATTTCCTGTGTCTGATGATGAGTTTCCTGTCTGTGTTCAGGTGGGCCGGGCTGACATCCTGGTTGTCGGGGCAGGGAGAGCAGAGATGGTGAGAGGAGAGTGGGTGAAGGATGGAGCAATCGTCATCGACTGTGGAATCAACCACGTACCAGGTACAGGTACACACTGATACTACAGGTACACACCGATACTACAGCAGGTACATATATATGCTGTGTGTGTGTGTGTGACAGATGACACGAAGGCGAGCGGTAAACGGGTGGTCGGAGACGTCCACTATGCCTCAGCCAATCAGAGAGCAGGATTCATCACACCTGTCCCAGGAGGGGTGGGGCCGATGACAGTGGCCATGCTGATGGAGGTAATTAACATTTTATACACAAATAAATTTACATAAATGAATATGTTAATTAGGCCATTCATTTTTATTATTTTTATTATTTTCTTAGGTTCTTTAGAGGTTCTTCAGAGAACGTTCTGACAACCCATTGTTGGTTTTGTTTCAGAACACGGTGCAGAGCGCTCAGCGCTTCCTCCTGAAGAATCAGCCGACGAGGTGAAACCGACCTCAGCTGCAGGTAACAGCTCCAGACATCACACAGAACGCTCACAGAACAAGACTTGTCCAGGTCCAGGTCCTGGTCCTGAACGTGTGTTCTGATCTTGTGACAGTTTCTATGGTTACCACCTGGACACATGGCCTGTCAGTCTGAACTCAGGGTTTCCCTGTTCTCAGCAGGAGGTCAGAGGTCGTTGCCATGGAGACAGAGACGAAGCAGCAGCTGTCTCCAGATGTGGACTGGAGTCATCATGAAGTGACCAAATATCTGATCGATGTATTAATTATTAATTATTGATTATTGCACTAATCGTTTCATCTAAAAAAGACTTTGTTTTCTTTGAATCAGACGATCAATAAAGTTTCATCTTTAAAATCTTTGTGTTTAGTTTATTACAAACAAAATTACATCACTGTTTTTAATTAATATGCAAAATATGTTAATGAGCAGTTTAAACGATGATGCCCTGAGCTGTGACTGTCAGGCTTGATTGATCATTTTGACCTTTGACCTTGTTAGTTGGTGACCAATCAGACGTCGTCTTACACACCAACACGTCTCTCAGGTCCAATAAGAAGTTAGTTAATATGTCTTGTGTTGTTGATCTTGTTGATCATCAGTAATCAGAACAAATACTCGAGTACAGCTGTAGTCATGGTTACCACGGTGGGATTACACTCAGGCATGATCTCTGTGTGTTCTCCGGTCAGCTGATCCACGGCGCCGTTTACGGCGGCTCGGACCAGAGAGCGAGCCGTCTGAAGCAGCTGCTGCTCGCTGTTGAAGCCGAGGAGGAGGTGGAGGTGGGCGTGGTTCTCTAAGGAGGACCCGCCCTGTTCGTCATCAGGCGGGACCAGCTCGATCTGGATGGACGGCCCATCAGATGGCTGAGGGTGGTGTGAGGTAGTGTCGTTCATCTTGTCCTCACGGTTGGTTTGGATCGTTTCCGCTCCGTTCACGCCGTCCGTTAAATCCTCCGTGACGTCACAGACTGGTTCTTCTTCTTCTGTTGGCATCTCGTCCAGACTCTCCGTCAGCTGGACGCCCGCCACCCTCACGACCTCCAGACTCTGCACGGTCACATCGCCGTGGACGTCGGCCGATTCGTCTCCGTGAGCGTCGTTCGCCGTGTCCTCCATGTTCCGTGGCGTGGTAGCGGACGCCCGGCACCTCCCTCCTCTCCACAAAAACATTTGCATTTTTTCCCGGAAGCTCGTGGAAGGTTCGGCGCCGGCGTTCTACACGAGGCCTCTCTGCTGCTCGGGAGCTCATGGAGCGTCGGGTGAAGTCAGGAACCTTCTGAACATCGAGCGCGTCCTCCCGACCTCTTTCTCCCCTCAGCCTCCTTCCTGTGGTCCTCGCCGTCCTGCGGCGCCCCCTGTGGATGGACAGAGCCGTCCTCCAGACATCCCTCGACGTCCTTCTTTGGCTTCCTGTTACAGATGACAGAGAACCTCCTCCACCACCTGCGTCTGCTCCTCATGTCATCTCATCAGCACCTGCCGCTCCACGGTGCCCGATGGACCCCTCCACGTTCACTGCAGGTGAAGCTTCTCTGCCGGTCCTGATCCTGATCCTGGTCCTGGTTCTGGTTCTGGTCCTAGTCCTCGTCCTGGTCCTGGTCCTGGTTCTGGTTCTGGTCCTAGTCCTAGTCCTGGTCCTGGTCCTGGTTCTGGTCCTAGTCCTAGTCCTAGTCCTGGTCCTGGTCCTGCCCAGCAGCAGCCTCGAGCATCCTGTGCTCTGTCCTCCGTCGCCATGGTGACACTAAATGTTTTTATACTTCGCCTGAGCCGGGTGAAACACCTGAAACCTGCAGAACCAGAACAGAACCAGAACAGAACTAGAACAGTTTGTCATTACCAGAGCTGTCTGTTCTCGCCTGGATCCGCTGATCTGGTCTCACCTGGTCGTGGATCTTCTTCCCGTCTGTTGACTCCTCGCAGAGACGACAGGAAACACTGAGCTCCTCTCTCCATCGCTCTCCTCCACCCAAGGTTCCATGGCAACCACACTGATTGGTACCTTGTTCTATAGAAGAGGAGGAGGATGATGTCCCCGGGGGGAGGACGACCAGGACAAGGAGAAGGACCAGGAGCAGGACCAGGACAAGGACCAGGAGAAGGACCAGGAGGAGGACCGGGACAAGGAGGAGGAGAAGGACCAGGAGCAGGACCAGGACAAAGACCAGGACAAGGACCAGGACAAGGACCAGGAGGAGGACCAGGACAAGGAGGAGAAGGACCAGGAGCAGGACCAGGACAAGGACCAGGAGAAGGACCAGGAGAAGGACCAGGAGGAGGACCAGGAGGAGGACCAGGACCAGGGGGAGGACAAGGACCAGGACAAGGACCAGGACCAGGAGAAGGACCAGGACCAGGGGGAGAAGGACAGCACTGTTTGTCTTCAGGCCTGAATTATTGATTATTAGTTATTGACCAGATTGACTGATCCAGGATGAATGTTTAGAGAACATATTTTATCATCATGAATCAAGTGTTTCTATACATTTGTTATATTAATATGAATATATATTTATATTTGTTCATAACTTATTCATCATTCATCATTATTCTTTATGACAGTACAGGAAGTTTGTGATGACTCTTTCAAAATAAAATGATAAAACATATTTTCATGTTCACAGTGTGATGTTTTATTCTGAAAGAAGAAAATCAAACTTTACATCCTGTCCTGCTGAAGGACTCAGTTTCCCAGAATGCCTCTGTTCAGTTCGGTGCTCTGCTCCATACTGACACCTGCTGGACAAACTCTGTAGCTGTGTCCCAATTCAGGGGCTGCATCCTTTGAAGGACGCATTTGAAGGCTGTCCCAATTCGAAGAAGAAGAGGAAGGCTCCTTCAAATGCAGCCTTCAAATGCGGCCTTCTTTTCCCTCTTTTTGGAGGAAGCACCGCAACTATCCTTCGCGGCCAAGATCCTTTGCGCACCACTGTTCAGTGCCAGGAACATTACAATGGCGATACCAAGCAGCGACGAATTTACATTACTGTGGGTTTAAACAACAGGTTTACCTCTCGGTCCCCTATTAACCGCAGATATACTAGCTGGCGGAGACGGAGCCGCTTCTCCCCTTCCTCCACCAGCAAAGCAATTAAAAATAAAATATAAAATTTGTCCATGTCTAACATCTTTTCTTCCGTCATTCGTCTTATTCTTTCTTCTGTCTGTTTTTTCTTCGTTTTCTTCGTCTTTCTCGTCTTATGGGCGGGAACAGCTGGTGACGCAGCTGGTAACGCATCCAGGAAATGCTTCGAAGGCTAGACCGTCTCATTTAACAACAGTTGATGTGGCCTTCGAAGGTCCCTCAGAAGGAGTTGAAGGAGTCGAAGGAGTCGAAGGCCGCGTCCTTCGAAGGATGCAGCCTCTGAATTGGGACACAGCTTGTTAATGCAGGAAACAGTTTAATTTCCTGTTTGTGATGATTTGATTTAAAATTAGATTTTTGATTTTACTGTTTTGTTGGTGTTTTCATTGTTATTGTTCCATGACAGTTTCCAGGAGTTTCCAGGTTCTTCCCTCCTTTTGTTTTTCTTTACGTTCCAAACATTTGATATTTCTCAGTGTTTTATTTTGAAAAGTGTTTTAAACTGTGTAAACAAAACGCTGTGCTCTGATTGGTGGAAAAAGACATTTATTTACAAAACTTTATTGTTCCATCGATGAAAAAAACAGACGTCTGTACAAAACACGAAAACACCAAACTTCCTGTCTGGATTTTATTTTTTTACAGCAAACACAGAATGACGACACTGATCGGACGTTCACCGATCAATAATCAATAACATCTCAGTCCATGAACGCTGGTCATGTGACCACAGCGAGGAACCGCACAACTCAAGTTAAAGGAACAGGACACTGAGGTTCACACTCGTAACCCTTTCAAAATAAAGGTCCAGCTTGTGATTACACATCAGCTTAGATGAAAAGGTTAATTCATCAATCAATCAACCAATCACCAACCAACCAACCAATCAACCAACCATTCAACCAACCAATCACCAACCAACCAATGACCAACCAATCAACCAACCATTCAACCAATCAACCAACCAACCAACCAACCATACAAACAAACAACCAATCAACCAACCAACCAATCAACCAACCAATCAACCAACCAACCAATCAACCAATCAATCAACCAACCAAACAACCTTGTTGGAGGTTCTTCTCGGTTCTACAAAGTAACACTGTGAGTTCTGAAAGCTGGTGAACGTCATCAGATTGTCATGAAGCTTAGATGGAAATGACACAAACAACCACCGGACGAAGGCACTGCTGCTTCTTTTTAAACTCTACGACACGACAATGTCACATGATGTCACATTAAAGGAACAGTCCAACATTTGAAGACGAGGCATTCACTGCTCGCTGGTCAGTGTGGAAGATCAGGATTGTCTCTGCGGGACAGAACTCACGTTAAAGATCAGTCAGCTGATGACCATGATCACGATTGACCCAGACACACACCTGCACAGGTACTGGACCATCAGACAGCAGAGACAGAAACAGAACACCAACACGCCTCAGAGTCCAGCTTCCTGCGTCCACCTGATGATATCACTCGACGGGCACGCCGTCCACGCTCTCCTGGGAGATCTCAGAGTCCAGGGAATAGCAGGAGCTGCCGTTGTCCTGAGTGTCCCTGTTGGCCTCCTCAGAGAGCGTGGCGGTGCCAGCCGAGGCCCCACCCCCGGGCTCCACGGCGCCCTCGCAGAAGTGGGCGGAGGCCTGGAAGAGCTGGCTGCAGAGGCGGTTGTAGCGGTGGTAGCGGGACGGTTTTCCGGTGTGGGTGTACATGTGCTCCTGCAGCTGGCTCTTGTGGGAGAAGCGCAGGCTGCAGACGGCACAGGCAATCTTACGTTTACGTGAGTGGAGGACGGTGGCGGTGGGGCTGCCACCTCCTCCTCCACCTCCTCCGCCCCGGCTCCTCCTCAGCTCTTCAGCCAGCTGGTTAGCAAGAGCCTGGCTCTGCCTCAGCGCCTCCTCCAGACACCCCGCGTCCAGCTGCTCCTGAGCACCCGGAGGCCCCTCCTCCACGCTGGCATCCAGCTCGCTGCCCTGCGACAGCCCCTCCATCAGGCGGGCGGGGTCGAGGGCGTGGCTGAACAGGTGCTCCCGCAGGCCTTCGGGGGAGGAGCAGCGCTCTCCACAGCGAGGACAGAGCAGGACCAGCGGACGGTCTTTGAACAGGAGGCTCTGACTGGGACTGCTGCCCTGAGCTGGAGACGGAGACCCTGCCCCCTGCACCTCCTCGCCGTCCTCCCCTTCCTCCTCCTCCAACCGCTCCTGTTTGATGCGAGTCGAGATGTCCGAGTCATCTCCTGACGCCACGGAGCAGACGTTGCGTAGCATCGAGGCCTGCCGGTCTGACGGGACTCCCTCCAGTCCAACAGCGAGTGACAGCTGGGAGTGCGAGCGCGCCCGGCCAGAGGAGCGTCCTTCATCGGGGGCCCCGCAGGACACCGTGGTGGATTTCGGGACTCCGGACGCCTCCTTGCTGGCCAGCTGGGAGGAGATCTGGATGCCATAGAGGTTGGACATGCGGACCACATCGGTGGCGGTGTCGGTGGCGCCCTCTCCGGGTTTCCGGCACAGCTGGTAGGCGTGGAGGAACTTAATGCCTTCCTGCAGTCGGCTCTGGTCCACTGGCTGTTTGGGACACATGCCGGTGTACATGATGTGCAGCAGGTAACTGAAGACGTCCGGCTGGATGTCTGTGGGCTGGATCTTTATACACTCACTGAGGACAGACAGGCAGACAGGCAGACAGGTCAGTGGACAAACTGGAGATACTGACTCAAACAGATGTTCGTGTTATTCTGTCCACTCCTGACCTGGACTGGTGGATGAAGATCATCTTGAAGTAGTTGGAGAAGGCGGCGAGCACGGCGCGGTGAGCTTTGAAGTAGACGTTTCCGATGGCGACCGTGCAGTCGCACAGGAAGCCGAACTCTCTCTGAACGTTGAGCTGCTGCAGCAGGAAGAGGCTGTGAGACGACACCTCCATGACCTGTCTGAAGACACAACACAGGACGCGTCAGGACACGTCACATGACACGTCATGACACATCATGACCACAGAGACCACCACAACTAACTGTAAACTGCTGCCAACGTTAGCTCAGTTTGTTAGCTGCTGTTAGCTCAGTTTGTTAGCTGCTGTTAGCTGCTTTTAGCTCAGTTTGTTAGCTGCTGTTAGCTCAGTTTGTTAGCTCAGTTTGTTAGCTGCTGTTAGCTGCTGTTAGCTCAGTTTGTTAGCTGCTGTTAGCTCAGTTTGTTAGCTGCTGTTAGCTCAGTTTGTTAGCTGCTGTTAGCTCAGTTTGTTAGCTGCTGTTAGCTCAGTTTGTAAAAAAAAGGGATAAAAAGAGATATTTTATTGATCCCTCAATGGGGAAATTCTTTTTTCACTCTTTTTTACATGCATTTTAACCCTGAAACACACACACACACACACACACACACACAAAGGGCTCACAGACATGCAATGTGGACAGAGATGGTGGAGTGATGGGCAGCCCCAAGAGGAGCGCCCTGTGAGCAATTTTTGGGGGGTTCGGTGTCTTGCTCAAGGGCACCTTGGCAGTGCCCAGGAGGCGAGCTGGCACCTCTCCAGCTATCAGTCCACCTTCCATACTATGGTCCATGCTGGACTTGAACCAGCCACCCTCCAGTTCCCAAGCCAAGTCTCTACAGACTGAGCTACTGCCGCCCCCCAAGTTACCTCCTTCGAGCTGGATAGCTGCTAGTAGCTGCTGTTAGCTCAGTTTGTTAGCTGCTGTTAGCTCAGTTTGTTAGCTGCTGTTAGCTCAGTTTGTTAGCTGCTAGTAGCTACTGTTAGCTCAGTTTGTTAGCTGCTATTAGCTGCTGTTAGCTGCTATTAGCTGCTTTTAGCTGGTGTTAGCTCAGTTTGTTAGCTGCTATTAGCTGCTGTTAGCTGCTGTTAGCTCAATTTGTAGCACAGGTGTTTTGGACCTCCGGGCAGAGGAGGAGGTTTTCAGGCCCGAGGCGCTGACGGGGAGCCAGTGTCGTGCCAGAACAGGAGCTGGGCAGTGTAACCGGGCTCTCCATCATGTCCAATGACATCACGTTACCTCCAGCAGGCCCCGCCCCCCTCAGACTGAGTCAACAGGTGAGGTCACCAGCTGACCTGTGACCTCACTGAAGGTCACCTGACACACACACACACACACACACCGCTCTGATCCAGACAAACCGGAAATCCGCGCGACCAAACAATACAGCTCTGCGCGTGCACGCCGTCGTGTCGCGGGCGCGCGGGGCTGCAGCCTCCATCCTCTGTCTCATTCACATCCACACACACGCACGTCTCACACCGCCGACACGCACACACACGGGGCGCGTGCGCACGCACTTTTCCTCGCACACGCCCTGTGTGTGTCCGCGCCGGGTACGCGCGCCGTTAATCGGTGTCTTACCGCAGAAATGTGCGCGTGCCGTCCTCAGAGAAGGAGCAGGTATGTTGCTGCAGACGATCTCGCGATGACGCGACACATCTCGCGAGATTGGGGGGGGGGGGGTCAAAGGGACGTCACGTGATGCCGTTGTGTCACCCATAACGACTGTCAGGTTATTTAAAGGTTGTCCGGAGGTTATGTAGAGGTTATTTAAAGGTTATGTAAAGGTTATTTAATGGTTGTTAAGAGGTTATTTAAAGGTTATTAAAATGTTATTAACAGGTTATTTTTAAGGTTTTTTATAGGTTATTTATAGGTTATTAAGAGGTTATTTAAAGGTTATTAGGAGTTAATTAAAAGGGATGGAGGAGTCCACCACAACCTAACCCACACAGAGGTTCCTGCATGGTCCATGACCAATCATCATCCTCCGTCTCTGTGAAGTGAAGCCACAAACTGCAGTTCCTCTAACGTCCACTTGAGGCTGGCTCCAGAAGTGAGTCAGTCTCCATAAGTCCCCATGTTAAGGCTTAAAGTTATGCAGGATTAAGAGCGTGGACGCTTTGATTGACAGGTGGGCGTGGTCGTGGAGGCCCGCCTCCTGCTTTGTGATGTCATCATAAGATCCATCATCATCTGTGACCTCATCAGGGTCGTGGTGGGTGGAGCCTATCCCAGCTGACTTTGGGCGAGAGGCAGAGTCCGCCATGAACAAGTCAGGAGTTCATCACACACAGAGAGACAGACAACATTCACACCTGCAGCTCACCTGTTTAGGTTCATGTGTGTTTAATGTTTTTAGAAACAATGTAGATAAAAATAAAAGGTGACAAATCAACAGTCGACTTTTATTTTGAAGGCCAGCACTGTGGCCGGAAGTCTTTTATTTTGTGTGGCGCTGACTTCCTCGCCGCGTGCGGCTTGCCGGAGCGGCAGTGTGTGCGGAAGTTGTCAGCTCCTGCAGGAGAAGAAGAGGCTGCTCCTCCGTCTCAACTGTCCGCCTCAGCACAACAAACCTCCGGACAGAACCTTCCGGAGCCCCGGGGACATCCACAGCCGACAGCCGACAGCAGCAGCTCTTCCGCCGGCCTCCGGTACCCACGGTGAGTCGACGTGTTTTTGTCCGGCCGTCGGGAACACTGAAGAAAAATCCCCGCGGCCTGCTTCTCGGTGCTAGCTGAGTGCGGGTGGCAGTGCGGGGGTGGCGGGACTGTGCGGGAGAGATATCACTGTACACGTCACATCAGCCGCATTCACAACAACTGCATCCGGTGTTGATTTTCAAAGTAAAGGCCGTAGTAGAGAAATAAAGAGGTTAACGCGGAGAGAGAAGCTTCAGATGGACGCAGTGACTTGGTTTATTATCTAAACTTTATTAAACTGCACATGTCCGGTAAAACTCGTCACACGAGCCTCTTATTGTCCGGTTAACTGCGGATCCACTTTTATCCGTTTTATTTTGGCGCCGTACCCGCGGGAACTTCCGGTTTGCGCGGTGCTAGCCGCCGTTAGCTTGACGAGCTAACCGCCGCGGAGCTGTGATCTCCATTTTGGCTCGGCCGACCTCTCCCTTCACTCTGCCCCGACACGCTGCCCCTCTCCACGGCTCACTGTCCCCGCTTCACACGGCCCCTCGGCGGCTCTGTCTCAGCGGCTTCTGCGTGGATTGACAGTCCGGTGAATGCGTGAATGTCCCCCGCGGCGGCACTGCGGGGGCGGGCGGTGAGCCGAGAGCTGCCGGAGCTCAGTGACAGTAAACCGACACAGTGTGTCCGAACCGAACCGAACCGAGCCAAGGCTAACAAACTGTGTTCCGTCACCTGGTTTTGGTTCGTTTACCGGACCGAGTCAAACTGTTGACACTGATGCTGACACTGTGGCTGTTACACGTTCTGACCACTAGAGGGCGCTGCAACACTGTTAGCCGTTAGCTGAATTATAAGTCAGCTGTTAGCTGAATTAGCTGTTAGCTGAATTGGCTGTTAGCTGAATTATAAGTCAGCTGTTAGCTGAATTATAAGTTAGCTGAATTATAAGTTAGCTGTTAGCTGAATTGGCTGTTAGCTGAATTATAAGTTAGCTGAATTATAAATTAGCTGTTAGCTGAATTATAAATTAGCTGTTAGCTGAATTGGCTGTTAGCTGAATTATAAGTTAGCTGAATTATAAATTAGCTGTTAGCTGAATTATAAATTAGCTGTTAGCTGAATTATAAATTAGCTGTTAGCTGAATTATAAATTAGCTGTTAGCTGAATTGGCTGTTAGCTGAATTATAAGTTAGCTGAATTATAAATTAGCTGTTAGCTGAATTGGCTGTTAGCTGAATTATAAATTAGCTGTTAGCTGAATTATAAGTTAGCTGAATTATAAGTTAGCTGAATTATAAATTAGCTGTTAGCTGAATTGGCTGTTAGCTGAATTGGCTGTTAGCTGAATTATAAATTAGCTGTTAGCTGAATTATAAATTAGCTGTTAGCTGAATTGGCTGTTAGCTGAATTATAAGTTAGCTGAATTATAAATTAGCTGTTAGCTGAATTGGCTGTTAGCTGAATTATAAGTTAGCTGAATTATAAATTAGCTGTTAGCTGAATTATAAATTAGCTGTTAGCTGAATTGGCTGTTAGCTGAATTATAAGTTAGCTGAATTATAAATTAGCTGTTAGCTGAATTGGCTGTTAGCTGAATTATAAATTAGCTGTTAGCTGAATTATAAGTTAGCTGAATTATAAATTAGCTGTTAGCTGAATTGGCTGTTAGCTGAATTATAAATTAGCTGTTAGCTGAATTGGCTGTTAGCTGAATTATAAGTTAGCTGTTAGCTGAATTGGCTGTTAGCTGAATTATAAGTTAGCTGAATTATAAATTAGCTGTTAGCTGAATTGGCTGTTAGCTGAATTATAAATTAGCTGTTAGCTGAATTGGCTGTTAGCTGAATTATAAATTAGCTGTTAGCTGAATTATAAGTTAGCTGAATTATAAGTTAGCTGAATTATAAATTAGCTGTTAGCTGAATTGGCTGTTAGCTGAATTATAAATTAGCTGTTAGCTGAATTGGCTGTTAGCTGAATTATAAATTAGCTGTTAGCTGAATTATAAGTTAGCTGAATTATAAATTAGCTGTTAGCTGAATTGGCTGTTAGCTGAATTATGAGTTAGCTGAATTATAAATTAGCTGTTAGCTGAATTGGCTGTTAGCTGAATTATAAGTTAGCTGAATTATAAATTAGCTGTTAGCTGAATTGGCTGTTAGCTGAATTATAAGTTAGCTGAATTATAAATTAGCTGTTAGCTGAATTGGCTGTTAGCTGAATTATAAGTTAGCTGAATTATAAATTAGCTGTTAGCTGAATTATAAGTTAGCTGAATTATAAGTTAGCTGAATTATAAATTAGCTGTTAGCTGAATTGGCTGTTAGCTGAATTATAAGTTAGCTGCTAGCAGCGAGTCCTTAGTGAGTTCATTCACTCTCCATCTTCCCTCCATTAGCCTGGTTAGCTGTTAGCTCCATGATAACAGACTACTCTTGCTTTTTACTGTCTTAGCTCTTAGCTTAGCTGTGTCTTCGTCTCCTCACTTCAGCAGAGAGCTCCACTCTTTACATGGAGAGTGTGCTAACCATGCTAATGCTAACAACCGTTCATGTCAGCTGATGGAGAAAAAAATGAAAAACATGTAAAACAGTTCAGAGCGACAGATGCTAACGTTAGCTCTGTCAGCTGGTTCAGATAGCGACAGAAATGACAGCTCGGGCTCAGTTACCTGCGAACACCTGTTAGCACTCAGTGTTAGCACTCAGTGTTAGCTCACTGTTAGTCACTGCAGCTCTCTGTATATTTATAAATATATATTAGGGCTGTAATTCCAATTAATTAATTAAGAGAAGAGATACTTTATTAATCCCTCACACAGAGATTACTTTATTTAATGATGTCACAGAGATAACTTTATTTAATGATGTCACAGAGATTACTTCACTTTATTTAATGATGTCACAGACTGTCACTGTGCTGTCAGGATGAGGTCATAGTTTGTCCTGTTTATGTTTATAATGTTATTCATTGATTTATTCAGCTGCTGAATTCAGTTTGATTTGAAACATGTTTGAAAATGTTTGGATGCTTTTCACAGAAAAAAAATATGGTGTATGTGTGTGTATGGTAAATCAGGTGTGACCTTGATGAGTCACGTTAGCACTCAGAGCTAACTCCTCCCCTCTTGGTTACTTCCTGTGTCGTCTCCAGGGCGATGGCGAGGCCGAGCCACAGCGATCACGTCCTCCAGCAGCTCAACAACCAGCGGGAGTGGGGCTTCCTGTGCGACTGCCTCATCGCCATCGGCGACATCTACTTCAGGGCGCACAAGGCCGTGCTGGCGGCCTGCAGTTCGTACTTCAGGATGATGTTCATCCGGGACCAGCAGGGGGCGGGTCGTCTGGACCTGAGCAACATGCAGATCAGCGCCGAGTGCTTCGACCTCATCCTGCAGCTCATGTACCTCGGACGCATCGTCGTGGGCAGCTACGAGTTCGAGGAGCTCAAAGCCTCCATGGCGTACCTGCAGATGTACTACATCCCCGACTCGCTGGACGACCTCAGGGACATCCGGAGCTCCAACCTCACCCCGTCCTCCTCCGCCTCCGCCTCCTCCTCCTCCAGCTCCTCCACGGGCCCTGCCGGAGGGAAGATGATGTTTGGGGTCCGCATGTTCGAGCAGCAGAGGCCCGCTGCACCTGAAGGTGAGCACCTACCGAAGGCCATCAGCAGCACCGCCGGCCGTCCAGTCGTTCCAGCCGCCGTCAGCAGACCGGTGGGGGCAGCGGCGGTGGAGGAGGTGGTGAGCGCTCCTCTCATCGTGGCGCCGCCGGTGGTGGATGGCGGAGTCGAGCAGCCGTGTGATCTGAGAAAGAGGTCTGGTGGCAGGAGTTCGGCTCTCAAAGACCGCCCGCGATTCGGCCGCACCTACACCTGCGACGACTGCGGCTTTGTGTTTAGCTGCGAGAAGCTTCTAATCGAACACATCCTGACCTGCACCAACCGGAAGGCCTTCCACCAGCCGAGGGGCAACGCAGACGGCGACAACGACTCCAGTAAAGCTGAGAGCTCCGCCTCAGAGAGCGCAGAGGAGCACAGGGTCACCTGTAAGGGCGAAGATGACTGGCCCGAGGCCAAGGCCGACTCTGACCTCACCATCCGCTCGGTGGCCGCCGGGACAGACGGTGAGCCGGGGTCGACCCGGAGCATGTCCATCAAGACAGAACCAGAGGAAAGCATATTCCCCGAGATCGAGGTGGTCCGGGTCGGCGACCACGCAAACAGAGACTGTATCGCACGGTTCGGCAACGCCTCGCGAAGGGAGAAGACCGTGTCAGACCGTGAGCCAGAGCCCGGCGTGTCCGGCATGGATCACAGCAGCGAGCCATTCGAAGGCCACATGTCCAGCAGCGAAGACTCAGGAATCCCCGCCAAGCTTAGGAAGGTCAAAGATGAGAAGCAGGACGCCGACAGCGCCCCCTGTGAACTGTGTGGCGCTCTGCTAACGGAGGAAGACAAGTCAGCCCACTACCTGTCCAACCACATGGGCCACATCTGCGCCTGTGGGCGGTGCGGTCAGGTGCTCATCAAAGGCCGCCAGCTGCAGGAGCACGCAGAGCGCTGCGGTGAATCCCAGGGCGGCGAGTCAGACTCCCACGGGGAAGACGAGGCATCACTGCTGGAGGAGCCGCAGGGTATGATGGAGGAGGGCCTGCTGGAGGCGGCCGACCTGGCCTGCTCGCACTGTGGGCTGCTGTTCCAGAACGAGAGCCTGGCACTGGAGCACGCCTTGTCCTGCCACGACCAGGAGCTGTTCCGCCCGGTGCTGCTGGAGGAGGGCGGCGAGCCGGACCACCGCCGCAAACACTTCTGCAGCATCTGCGGCAAAGGCTTCTACCAGCGCTGCCACCTGCGGGAGCACTACACCGTCCACACCAAGGAGAAGCAGTTCACCTGCCAGACCTGCGGGAAGCAGTTCCTGCGCGAGCGCCAGCTCCGGCTGCACACTGACATGCACAAAGGCATGGCGCGCTACGTGTGCCCGGTGTGCGACCAGGGCACCTTCCTCAAACACGACCACGTCCGACATATGATCTCACACCTGTCGGCCGGGGAAACCATCTGCCAGGTGTGCTTCCAGATCTTCCCCGGCGGGGAGCAGCTGGAGAAGCACATGGACGTCCACCTGTACATCTGTGGCGTCTGCGGAGAGAAGTTCCGCCTCCGGAAAGACATGAGGAGCCACTATAACTCCAAACACACCAAGAGACTATAGGAGGGGCCGGGCCGGGCCGAGCTGGGCCGAGCCGGCCTGGTCTGGTCTCTGCATTTATACGAGTTTGTTACTAAAGAAGCCATAAATGTGAGAACAAATGTCTGCACTTGAACACCAAAAAGAACTTTTTAATCTGCACTTTGAAACTATATGCACGACCTGAAGGGGGCGCTCACACTGCGAGCAGCGAGGCTCCTGATTGGTCAATCAGCTAACGAGCCTGAATATTTACAGATCAGCTGGTTTCAGAAACTCGTTAACGACGATGTTGTACCAAAGTCGAAAACTCCCAGCATGCCTTGGTTTGTGTTGCTCGCAGTGTGAATGTCAGACGGGCGGCGAGGCCCGGTTCGGCCTGGTTCGGTCCGGTTCGGTCCGTCTTCTCACTCCTGTTGAGCTTCGGGTCGACGTCTTTGAGCTTTGATGTCAGTTTATTTCGTAGAATACTAAAAACTTGCCCGACGAGGTGTCCGGCTGAATCCTGCGCTCTGATTCGTCGCCGTGTGACGCGGTGCTCGTTGTGATTGGTGCCTTTACTGTAACAGCGGTGCAGGCGAGCAGCAGGGCGTCGTCTGCCTTCCTGTCTTCTTCTTCACAGTGATGCATGATGGGAGAGTATATGAAGATTGTAGAAACACTAGCAGAGGTCGGCTCTTTGTTCACACCTGTAGCCACGTGTGCATTGCATGCTGGGACATGGAGGAGCAAGGTGACGTGCTCTTCCTGTCCTCCAAACACAGCCGACCAATCAGAGGAGAGAGTTTTTAGTTTGAACTCCTCCTCCTATCCGGACCAGAGCGACCGACGACGAGTTCAGAACCGGCCGCGGCGCTTCTCGCCCTGAACCCGTTAGAATATGCAAACTGACATTTCAGAACACGTCTAAACTGGTTCTGAGATGGGACTGGCTCCGGCCCGGTAACAGACCAGAATTGGTTCAGAGCCAACTGCACCAGTCTGTGACCCAAAACCCAAAAAGTTCAGAACCAAGTAAAGTTTTTCAGATCAAAGCCAGTTTATAGGGAGTTAATGTCACCAGTCTAGAACCAACCTCAAAGGCCTTCGGTCCAGAACTTACCAGTTCAGACCCGTTTCAAGCGACCCCAGATGTTTCAGAACCAGTTCAGACCCAGTTCACTTCACAAACCAGGTCCAAACAGACCCAAAAAGTTGAGATCAAACTTCATAGGAAACATTAACTAGTTTGAAGACTGAACCCGGTTCTGAACCGACATAAATTAGTTTGAAATCAACTTAAACTGGTCCAGAACCAACCTCAAAGGCCTTCGGTCCAGTTCAGAACGGACCTCGTCCGTCTCGACCCGTTTGAAGCGACCCCAGATGTTTCAGCGCTGATGTGAAACATTCGGTACCGGCTGGACGACGCGAGCGGCGCCTCATCGCCTTCAGACAATCACGTCCTGTTTCTTCTGATCTCTCGCTGCCTTGACCCAGTTCAAACTAAACCAGTTTAATGAAAGGGCACTTTAAAACAGAACCACGTCCAAACCGGTCCAGGACCGACTGAAATCAGAACGTGTTCATACCAAACGGCTCCAGTCCAGTTCACCCAGTCCGACTGAAAGTTCGTGACGCTGTCAGCTGATCCTGAAGCTTCTTCTTCGTGTGTTCATGATGTTTGAATTAAAGCTCTTAATAAACCAAGTGAACTTCTGTTTGTCAGCCATGTTTGAATGTGTCCATCATCAAACTACATTACCCAGCAGTCACCTTGATACGGCTCCATGAAGCAGGTTCAGTCCTGATGTCTGCTGAAGTTTAAACCTTAAACAGTCTGATTAATTATCAATCTGATTAAAACACGTGATTATATTTTAATCAGCACTAATTACTCAGACATGTGGATGACGTAACGTCGCGTGAGCTCTTTAAAATGTGTTTTATCATAACGTGGCTCGGCTCAGTCAGCTGATGGATGATCCAGTGTTGAACCTGCAGTTAACTGTGTGTCCACACGAGGGAGCTGCAGGAGAACCTGCAGTGTTCGGGCCACGTGATTGGACGCTGCTGCTGTCACTACCACCTGACTGACAGGTGCATTCATCTCAAACATGAAGGCGAAGCTGTTTGATCACCTTAAACCTGCTGCTGTCACCTGAAGACCACTTTGTGTTCTTTGTAGCTGTTGACGGCGGGCGAGATGACAGGTGAGACAATGGGTGACAGGTGAGGCGACAGGTGACAGGTGAGGCGATGTGACAGATGAGATAACATGAGACAACAGGCGAGCTCTGCTGAGATAAACTTCAGTGTTCAGGAACATAAAGGTCAAAGGTCGAGTGTGTAATAAGCTTCATGTCAGGAAGGTGAGGGGCTGTAATCAGTAACTACATGTTCAGAAGAAGAAGAGGTACTTTATTAATCTCCCCGAACACAACCACACACACACAAAGGGCTCATAGACGTGCAACGTGGAGAGAATTCATGAATCTAGTGAAGACTTGTAAAGATTTTAGTCGTGTGTGAATCTGTTGCTAGGAAACATCTGAAGCGCTGTCCAATCAGGAGGAGTCGCCTATGTAAACAGGAAGTGACTGACTTTGTTTTATTTAAATGTGACTTCATAGAGAATCTGTGGCTAAGCTAAGCTAATCAGATTCATTGTTAGCATCATGTGTTGTAAGATATCACTGCATTACCTCGATGTTAGCATGTAACGTTAGCATGTTAGACCTCAGATGAACCTTTTCAGGAGCTGTTGGGCTAAAAATAAAACTCAATAAAGCCGAGTGTGTTTGAGGAGATGATGGATGATCATCCGATCGTCCTCTGATGGGATTAACACGAGCTGAGCTGCAAACTGATGGACCTTTTGTTCACAGATTAAACCCAGCTGTCGCTCAGATTACCAGATGATGGATTACTGAATCATTTCAGAGTGTCAGGACACTAAAGCCCGGTGTGCGACCAGGGCACCACAATTAAACCAGTTTAATGAAAGGGCACTTTAAGACAGAACCACGTCCAAACCAGTCCAGGACCGACTGAAATCAGAACGTGTTCATACCAAACGGCTCTTCATCTCTGTGGTCCAGAATTTAATGTTTTGAAAGAGTTCTCAGAATCAGGCCCAGAAAGATAGTCCTGGTCCTGGTTTGGTCTGATAGTCTCTGGTATTTTAGTCCTGGTCCTGGTTTGAACTCTGGTATTTTAGTCCTTGTCCTGGTTTGGTCTCTGGTATTTTAGTCTTGGTCCTGGTTTGAACTCTGGTTAATAATTCTTCAGTTGGGGGAGTCAGCAGCAGATGAAGGTCAGCAGGATAACAGAGAGGTTCGGTTTGTTCAGTTGGCTAACTGTTGTTCAAACAGAGACTTTCATCAGTCCAGAGGTCAGACGTGAGCGGTCATAAATAACAGTGTTTCCTGTCCTGCTGTCAGTTGTCCTGTCCTGGAGTTGACATGATGTTCGGTTGGTTTCTGGTCGTGTTGGTGGGATGTGGTTTGGTGAGGGCTCAGCAGGGAGATGATGTGGTTTTAAATCCAGAGAAAACGATGGAGGTCCTGGTGCAGCAGCTGACAGCCCGAGTGGAGAAACTGGAGAGAGAGTGTGAAGCCAGAGGTGAGTCTGCTGGACGTCCTGTCCAGGTTTACTTTGTGTCCTTTAAAGGCCACCGTACTGACTCTGACTTTGACCTTCTGTCTGTCTTCCTGCAGGTAAATCTCAGGTGGCGTTCTCAGCCTCCCTGTTCACCAATGAAGCGTGGACCCATCACGGGCCTTTCAATACCGAAACCACGCTGGTGTTCAAGAAGGTGACAACAAACATCGGCAATGCATACAACCCACTCACAGGTAAGACTCACCTGTCCAGGTCTAGGTTCAGGTCCAGGTTCAGGTTCAGGTCCGGGTCCAGGTTTAGGTCCAGGTTCAGCAGTGAGCAGCACAGGGAGAGCATCATTAAACCTTTGATGACCCCTGACGCTGAATATTTTCAGTCCTGATCCGACCTTCCAACATGATGGCTGACATTTTGAGCTTTTTCCCCCCTCTGATTTGACTGCAGGCATCTTCACAGCCCCCATAAAGGGACTCTACTACATCCGGTTTACCAGCTGTGTTGGAGAGTCCGGCTCGCTGAACACAGCGCTGATGAAAAACAGGGAGAACATCGTCGCCGTCTACGACAGCAGAGGAGCTCACGGCAGCGGCTCCAATGGCGTAACTCTGGCCCTGGAGAAGGGGGACACCCTCTGGATCACCCTCTGGTCCGGCCAGAGCATCTTCGATCAGAGTCGGCTCAGCACCTTCAGCGGCTTCCTCGTCTTCCCCATGGAGGAAAAGGTGGAGACAGAACAATCCGAATTGTGAACCCAAAATTAGACCCAGATCTTCTGCTGAAACACTCAAGATTTCCTCCACAGATTCACAAATATCATCAAATGTTGATTGTTTGATCGATTATTGAAATAAAACCATGAATCAGAAAAGTCTCATAGTTTTTATATAAAGAGACAAACTACACACTGATTTTATATAAAGAGACAAACATATTTTATATAAAGACAAAACTACACTCTGATTTTAAGTATATCAGTAAATGTTGGGAGGAGCTGAGATGATTTTGTCAGATATGAATCACACAAACAGGAAGTCGTTAACTGTAAATGAGTTTCTTCAGTTAGTCAAACAGGAAGTTGTTTTTTGATATCAGGTTTGCAGATTAACTGTTGGTCGTCTTTAATCTGCTGTAAAAACTTAATATATCAAGAAACATTTCCTCAAAATGAGATTTATTGTTGAAATCCTGATTTAAATATTGAAAACATGAAACCAGCTGCAGGTCAGTGAGCTTAATTAAAATATTTAATAATTCTGAATCGATAAATTATGAAAAATTCAGTTAATTAAAAATAAACTTCATTTTCTGAACATGAACAAACTTACAGACATGACACAGAGGAAACGCATAAGAAGCACATTTTATTTTGAAATCATAAACCCGGTGATGACCCGCTCCTCGGGACCAGCTCCCCTCCGTCACTCAGCTCCTCCGTCCCGGACCCGGAGGAGTCCGCCTCCGGGTCACGGTGTGTCGGCAGGTTGGACGGATCCTCCGCAGTCACAGCGGGAGTCAGGGCCGAGTAGGTGAAGCCTTGTTCGGCCTGAGGGGGCTCCATCGGCCCGGTGGAGGAGACCCCGGGAGAGGGATCAGAGTTCGGTCCAGTTTGAGTCAGATTCATCTCAGTCCTGGAGGTCGCTGTTACCGGTTCTCTGGTCCCGGTCCGGGTCAGTCCGGGTCCGGCTGTGGGTTTCCAGATGACACTGTAGTAAACAGCGAGGATGACGGCAGCCAGGGACACGGACAGGACGTACACCGCCACGGTGGCGACTCTCACCCACTTCTGGTTGGCTTTGGCCACCAGCCTCACTTTCTTCTCTCCGGTGTAGGTGGCTGGTTTGCCCCGCTCCGCCGCGCCGAATGTCGGTGTCCAGCTCCGCGGGTCCCGCATGATGCTGCCGCCGGGTCAGGAGGAGGAGGAGGCGGCGAGAGAGGACAGTCAGAGCCGGAGCGGAGAGCCTGCAGGCTGGCAGAGATCTGTCAGTCTCCCGGTGCCTCCATCATCCTCATCTGGACCCACAGCTGGAGTCCGCCGCCGGTTATAGACCACGTCAAGTTAGACCACGGACCGGAAGCTCCCGAGTAAAGTCTTCAAAATAAAAGCCCAATGTTCGTTTGCTTCTGTGAGAATGAAACCGCTTTAGTGCTTTTATTTTGAAAGGCACAGGAAGCTGAAAACTACAACACATTATTACCTGATAACTTTATTTATATTTCCTGTTCAGCAGTTTATGATTCTAAAAAAAAACATTTTATTTATTGAGTTCATTATTTTGTGCTGAAAGTTTTTCACTTTAATTTTGAAAGTTCAGGAAGGAAGTTGAATTATGGGAGTTTGAGGCTGCGTCACGTGACTCAATGAGGCGAAACATCGACACAAAGTTCATCAACAAGTTTCAGTGAAATCATTTTATTACAGTTTGTTCACGTGTGTGTGAGTGTGCATGTGTGTGTGTGTGTGTGTACATGTGTGTGCACGCGTGTGTACGTGTGAGTGTGTGTGTGTATGTGTGAGTGTGTGTGTGAGTGTGTACGTGAGTGTGTGTGTGTGTGTGAGTGTGTACGTGAGTGTGTAAGGTAAACAGTGTTAAGGTGATGGAGGTCTCTGGATTAGAACCACACAGATAACATGACCTGTCTGTTTAAACAGTTTAAATTCACCTGTAGGTAACCATAGCAACACACCTGGACATGACCTGAAGACACGAGACACCAACAATAAACTCAGGAAACCTCCACAGACACACCGTCACACTAAACCATCTGAACTCTCTAATTTACTGTTAATTAATAATTACAGTTGTTTCTGTTTCAATCAGCTGTTTCTGTTTCTGTTGGTTTCAGGCCGCCGTGCAGACATCCAGGAACAGGAAGACCTGTCAATCAAAACAAACGTGATGGTGAGGAGAGGCGACGACTTCAGGAATACAAACATCATCGATAAAATCCTGAATCCTCAAAGACCTTCAGAGAGTCTGAAGTCTGACCTGGAGAACAACACTGATGAGAGTGAATGTCTGGTTCTGCTCACCTTGGTCTGGATCTCTGGATGTCATCACTCGTCCAGGCCCTTCTTGGAGGATCCGTCCCTGGTCTTCGCCCTCAGCTTGTTCACCTGTGACTCCGCAATGTCGGCCCTCTCCTCCGCCTCCTCCAGCTCGTGCTGCAGCTTGCGGAGTTTGGCCATGTTGGCGTTCGCTGCCTCCTCGGCCTCCTCGGCCACATGTTTGTAGGACTTGACCTTCAGCTGCAGCTTGTCCACCAGGTCCTGCAGGCGAGACATGTTCTTGCGGTCTTCCTCAGTCTGGTAGGTGAGCTCCTTGATGCGGCGTTCATACTTGCGAACCCCCTTGATAGACTCCGATCCCCTCCTCTGCTCCGCCTCTAGCTCGTTCTCCAGCTCTTTGATGCGAGCCTCAAGTTTCTGGAGCTGCTTCTTGCCGCCCTTCATGGCGATCTGCTCAGCCTCGTCCAGACGGTGTTGCAGGTCTTTGATGGTCTGCTCCATGTTCTTCTTCATGCGCTCCAGATGGGCGCTGGTGTCCTGCTCCTTCTTCAGCTCCTCTGCCATCATGGCTGCATCGGTGATGGCCTTCTTTGCCTTCTCCTCAGCATTTCGGTTCTCCTGTATGGCCTCCTCCATCTCATTCTGCAGGTGCAGGAGGTCTGCTTCATGCTTCTTCTTCTGGTTAATTAGGCTGGTGTTCTGAGAGTGCAGGAGTTGCATGCGCTCCGTAGCGTCAGTCAGTTCCTGTTCGGCCAGCTTCCGGCTTCTTTCCGTCTGCTCAAGGGCAGCCCTCACCTCCTCCAGTTCGGCCTGGGTCAGGTTGTGTCGGCGTTCCAGGAGAGCGATGTTCTCTCTTAGGTCATCGTTGCCATGCTGTGCATCATCCAGCTGCAGCTGAGAGTCTTTCAGGAATGCCTGGAGGTTCTTCAGCTGTTTCTGTGCGTCAGCTGCCTGCCTGTTAGCCTGGCTAAGCTGGATCTCCATCTCGTTGAGGTCCCCATCCATCTTCTTCTTGACTCTCAGGGCCTCATTGCGGCTCCTGGTTTCAGACTCCAGGGAGGTCTGAAGTGACTCAAGCATTCTTTGGTAGTTCCTCTTTGCCTGATCCATCTCCTCATCTTTCTCAGCCAGCTTGCGCTCCATGTCGGCCTTCACTTGGTTGAACTCCAGCTGGGCTCGGAGGATCTTGCTCTCTTCGTGCTCCAGAGAACCTTCTGCCTCTTCCAGTGCCGACTGAAGCTCCACCTTTTCCTGTTCGAGCTGCTTCCGGATCTTCTCCAGTTCGTGAGCACTTCTGCCGCCCTCGCCCAGCTGGTCGGTGAGGTCAGAGATCTCCTCTTGGAGGTTCTTGTTCTCTCTCTTCATCGTCTCAAGTTGATCCAGAGACTCCTCGTAGGCATTTCTCAGTTTGAAGAGTTCGGTACTCAGAGACCGAGCCTCCTTCTGAGAGGCCTCCAGCTCACACTGCGACTCCTCAAACTTTTGCTTCCACTCTGCCATGACTTTGTCAAAGGCCCTTTGCTTTTTGTCCAGGGCTGCAGATGCCGCATTGGATCTCTCAAGGTCCAGCATCAGGTCTTCTATCTCATTTTGGAGGCGGTGCTTGGTCTTTTCGAGGGAAGAACACTTTGCATTCACAGCCTCGATCGCCTCCTCGGCCTCCTGCAGTCTTTGAACCAGCTTCTTCTTTGCTTCTTCCAGTTCCTCTGTTTTCTGGATCCCATCAGTTTCATATTTTGTCCTCCAGGCTGAGACCTCTGTGTTGGATTTGGACAGAGCTCTCTGCAGCTCAGCCTTGGCCTCCTGCTCCTCTTCAAACTGCTCTCGGAGCAGATCACAGTCGTGACGAGCAGATTGTACGGCGTGGGCGAGGGCATTCTTTGCCTTGACTTCTTCCTCCAGCTGTCGGCGTAGATCCTCCACCTGCTGGTTGTACGAGTTCTTCCCTCTGGTCAGCTGCGATATCAGGCACTCCTTCTCCTCCAGCTGCCGTCCAAACTCTCCGTTCTCAGTGAGCAGCTTGGCCCTCTGGGTAGTCAGGTCATTGATGGTCCGTTGAGCTTCCTCATATTTACTCTTGTACTCGTTCATGTTGTCCTCCATTGTGCGACACATCTTCTCCATGTTGGACTTGGCCTTCACCATGCTCTCCATATTAGAACACAAGTCATCCACCTCCAACTTGAGCTCACTCTTTTCCTTCTCCAGTTTTTGCTTCACACGCTGCAGGTTATCAATCTGTTCGCCAAGTTCGGCGACACTGTCGGCATGTTTCTTTCTCAGGGAGGCAGCGGTCGCCTCATGCTGGAGGGTGGATTCCTCCAGTTCTCTTCGCAGCTTCTGAAATTCAGCATCTCTCTTCTTATTTAGCTCTACCTGTGCTGATGTTGCTCCACCTGCCTCCTCCAGGCGCTCGCTGATGTCCTCTAACTCACGGGAAAGGTCGGAACGCTGCTTCTCAACTTTGGCTCGGGCTGCACGCTCGGCGTCCAGCTCCTCTTCTAGCTCCTCGATTCTCGCCTGGTTTTCTTTCAGCTTCTTCTGGAGCTGAACTGAAGCAACCTGTTCATCTTCTAGTCTGGAGTTTATTTGGACAACCTCAAAGTCTTTCTTTTTTAGTTTTTCTTCCAGCTGCTGCTTGTCATTTTCTAAATCCATCAAGCTCTCCTGGGTCAGTTTCAGGTCTCCTTCGAGCTTCCTCTTTGAGCGTTCGAGGTCCATCCTGACTTTCTTCTCTTGCTCCAGCGAGCCCTCCAGATCGTCCACCTGTTGCTCCAGCTTGGCTTTGGCTTTAGTCAAGCTGTTGGCTTTGTCTTCTTCACTCTGAAGATCATCCAGTGTCTGCTGGTGAGCCTCCTGTAGTGCCTTCTTCTCTTTGGTTAGCTTCATGATGTTTTCATCCTGGGAAGACATCTCCTCTGTCAGGTTTTTCACCTTGTTTTCAGTGGCATGTTTCTCTTTCTCGACCTTGGCCAAAGTCAGCTCCAGGTCATCTATATCTTTCTTCAACTCGGAGCATTCGTCCTCAAGCTTCCGTTTCTTAGCTGTGAGGTCTGCATTTAGCTCCTCTTCGTCCTCCAGTCTTTCTGTCATCTCTTTCAGCTTGGCCTCCAGTTGAATCTTGCTTTTAATGAGCTGTTCGCAGCGCTCTTCAGCATCTGTTAGTGTATCCTGTTCAGACTGAATTTGCAGAGTCAGGTCATTCTTCTCTTGGAGAAGAGTCACTATTTTCTCCTCCAGTTCCTTCCGTCTTGTTTCTGATTTTTCCAAAGCTTCTTTCAGTTTGTTGAACTCATCCTTCATGTTGGCCATCTCCTTCTCAGACTCAGCACTCTTCAGCAGAGGTTTGATCTTGAAGAAGAGCTTCATCCAGGGCCAGTTTTTTACACCCAGAAAAGATCGAAGGTTCCACTGGATGACCATCAGAGCATCTCTGCGTTCCACAAGCTTAGCAAACTGTGCCCTCATGAGGATCGCCCGGGCGTTGGCCTGTATCCTCGTGATGATTCGAGAGAGTTGCTCATCCCGCATCTCCTCCAGCGTCCCCAGCAGGCCAGCTTTAAAGAAAACTTTGGTGTGGCCAAACTTGTATTGAGTGTGGTCGATGTCCAGTGAGCCCAGCAACTTTTCAGCGCTCTTTTTGCAGTCGATGAACTGGCCTTCAGGGATGGCAGAGGCATTCAGAATCCTGTACCGCTGTTTGAAGTCGCCATACAGCACCCGGTTTGGGAAACCCTTCCTGCAGATTCGGATGCCTTCCAGGACACCGTTACAGCGCAGCTGGTGCATTACGAGGCAGTTGTCCATGACGCCTGGAGTTTTCCTCTCATTAGGAATCAGGCAGCGGACAAAGTGGGGATGGGTGGTCTTCAGGTTGTTCATCAGCTTGTTCAGGTTTTCCCTGTGAAGTGCAGACACAGTCTGGAAGGAGGAACCTTTCTTCTTGGCTCCTTTGCCGCCTCCTTTATCACCGCTGTCCGTTCCTGAGTAGCTTGAAAACAGCAGACTGAGAAGCTTAAGAGATGATTTCTGGTAAAGACCAACCACAGTTTCATTCAGGGGGTCTTTATTTTTGACCAACCAGTTGCCGATGTTGTAGTCCACTGTGCCAGCATAGTGAACCAGGGCAAAATGAGCCTCTGCTTTCCCCTTTGCAGCTCTGGGCTTTTCAAACATCTTGTTCTTGCCCAGATGATTATCATAGAGTTTGGACTTGAAGGTCTGGTCACTAGCTTTGGGAAACATGCATTCCTCCTCCAGAATTGACAGGATGCCCAGGGGCTTCTCAATGAGGTCAATACAAGCTTGTAGGTCCATCCCGAAGTCAATGAACTCCCAGTCGATACCTTCTTTTTTGTACTCTTCTTGCTCCAGAACGAACATGTGATGGTTGAAAAACTGTTGCAGTTTCTCGTTGGTGTAGTTGATGCACAGCTGCTCAAAAGTGTTGAAATCAAAGATCTCAAATCCAGCAATGTCTAGCACTCCTATGAAGTACTGACGATGCTGTTTGGTGTCCAGGGATTGGTTGATTCTTACCACCATCCAGTTGAACATCTTTTCATACACTGACTTAGCCAGAGCACCGAGGGAGTAGTAAACCTGGTCCACACTTTGGCCTTTGGTCACGTATTCATTTCCTACCTTGACTCTGGGATGGCACAGCCCTTTGATGAGGTCAGCAGAGTTCAGCCCCATTAGATAAGCAGATTTATCTGCAGCCTCCGTGCCATCCGGCTCAGCCTGCTCCTCACGCTGCTTCTGTTTGAACTTCATGTTGCCATAGTGCATGATGGCGCCCGTCAATTTATAGACGCCCATCTTCTCATCTGGAGTGAAGCCGAGCACATCGAAGGCGCTGTCAGTGGCCATCAGCTCCTCGGAGTCGTTGATGGAGGCGACTGTCACCTCTCCTTGGGAGATGTAGGAGTAGTCGTACGGGTTGTTGGTGATCAGCAGCATGTCCAGCAGCTCTGGCTTCTGATTGGACAGGATCTGGTAGAAGATGTGGTAGTTCCTCTCAGCTTTGAGCTGAAAGGTGACGCGTGACTTCTCCAGCAGGTACGTCTCGATGTCAGCAGACGACAGCTTTCCACTCGTACCGAAGTGAATTCGGATGAATTTTCCAAAACGAGACGAGTTGTCGTTTCTCAGTGTTTTGGCGTTGCCGAACGCCTCCAGTGCCGGGTTGGCCTGGATGATTTGATCCTCCAGTGTCCCCTTGCTGGTGTCTTTTTTGCCTCCGCCGACTGCAGCGATGCTGGCAAAGTACTGGATGACCCTCTTGGTGTTCACAGTCTTCCCCGCTCCGGATTCTCCGGTGATGAGGACGGACTGGTTCTCCCTGTCAGTCAGCATGTACTGGTAGGCATTATCAGAGATGGAGAAGATGTGAGGGGGAGCCTCGGTTCTCTTCTTCCCTCTGTAAGCTGCCACCACCTCAGCGTCGTAGACGGGAAGCCACTTGTAGGGGTTGACAGTGACACAGAAGAGGCCGGAGTAGGTGTAGATCATCCAGGCAGCGTAACGCTCTTTGAGGTTAAACAGCACAGCCGGCTCATGGAGGAAAGTGAACATTGCCATGTCTTCAATTTTATCGAATTTTGGTGGATTCTGAGGGTGGACGTCCAACTCCTTCACCGTTGCTGTTGTTCCATCCTCCTTCTTGACAGTTACCATCCCTCCATCTTTGCTTTGGATTTTTCCCTTCATGTATTCGACTTTATCGTCGACGACAAAGCATTCAGTCTTGATGTCAAAAGGTCTGGTCTGGGCTTCCAGGCGCTCCTTGTCAGACTTCCTCAGGTAAGGAGCAGCCTTCCCGAACTCGGCCATCAGAGAGTCACCCATGGTTGAGGGTGGAGGTTCACGGCAGTCAGGACAGAGATCAGTCTGAGAGGATTTCCTCTGGTGACTGTGCTGCAGCGCTGCAGGTGGAGGTTTATAAAGCCTCCGCATGGACCAAACTAGGAGATCACTGCTGAAAGGAAAAAAAAGAGTCGTCACTAAATTTGTCTCTGGATGTGACAGCGCTGTGAGGGCAGATTCAGGACCTTTGGCTGTTACAGTCCATTTTAGGAAAAGGAGTGTTTCACTGCTTATCTGCCCGCTGATAGAGACTCCTGACACCTCTCCATTTAGACTGAGCCGGACCCGGATCATCACCGGACTGCAGTCCATCCAACGGGTCTGCTACAGTATGAACAAGCAGAACTTTATTTAACAAGCAGAACTTTGTTTTAAACACCTGTGACTTCACGCTCTTTCATTGAGTTGCTGGTTAAATGTTGAAACATTTCTGAAATTTCTAATTTGAATTTTCTGCCTCTGCTGGTATAAAAAACTTGCTGAGTAAGACGTTTATTTACATGTTAACACACCAAACTTCAATATTTTACTTTTACATTTAAGTCCAAAACACATTAAAATAAAATAAATGATTGAAGTTCCTGAAATAAAGAAAGTTTGTTCCGCAGTTCATCGTTCATCCGCACTTTTCATCGTGTCATTTTAAATGCATATTTGAAGAATCAGTGACATCACAAACTCTTTGTTTGTGAAACGTTACTTCAGAGTTTGGATCTTTAAATTCATGTTATTTTTGATTTGTAACATCGTGTTGCAGCAGACGTGTTGCATGTTTGTGAACACGCAGTCTGAACAGATATGAAGCGTGTCGTGATGGACTGAAGAGGTTTGTCTCTTTATCTGAGACGGTCTGACTCCAAATAGAAACCAGAGACGCTCCAATCACTTTTTATCTCACCAGGACTCGATAAATGAAAAACCTGCAGGATCATCTGGAACACTCGTCACACAGACATTTTAAATACTTTAAGTACTTCAAGTACTTTAAATATTTTATATTATTATTGTGACTTTCACTACGTTTTACTAGCAGTTCTAGCAGTTGTGTTGTATTTTAACTTTTTTTTTTATTTTAACTTTTAACAATAAATGTGTGTGTGTGTGTGTGTGTGTGTGTGTGTGTTTAAAGGGTGTGTGTCTATGAACAGGATGAATTCACTGTCTGTTGACTCTGCTGAGGTGGTTGTTTGTTTTACATCCCTGTATCTGCCAGATGGGTGGAGTTTGTTCCATGAAGACAAACATGGACGACCCCCCCACCCACACAGCTGACCAATCACAGAGTGAGAAACAGTCAGACAGAAAATATAACAAGTTTTTATTTTATAGTTTTATATAAAAAAAAAATTCAAACATTTAAAATAAACGTGTGCAAACTGCAAATTTTCAAAATAAAATCACCATCATCATCATCACAGGAGCGTTCTGGGAAGAAAAACAGTTCTTAGTTTGTGTCTGAATCATTGTTTCCTGTCAGAGGGCTTTTATTTTGAAATCTGATCTCATCAGTCAGTAAATAATTAACTATTGTAATAAAATTTGTTTTCAGCAACATGAAATGTCAAATCCTCCGTCTGCCCGCTGAAAGGTCAAAGGTCAACCAGGAAGTCGTCATCTGACAGGAAGTGACACGTAGGACAAGACTTCCTCTTCTCAGGTGAGACGTGAGGTCACAGGTGACATCAGCTGGAGGTCAAAGTTCACCACCTGCTGGAGGCTCGTACATGATTGGCTGCTCATCAACAAACGAGAAACTGAGCTCACTCAGGCTTGTCTCAGGTGAGTCTCAGGCTTGTCTCAGGCTTGTCTCAGGCTTGTCTCAGGTGAGTCTCAGGCTTGTCTCAGGTGAGTCTCAGGCTTGTCTCGGGTCTCAGCACAGTGACATGCGTTTGCGGTGTTGCTCCACCAGGGGGACGAGGCAGCGCGGCGAGCCGGCCTGCAGCATGAACGGGTGCTGCAGCAGGTCGGCGGCGCTCGATCGCCGCAGCGTGTCACGAGTCAGCATGCAGCCCAGGAAGTCCTTCAAGACTGGAGACACCTGAACACAGCACAGTGACATCATCAGTGACATCATCAACTCCTCAAGTCCTTACAGGGCGTGTTCTACACTCTCTCATAAATATAAGGATGTGTGTGTGTGTGTGTGTTATGTTGCTGTGTGTCTACCTTGTGTATGTTCCTGATGCTCGGTGCTGATTGGTCCCTCAGCTTCTTCATGGCATTGACGGGCGTGTCACTGAAGTATGGCGGCTCTCCGTCGACCATCTCCACCACCATGATACCCAGAGACCAGACGTCCACCTGAGGGAGGGAGCAGCTGTCAGAGGTCACCTGAACACGAGTGTAACTGTCTGTCTGTCTGCCTGTCTGTCTGTCTGCCATGCTTGTCTGTCTGTCTGCCATGCTTGTCTGTCTGCCTGTCTGTCTGCCTGCCTGCCTGTCTGTCTGTCTGTCTGCCTGCCTGCCTGCCTGTCTCTCTGTCTGTCTGTCTGTCTGTCTGTCTGTCTGCCTGCCTATCTGTCTGTCTGTCTGTCTGTCTGCCTGCCTGCCTGCCTGCCTGTCTGTATGTCTGCCTGTCTGTCTGCCATGCCTGTCTGTCTGCCTGCCTGTCTGCCTGCCTGTCTGTCTGTCTGCGTGCCTGCCTGCCTGTCTGTCTGTCTGCCTGCCTGCCTGCCTGCCTGCCTGTCTGTCTGCCTGCCTGCCTGCCTGTCTGTCTGTCTGTCTGCCTGCCTGCCTATCTGTCTGTCTGTCTGCCTGCCTGTCTGTCTGCCTGCCTGCCTATCTGTCTGCCTGCCTGCCTGCCTGCCTGTCTGTATGTCTGCCTGTCTGTCTGCCTGCCTGTCTGCCTGCCTGCCTGCCTGTCTGCCTGCCTGTCTGCCTGCCTGCCTGCCTGTCTGTCTGTCTGCCTGCCTGCCTGTCTGTCTGTCTGCCTGTCTGCCTGTCTGTCTGTCTGTCTGTCTGCCTGCCTGCCTGCCTATCTGTCTGTCTGTCTGTCTGCCTGCCTGTCTGTTTGTCTGTCTGTCTGTCTGTCTGTCTGTCTGTCAGCCTGTCTCACCTCTGTCCCGTACGGAGTCTTGGCGATGACCTCAGGAGCCATCCAGTACGGAGTCCCAACCAGAGATTTCCTCTTTGGAACGTCTTTACTGATCTGAGCACAGAAACCAAAGTCTGACAGCTTGACCTGCAGGAGGAGGAGGAGGTTACACGTGTAAAATAAAACATGTCATGAACATGAAGCGTGTGTGAAACATGAAGCATGTTACCCGCCCGTCCAGCGTCAGCAGGATGGAGTCGCTCTTGACGTCGCGGTGAATCACGCCCTGGTGGTGCAGATAGGTCAACGCCTGAAGGACGCCTTCACACACCGTCGCCGTCTGCTCCTCATTCAGTCTGACACACAAACACAACGTCAACATGACGACAACGTGACGACACAACAACAATGTGACAACAGAAAAACAACGTGACGACACAACAACAATGTGACAACAGAAAAACAACGTGACGACACAACAACAATGTGACAACAGAAAAACAACGTGACGACACAACAACAATGTGACAACAGAAAAACAACGTGACGACACAACAACAATGTGACAACAGAAAAACAACGTGACAACACAACAACAATGTGACAACAGAAAAACAACGTGACGACACAACAACAATGTGACAACAGAAAAACAACGTGACGACAACGTGATGACAGAAAAACAACGTGACAACACAAAGACAACGTGAAGACAACATGACAGCACAACAACAACTTAACGACACAACGACAACGTGACGAGAGAAAGATAACGTGACGACGCGAAGACAATGTGATGACAGAAAGACAACAACCATCAGGTGACCTTCACTTCCTGCTCACCTGGTTTCACTGACGATGTGTGTGAGAGCGCCGCCCTGCAGGTACTCCATGATTACCCAGAGTTCCTCTTCCACCAGAGCACTGCGGTACATCTCCACCACATTCTGGTGCCGGTAGTCCCTCATGATGACCACCTGAGAGACACACACTGATGATGTCACACCGCAGCAGGTAACAGGTAACATTTAGCTGCCTGACAGGCTGAACGTTGGATGTTTTCAGGATGTTTTTGTGACATTTGTTGGGTTAGTTCTGACCTCGTTGAACAGCAGCTCTCGCCGTTGTTGCTTCCTCAGGTCCATCATCTTCACCGCCACCTGCCGCCCGCTGTGCCTCTCCCGGGCGATGCACACGACCCCCGTGGACCCCTCCCCGATCTTCACAAAGTTCTCCAACATCGTCCGCGGGTCTCCTGGGTCCACCACCATCTGCAGCGCCGCTTTGAACTGCTCATGAGTCACCTTCACACCTGTGTCAGGTACCATCTGCTGGGTGGAGGAGGAGCCTGTGGGGGAGGGGCAGAGCTGGGACGGGGCGCCGTCGTGGTTCAGGGGGGTCGACGTCTTTGGTGAAGGTCCCATGTTGAAGCTGGAGGAGGGGCGGAGCAAGCGCTCAGGTAACCCTCTACCTGTGATGAGGGGACTGCTGGTGCTGTTGGGGGGGGGCAGCAGGAGGGGGGAGGAGGTCTGCTGGGGGAGACGTAGACGTCATCATTAATCCAATTAATTCATTAACGTGTCTGTTAGCAGATAGCTTTAGCATAACCACATAGCTGCAACGCATAGTGCTGGGGGTGTAACACACACACACTCTATTGGTTACTGTAAACGTCAATCAACATCCAGAACTCCTACTTCCTGTTTCATGGTGACTTTCAAAGTAAAAGTTGTCTGTACTCGTTAAAAAACTCCAGTCTTTATGCTAAGCTAACAGGCTGCTCTCACCTTGAGGTCATAGGTGGAGTGAGGCCTTCTGGGAGTTTCTCTGGAGGAGGACAGTAGGTCCGGCAGGTGATTGGCAGCTGGGTTCAGTCTCAGGTGAGTCCTGCTGTTGTTCTCCACAGTCCGCAGGTTGAAGTGACAGGAAGTCGGCCTCTGTCTTAGCCCCGCCCCCTCGCTCCTGGCATACTGTCCACCTGGCGAACCTGCCGCTCCCGCCCTCTGAGGCGTCACGGGTGTGGGGGGCGTGGCCTCGGACAGAGTGCCCACCTCGCAGATGGACTTGGCTCTTTGCAGGGTTCCGTTCAGTTTCGGGCTGCGGCTCTCACCACGGACCTGTCGGATCCGGTCCTGCCAGTAGGTGGAGCTCCTGCCTGTCTTGCTGCTGTCGCCATGGCGACTGAGCTCCTCGTACTGGTACGACTCGTCCTCCGCCAGTTCTCCCAGCCGACCCAGAGACCGGGCCCGTTTCCGTGCTGACGGGCTGCTGCGGCGCAGAGAGTTGGAGCTGGTGACGGACAGACGGCTCATCTCAGAGATCACCTGAGCGATGTAGTCTCCGTGACCGATGAAGCTGCCGCGAACGATCGTCTGCAGAGAGAGCGCCGACGTCCCATGACACCATGACAATGACATCACATGACACCATGACACATCGTTAATTTATGAATGATAATTATTAAAAACATTTGATTCATTTGAATCTTTATTAATATTTTTATTGATTCATGTTTGTTTGTAATGAAGACATATATGTATATTTATATATACTGTGTGTATATTTATATATATATTGTATGTATATTTACTTCATATATTCCTCTAACATGTGATCACATGAACTCTCAAATCATTCACTCAGTTTCAGGTCACGTGACCGATGATGCTCGTGTTTCAGCTCAGCCATAGACAAACGTGACATTTACAGAGCAGCAGTGAACGCACCGTCAGCAGCTTCCACAACAACTGAGGGTCAAAGGTCAGCTAGCTTTTTATGCTAACTTAAAGCTAACATTAGATCCTGATCCAGGTGTGTGCGTATGTGTGTGAATCCACGTGTTCCCCCGCTCAGCCCCGCCTCACCTTCCTGAGTTGGACCTCGGTGATGGTGGAGGGGTCCACCAGGGGGCGTGGCCTCCTCAGCGTGTCAATGACGCTCTGCCACTGCGGCGGCAGACCCACGTAGCGTCCAGTGGCGTCGTCAAATGACGTGTGGACACGGTGCTGGAAATCCTGCGGCGCCGAGATCTCCGGCCTGCGCTTCTTCTTCCTGCGTCGGAACATCGCCGTGGCAACGCAGCGACGGCTGAGCAGCGATGAGACCTGAGGGAAACAACAAGCAGTACGCTGAGACATGACGGACGGTCGAATCACACACTCACACTCACACACACACCACACACACTGAAAGCTCTTCCTGTTCTTGGGTTCACCTGAGGAAAGTCACATGACCTGCTCCTCCTCCACAAACCAACCAAACAGCCCAGGTGAGAACTCACCTGTCTGCATCACCAACAGGAAGTTCAAACTGCAGCAGCTGGAGCGCTGACAAACAAACGATCATCAGAGATCATTAAGATAATTAAAGCTTCGTCCAATCACAGAGGAGAAAACAACCTCATTAATATTCAAAACTCTCTTTGTTTGCAGGCTTCTGATTGGTCCAACTGCTGACCAATGACTGTTTGTGAAGTAGGAGTGGTGGAGGATGTAGATGATCTGAACTCTGGAACCAGTTCAACATTTAAAGGGCCAGTGTGCACGCACTGATTGAAGCCCCCTCGCCTCACCCTCTTCCTTTTCAGGTTGTCCTGAAAAGCTTCATTAAGTTTCTCATGTGTTTAAATAAGGCGGCCAAAATATTGGAAACACCTCTGTGTGTGTGTGTGTGTGTGTGTGTGTGTGTGTATGTGTAATCAGGGTGTGACTGACATACCTGAGGAATCAAACTGAAGGACTACATGACCAGACAGCTCCACTGTGACTCTTCAGCCTGACTGTAAATGATCAGATTCAACAACACACACACACACACACACACGCACACGCATACACACACTTACAGGAAGTGTGTTGAAATGCCTGTTAATTAGTGACGTTACTCATTATGAGATGAGAACATCTGTGGAAGTACAAGATATTAATATATGTTTATATATGTGTACATTAATAATTATGGCTAATTATGATGCTCCATTTTGTGTTAAATCAAAAGTGTTTGAGGCTGCTTTTTCATCAGCTATTTTGTGTGGATGCGAGGCTTGGCTAAAAATTCCCTTAAAGTCTGTTGAATCTCTTTATATGACTGGGGCAAAATCTTTATTGGGGTGAGGTCTACCACACCAAACCTTATTTGCCTGGTGGAGGCAGGGCTCCCTTCAGTGCAAGCCTTAATCAGACAGAAACAAGCCAGATTCTTGACTAAGGCGATGCAGCATCATCTTATTCAAGACGACCCGTTATGGTTTGTTCTTGAAATGACAAGAAAGGAAAACAAGGTCATGGATTCATACCGAAAGGAGTTAATGGATGAACAAGATCACATTAAGAGAGATCGTGCAGACATGATTGTGACGAAATACGCTCTAATGAAGGAACAAGATACAAAACCTACCAAGTCATCAACCCAGACATGTCCCTCCACCCCCTTTACTCCAACACTGCCCCATACATTGAGGACCACTTGAGAGTGACTTTCACACGGTTCCGGTTATCCTCCCATAGGCTGGGTGTAGAAATGGGAAGGTGGAGCCACACACCCCCACACCTATGTGTGTGTCATTGTAATATGGGTATACAAAATGAGGAACATTTGCTCTTGTGCCCTCACACAAAGGACATCCGTGCAAAATATGGACATGATTCCATAGAGCTGAGCTCTCTCTTCACCAACACTGATAAAAAGATTTTAGTTATGTTACAAGCTTGTCTTGCAATGCTAGAAAAATAGATGGGAGACGGAATGGTATAGTGCAACCGAGGTGTTTATATGACAAATGTATCATTATATGACAAACGAAGTGTATCATTTCTTCTTTTTGTGTGTGTGTGGGGGGGGTTCATGGGTTTTTGTTGTTTATTGTTTATTGTTTGGACCCAAATGTTATGTTTTTTAATTATTTGTGTCAATAAAATTAACTGTGTATATGTTTATATATGTGTGTATATGTGCCTATGTGTTTGTATATGTGTGTATATGTGTTTATATGTTTATATATGTGTATTTATATGTGTGTATGTTTGTATATTTGTGTATATGTGCGTATATGTTTATATATGTGTGTATGTGTATATATATATGTGTGTATATGTTTGTATATGTGTGCATATGTATTTCTATGTTTATATATGTGTATGTATATGTGTGTATGTTGGTATATGTGTGTATGTGCGTATATGTTTGTATATGTGTGTATATGTTTATACATGTTTTATATATGCCTATAAATATTTGGTATATGTTTATGAATGTTAGCATATGTTTAGAAATATTGGTATATGTGTATAAATGTTTGGTATATGTTTAGAAATATTGGTATATGTGTATAAATGTTTGGTATATGTTTAGAAATGTTTGGTCTACTTCTATAAATATTTGGTATATGTTTATAAATGTTAGTATGTGTTTATAAATGTTTGGTCTATTTCTATAAATATTTGGTATATGTTTATAGATGTTAGCATATGTTTATAAATATTTGGTATATGTTTATAAATGTTTGGTATATGTTTATAAATGTTTGGTGTATGTTTATAAATATTAGTATATGTGCATAAATGTTTGGTATATGTTTATAAATGTTAGCATATGTTTATAAATGTTTGGTATATGTTTATAAATGTTTGGTATAGGTTTATAAATGTTAGCATATGTTTATAAATATTAGTATATGTGTATAAATGTTTGGTATGTTTATAAATGTTTGGGATATGTTTATAAATGTTTGGTATGTTTATAAATATTAGTATATGTGCATAAATGTTTGGTATATGTTTATAAATATTAGTATACATTTATACAACAAAAAAACTCAAAGGTTTAAATGCAGGTGAGGTTCCTCCTCCAGCATGCAGGGGGAGCTGTGAGCGGTACATGTCTTCATGTCTCGTCCATTAAAGACTGACATAAACATGTAACATGTGTCGATGAGCTGACCTGAATGTAAAAACATGTTTGATGTAAACGTTCAGGTGAGTCAGGTGACTCTTCATTGATTAGCTGATCTGTGATGTTGACCAATGAGCAGCTCTGCTGAAAGAGGACGAAACTCAGTCACTGAGTTCAGATCAGTTACACTTTCACACCAAACCCTCCATTCACACAGATCAGCTTACTGGAACACACACACACACACACACACACACACAGTCAGGTGTGTACCTGTACAGGTTGACCTGCTGTCTTTAAACACTGAACAAAACGGGTTCTCTGAGGAACCAGGTCACGGCTAATTAAGTTCACTTTGACAACAGAAGACATGTACCCATGATCATATCTACATACAAACATGCTGTACGTCACGCGTGTGTGAATCTTCTCTGTGGAGAATCCTTCAACTCAAACTGCGTGTTGGTTTAACGTATGAAATAAACCAGGTTTAACATGTGAAATAAACCAGGTTTAACGTGAAATTAACCAGGTTTAACACGTGACATAAACCGGGTTTAACACGTGACATAAACAAGGTTTAACACGTGACATAAACAAGGTTTAACACGTGACATAAACAAGGTTTAACACGTGACATAAACCAGGTTTAACACGTGACATAAACCAGGTTTAACATGTGAAATAAACCAGGTTTAACATGTGAAATTAACCAGGTTTAACGTGAAATAAACCAGGTTTAACACGTGAAATAAACCAGGTTTAACATGTGACATAAACCAGGTTTAACGTGTGAAATAAACCAGGTTTAACATGTGACATAAACCAGGTTTAACGTGTGAAATAAACCAGGTTTAACGTGACATAAACCAGGTTTAACATGTGAAATAAACCAGGTTTAACGTGTGAAATAAACCAGGTTTAACATGTGACATAAACCAGGTTTAACACATGAAATAAACCAGGTTTAACACATGAAATAAACCAGGTTTAACACATGAAATAAACCAGGTTTAACATGTGACATAAACCAGGTTTAACACGTGACATAAACAAGGTTTAACAGGTGACATAAACAAGGTTTAACACGTGACATAAACCAGGTTTAACACGTGACATAAACCAGGTTTAACATGTGAAATAAACCAGGTTTAACATGTGAAATTAACCAGGTTTAACGTGAAATAAACCAGGTTTAACACGTGAAATAAACCAGGTTTAACATGTGACATAAACCAGGTTTAACGTGTGAAATAAACCAGGTTTAACATGTGACATAAACCAGGTTTAACGTGTGAAATAAACCAGGTTTAACGTGACATAAACCAGGTTTAACATGTGAAATAAACCAGGTTTAACGTGTGAAATAAACCAGGTTTAACATGTGACATAAACCAGGTTTAACACATGAAATAAACCAGGTTTAACACATGAAATAAACCAGGTTTAACACATGAAATAAACCAGGTTTAACGTGACATAAACCAGGTTTAACGTGTGAAATAAACCAGGTTTAACATGTGACATAAACCAGGTTAAACACATGAAATAAACCAGGTTTAACACATGACATAAACTCTCAAAACTCAAAACTCTGTCTCTTTTAGGGTTATGCCTAGTCAGGCACGGTATTGGTTGAAGATGTAGTCACATCTCCCTTTACTGAAAACTCTACTCAAACCCTCTCCCTCTCTCTCTCTCTCTATAACCATCTGTAAACATACATGTCTTATTAATGTTAATGTATATTAAAGCATGTTGTAACAGTCAGAGTCTAGATGTGTTACTGCAATACCGAATAATGCCACAAGGTGGTGTTACCTCCTTTTCGTGGTACAGTGTATACGCAGCGGCCTTCTTGTCCGCCATGCTTCTTGACCTCCGGACTTCCACAATGAAGGACACGCACTAAGACTCTCAGTAACAAGAAGGTGACGGTTGAGCTGTCTACATCTTACTGCTCATGTATGATTAGTGAATGTAGTGCCGTGGAGACCTGGCATTATATGGTCGATGTTGAATACTAGAATACTATTAATTAAAATATCTTGTGTAAATCCCAACTCTGTCTGTCGACTCTCTGAGCTAACGGCTAATCCTGCTAGCCTCTCCGCCTACACCTTTTCACGTTACAATGTTACTAACTAAACTTCTTCCCCGGAGTTTCTGTGCTCCCTCGTCCAGCAGGTTCTCATGGATCGTGGCTGCTGCTGTGGTCCTGCATGATGTCCACTACATGACTGTCTACCAATGAGCTTGGGTCTGTGTGCTGTTGGTCTCTGTAAATAATATAAAGAGTACAGTCTGACCTGCTCTGTATGAAAAGTGTCATGAGATAACTGAAGTTATGATATGGCGCTATATAAATAAAATTGAATTGAATTGAATAGTTAAAGGAAACACAAACACATGAATGAATCTTATCTGTCTCGGAGTACCTTTGGGTTCCTGTAGGTGGCATTCTCCTGTTGGACTGTCAATAAAGGAATTTTCTAACAGCGTTCAGGCCGTGACCAGTTCATGCCTCTCTGAGATATTCTCCATGGTTCTGTAAAGGTTCTGCAGCCTGGTACTGTAGAGAACCTTATCACTGCTGAATGTTCTTAAGACCCGGGGCTGATGGGAGTCCTGAGAAAGGTTCTGCTGTAAACTGAGCCCCGAGCTCTAGAACTATTTTCTGGTTCCACAGAGAACCCTCATTTTACTCCACAGTCGACTGTTCATTTGTCAGATCGTCATGAAACGTCCAAATGGTTCTTTGTGGAACCCTTGGAGTCTTTTTGTGAAGTCACAGATGGTTTCAGGTTCTCTGTGTAACATTCTCATGAATATCTCTTTACTGACCTCTGAGGTTCTTTGTCTGTTCAACAAGCACAGACTTTTTTAAACTAAAGAATTGTTCTAACAGGGTTCTTTCACAGCTCAGTGAAGGTGGACGTGGAACCATTAGTGTCAGTCAGCTGCGTACAACCAAACCAAACAGGTATGAAAGTGTTGAGACGCTTACCTTTCAGGCAGAGTCCAGGTGAGACCAGCAGAGTCCAGGTGAGTCCAGCAGAGTCCAGGTGAGTCCTGGTGAGTCCTGGTTGGTTCCTGCTGTCGTTCTCCTCCTCAGACACACGACTCTCTCTGCTGTTGTTTCTCCTCCCCCCTCCACACACACACACACACACACACACACACCCTCCCTCCCTCGCTCATCCCTGCTGTCTCACCTGGTCTCAGGTATGAAGGGAAAAAAGGTGGAAGGAGGCGGAGTTTAGTTTGTCTGACAGTTTGTTGCTTCTCTCCAAATTCAAATTCAAATAAACTTTATTGACATGACTGCACTTCAGCTCACAGCTGACGCTCAGTGTCAATATGAATAACACACGACACATCCGTGACTCACACACACAGGACACATCCGTGACTCGCACACGCACACGCACACACACACTCACACAAAGGTGATGAAACAAAGAGAAAAGTAAAGAGGTTTCTCTCTCTCTCTCTCTCTCTGTCTGCAGGCTGCAGCATGCCTCGCTCGCCCCTCAGGCAGAAGAAGACGGTGACTCACGACATGACTCGACTCACCACCGTCTGAGTTTACAACGTCTGAATAAAATTGATTTTCACTCACATACACCAGGTTTAACACATGAAATAAACCAGGTTTAACACATGAAATAAACCAGGTTTAACACGTGAAATAAACCAGGTTTAACGTGTGAAATAAACCAGGTTTAACACATGAAATAAACCAGGTTTAACACATGAAATAAACCAGGTTTAACACGTGAAATAAACCAGGTTTAACGTGTGAAATAAACCAGGTTTAACGTGTGAAATAAACCAGGTTTAACACGTGAAATAAACCAGGTTTAACGTGTGAAATAAACCAGGTTTAACGTGTGAAATAAACCAGGTTTAACACATGAAATAAACCAGGTTTAACACATGAAATAAACCAGGTTTAACACATGAAATAAACCAGGTTTAACGTGTTAATTAATCCATATATAAACAACATATTAAAGATCGACTGACTGTCTTCCTTGTTTGTTTGGGCCTTTTAATGGATGACTGATGACTGCCACCTGCTGGTTACAGTTCAGCTCTTCACCTGAACTTCAGTGTTTTTAGTGGTGAAGAGTTTGAATGTGTCAGATTTTTAATCGTATGATTTTCATGACATCATTTTAATATTTCATTCAGGTCCTTCATGATGTTTCTTCATCATGTCTGATCCAGGATCTAGGAGTGCTGTTGATGACCTCACTTCCTGTGCTGGGTGGTTGTTTTGTGGAGTCCTTTGATCCGGTTCAGCAGACTGTTGATGAAGTCCTGCAGAGAACAAACGTTATTTTACTCAGTGTGACAGTGTCATGGTGGGCCCTGCCTCGTGGTTCAGACTCTGTGGTGTGTCATAGTTTTACCTCTATGGGTTTTTCACACTGTTGAAGCAACGTCTGTAAAAAAAAAAAAAAAGACATCAGCTGTCACTCAGAGTTCTGATCCAGCAGTCGAGCTTCAGCCGTAACTCACTCATGTTCAGTCTGGATCTCTGCTCCAAGTCACTCGGGTCCAGCAGCTGATCGATCTCCAGCTC
>CP136886.1:25517126-25679626 GCA_033000465.1 Sciaenops ocellatus
AAATGACTGCCTTACTGCGTCCAAGCTCGGCAGGGATGGCGCGTTGCAAGAAGCCTTGCTTGTGCAGCTCAACAATCCTTCCACGTTCAAAGACAGAAAATCTTTTTGCCTTTGCCATCGGGGGGTCATGACAGCATGAATGCCCAATAGAAAATGACATGAAAGCCAGATTTTTGCACAGATTTTGACTTTTTAAGGCTGTGGTCTTAAACTTTTGATCAGCTGATAAAAAGTCTGTTTTAGTTTAAATGCAGTTTTCAATAAACTGCTGATTCTATTTTGCTGTCTCTCGCTCCTGTTTCTTCTTTTTGCATTCTGAAGCTCAACTTACAATCTGGTTAAGTTCCACCAGCACGAAATGCAAATATTAGTAATTTTTCACCCGGTCTTAAGATTTTGATCAGGAGTGTATATCAATACACATATGCACATATACACGTATATCAATACACAATATACACGTATACACATATATCAATACACATATATCAATACACATATACACATATACATATATATCAATACGCATACACATATACATATATATCAATACACATATATATTAATATACATATACATATACACATATATCAATACACAATACACATATATACATATATCAATACACATATATCAATACACATATACACATATTCAATAATTAATCAACAGCACGTGGTTTCAGATCAGAGTCATTCATCTTTAAAATCAGCTGTGAGCTCTAACGAACATTCTGTCCTGATTACATAAAGGTGTTAATTTATTCGTGGTTGTACATACCTGATTGGTCTTCAGCATGAATCACATGATCAGATGGAAGTCATGTGACTCATTTATCATAAACAAACACACGATCATGTCCATGTTTGTGTGTTTCTCTGTGATGTCACTGTGTGTTTCCAGTCGAGCAGGCTCCGCCCATGGCCATTGCAAGTCCTGATGTCATCGTTCAGCCCGGACACGCGGTGACGCTCAACGGCAGCGAGAGCCTGGCGCTGGGCAACGCCCACCTCAAAGACTACAGGTGGACTCTGCAGAGCGGAGACGACGGCGTCAAGATGGAGGTAACACTGTTGAGTCACAGGGGGTGGGGCTTAACACAGGTAACACAGGTAACAGTTCAGCTCAGTGAAGTTCTCTTTGAATGTGAACGTGCAGAACACGGAGCTACCTGACCAGGTGAGACTGTCCAACCTGCAGCCCGGATCCTACGAGTTCCAGCTGACCGTCACCGACTCTAACGACCAATCACATGCCACCAACGTCCACGTCCTCGTCCTCAGCCCGGAACGGTCCACCTGTGAGTGCTCTTGGGAAATGTAGTCCGATTGTACATAGAGTATTCTCCATGCACAGTGCATTGTGGGTTTTGTAGTGTCCACACTGAGTATCAGGAGTACTTTTACTGTCTGTGTGTACTGTGTGTGTACTCTGTGTACTGTGTGTACTTCAGTGTACTGTGGAGCTCCGGTGAAGGTCGGTCCGTGTCGTGCTGCGTTTCCTCGATGGCGTTACAACGCGGTGACGAGCAGCTGTGAGCACTTCCTGTACGGAGGCTGTAAACCAAACAACAACAACTTCCTGTCTGAGGACGAGTGTGTGTCCGCCTGCAGCGGGGTCACAGGTCAGTACACACACAGTACACACACAGTACACACATAGTACACACACAGTACACACACAGTACACACAGTACACACACAGTACACACACAGTACACACAGTACACACACAGTACACATACAGTACACACACAGTACACACACAGTACACACACAGTACACACATAGTACACACACAGTACACACACAGTACACACAGTACACACATAGTACACACACAGTACGCACAGCACACACACAGTACACACATAGTACACACACAGTACACACATAGTACACACACAGTACACACACAGTACACACACAGTACACACAGTACACACACAGTACACACAGTACACACATAGTACACACACAGTACGCACAGCACACACACAGTACACACATAGTACACACACAGTACACACACAGTACACACAGTACACACACAGTACACACACAGTACACACAGTACACACACAGTACACACAGTACACACACAGTACACACACAGTACACACAGTACACACACAGTACACACATAGTACACACACAGTACACACACAGTACACAAAGTACACACACAGTACACACACAGTACACATACAGTACACACACAGTACACACAGTACACACACAGTACACACATAGTACACACACAGTACACACACAGTACACACAGTACACACACAGTACACACACAGTACACACAGTACACACACAGTACACACATAGTACACACACAGTACACACACAGTACACACAGTACACACACAGTACACACACAGTACACACAGTACACACACAGTACACACAGTACACACAGTACACACACAGTACACACAGTACACACACAGTACACATACAGTACACACACAGTACACACAGTACACACACAGTACACACACAGTACACACAGTACACACACAGTACACACAGTACACACACAGTACGCACAGCACACACAGTACACACACAGTACACACACAGTACACACAGTACACACACAGTACACACACAGTACGCACAGTACACACACAGTACACACACAGTACACACAGTACACACACAGTACGCACAGTACACACACAGTACACACAGTACGCACAGCACACACAGTACACACACAGTACACACACAGTACACACAGTACACACACAGTACACACACAGTACACACATAGTACACACACAGTACACACAGTACACACAGTACACACATAGTACACACACAGTACACACACAGTACACACAGTACACACACAGTACACACACAGTACACACAGTACACACACAGTACACACAGTACACACAGTACACACACAGTACACACAGTACACACACAGTACACATACAGTACACACACAGTACACACAGTACACACACAGTACACACACAGTACACACAGTACACACACAGTACACACAGTACACACACAGTACGCACAGCACACACAGTACACACACAGTACACACACAGTACACACAGTACACACACAGTACACACACAGTACGCACAGTACACACACAGTACACACACAGTACACACAGTACACACACAGTACACACAGTACACACACAGTACATACACAGTACGCACAGTACACACACAGCACACACAGCACACACAGTACACACAGTACACACACAGTACACACAGTACACACACAGTACACACACAGTACACACAGTACACACACAGTACACACACAGCACACACAGTACACACACAGTACACACAGTACACACACAGTACACACACAGCACACACAGTACACACAGTACACACAGTACACACACAGTACACACAGTACACACACAGTACACACACAGTACACACAGTACACACACAGCACACACAGTACACACAGTACACACAGTACACACACAGTACACACACAGTACACACAGTACACACACAGTACACACACAGTACACACAGTACACACACAGTACACACACAGTACACACACAGTACACACAGTACACACACAGTACACACAGTACACACACAGTACACACAGTACGCACAGTACACACACAGTGCACACAGTACACACACAGTACACACACAGTACACACAGTACACACACAGTACACACACAGTACACACAGTACACACAGTACACACACAGTACACACACAGTACACACAGTACACACACAGTACACACAGTACACACACAGTACGCACAGCACACACAGTACACACACAGTACACACACAGTACACACACAGTACGCACAGTACACACACAGTACACACACAGTACACACAGTACACACACAGTACACACAGTACACACACAGTACACACACAGTACGCACAGTACACACACAGCACACACAGTACACACAGTACACACAGTACACACACAGTACACACACAGTACACACAGTACACACACAGTACACACACAGTACACACAGTACACACACAGCACACACAGTACACACACAGTACACACAGTACACACACAGTACACACAGTACACACACAGTACACACACAGTACACACAGTACACACACAGTACACACACAGTACACACAGTACACACACAGTACGCACAGTACACACACAGTACACACACAGTACACACAGTACACACACAGTACACACAGTACACACAGTACACACAGAGTACACACACAGTACACACAGTACACACAGCACACACAGTACACACACAGTACACACAGTACACACACAGTACACACACAGCACACACAGTACACACAGTACACACACAGTACGCACAGTACACACACAGTACACACACAGTACGCACAGTACACACACAGCACACACAGTACACACAGTACACACAGTACACACACAGTACACACACAGTACACACAGTACACACACAGTACACACACAGTACACACACAGTACGCACAGTACACACACAGCACACACAGTACACACAGTACACACAGTACACACACAGTACACACAGTACACACAGTACACACAGTACACACACAGTACACACACAGCACACACAGTACACACACAGTACACACAGTACGCACAGTACACACACAGCACACACAGTACACACAGTACACACAGTACACACACAGTACACACACAGCACACACAGTACACACACAGTACACACAGTACACACACAGTACACACACAGTACACACAGTACGCACAGTACACACACAGCACACACAGTACACACAGTACACACACAGTACACACATAGTACACACAGTACACACACAGTACACACACAGTACACACACAGCACACACAGTACACACAGTACACACACAGTACACACAGTACACACAGTACACACACAGTACACACACAGTACACACAGTACACACAGTACACACACAGTACACACACAGTACACACAGTACACACACAGTACACACAGTACACACACAGTACACACACAGTACGCACAGTACACACACAGTACACACACAGTACGCACAGTACACACAGTACACACACAGTACACACACAGTACACACAGTACACACAGAGTACACACACAGTACACACAGTACACACAGCACACACAGTACACACACAGTACACACAGTACACACACAGTACACACACAGCACACACAGTACACACAGTACACACACAGTACACACAGTACACACACAGTACACACACAGTACGCACAGTACACACACAGCACACACAGTACACACAGTACACACAGTACACACACAGTACACACACAGTACACACAGTACACACACAGTACACACACAGTACACACAGTACACACACAGTACACACAGTACACACACAGTACACACACAGTACGCACAGTACACACACAGCACACACAGTACACACAGTACACACAGTACACACACAGTACACACAGTACACACACAGTACACACAGTACACACAGTACACACACAGTACACACACAGCACACACAGTACACACACAGTACACACACAGTACACACACAGCACACACAGTACACACAGTACACACAGTACACACACAGTACGCACAGTACACACACAGCACACACAGTACACACAGTACACACACAGTACACACAATACACACAGCACACACAGTACACACAGTACACACACAGTACACACAGTACACACAGTATTGCAGTACTGATGGTGTGTTTTTGTCCACAGCGACATCAGTGAGGTCGGTCGCTCTGCCCTCTGCTGGTCAGTCCCACAATGCACCTCTTCACATCAGCTGACCGTGATCACCTGTTCAGGAACTAAACGTGTGTGTGTGTGTGTGTGTGTGTGTGTGTGTGTGTGTGTGTGTGTGCAGAGGTGTGTGGTTCTCCGTGTCGTCCTGGTCAGCTGACCTGTGGCAGCTGCTGTTTGGACAGAAGTCTGGAGTGTGACGGCGTGAGTCAGTGCAGCGACCAATCAGACGAGGAGCACTGCAGCCAACGTAACACACACACACACACACACACACACACACACACACACACACACAAAGACAAATGTATAAGAGAAAACTTCAAGCAGTGACTCCTCCTCTTCCTCCTCCTCTTCCTCCTCCTCTTCCTTCTCCTCCTCCTCTCCTCCTCTCCTCTCCTCCTCTTCCTCCTCCTCTTCCTTCTCCTCCTCCTCTCCTCCTCTCCTCCTCCTCCTCTTCCTCCTCCTCTTCCTCCTCTCCTCCTCCTCCTCCTCTCCTCTCCTCCTCTTCCTCCTCTCCTCCTCCTCCTCTTCCTCCTCTCCTCCTCTCCTCTCCTCCTCCTCCTCCTCTTCCTCCTCTCCTCCTCTCCTCTCCTCCTCTTCCTCCTCCTCTTCCTCCTCTCCTCCTCTCTTCCTCCTCCTCTTCCTCCTCTCCTCCTCTCCTCTCCTCCTCTTCCTCCTCCTCTTCCTCCTCTCCTCCTCTCTTCCTCCTCCTCTTCCTCCTCTCCTCCTCTTCCTCCTCTCCTCCTCTCCTCTCCTCCTCTTCCTCCTCTCCTCCTCCTCCTCTTCCTCCTCTCCTCTCCTCCTCTTCCTCCTCTTCCTCCTCCTCTTCCTCCTCTCCTCCTCTTCCTCCTCCTCTTCCTCCTCTCCTCCTCTCTTCCTCCTCCTCTTCCTCCTCTCCTCTCCTCCTCTTCCTCCTCTTCCTCCTCTCCTCCTCCTCCTCTTCCTCCTCTCCTCTCCTCCTCCTCCTCTTCCTCCTCTCCTCCTCTCCTCTCCTCCTCTTCCTCCTCCCCTTCCTCCTCTCCTCCTCTCCTCTCCTCCTCTTCCTCCTCCTCTTCCTCCTCTCCTCCTCTCTTCCTCCTCCTCTCCTCTCCTCCTCTTCCTCCTCCTCTTCCTCCTCTCCTCCTCTCTTCCTCCTCCTCTTCCTCCTCTCCTCCTCTTCCTCCTCTCCTCCTCTCCTCTCCTCCTCTTCCTCCTCTCCTCCTCCTCCTCTTCCTCCTCTCCTCTCCTCCTCTTCCTCCTCTTCCTCCTCCTCTTCCTCCTCTCCTCCTCTCCTCCTCTTCCTCCTCTCCTCCTCTCTTCCTCCTCCTCTTCCTCCTCTCCTCCTCTCCTCTCCTCCTCTTCCTCCTCTCCTCCTCTCCCTCCTCTTCCTCCTCTTCCTCCTCTCCTCTCCTCCTCTTCCTCCTCTCCTCTCCTCCTCTTCCTCCTCTCCTCTCCTCCTCCTCCTCTCTTCCTCCTCCTCTTCCTCCTCTCCTCCTCTTCCTCCTCTCCTCCTCTCCCTCCTCTTCCTCCTCTCCTCTCCTCCTCTTCCTCCTCTCCTCTCCTCCTCCTCCTCTCTTCCTCCTCCTCTTCCTCCTCTCCTCCTCTCCCTCCTCTCCTCCTCCTCGTCCTCTCCTCCTCAGTGAATCAGACCTTCACTCGTCTGTTGGACGTCGATGTGAACCAGAGGAAAGGTTAGTCTCTTTAACGTCAGCGTGTCACCATGTGAAGATGAAAACCAACATTTCAAAATAAAGTTACAAACAAATGTTCTGTTATAATTTTATTTTCATTGTCACAGTTATCATTTTTTAATGACAGTGTCACCAAATCTAAACCAATCAGACGTGAACAAATCTAAACCAATCAGACGTGAACAAATCTAAACCAATCAGACGTGAACAAATCTAAACCAATCAGACGTGAACAAATGTAAACAGCAGTTCTTCTTTCTGTCACATCTGGAGTCAGATAACAGAATAAATTGTACGAACACGTTAAACTGAATGAAGCTGATACAAACTGAACCTCATGTTCATTTAAACATGACTTATTATGAGTAATGTAAAGTCTGTTCACATTTAAGTTTAACACGTTTCACTCTGTTTAACAAAGTCAGATTTAGTGTCACATTTACAGATATCTAACATATATATAACATATATACAGATATATAACATATATATACAGATATATAACATATATACAGATATATAACATATATATACAGATACATAACAGATATATAACAATATATACAGATATATAACATATATACAGATATATAACATATATACAGATATATAACATATATACAGATATATAACATATATATACAGATACATAACAGATATATAACATATATACAGATATATAACAGCAGCAGTTTTGTCCTTAAAGCTTCAGAAGCTTCATCATGTCAACAATAAAAGACAAACAGTGTCTGACCATCCAGCAGGCCATAAATAATATAGTGTCCAAAGTATGGCCCGGGGGCCATACTTTGGACATCCCTGCTATACATGCTACCATGCTAACATGCTACATGCTGCCCTCAGCCCGGTGCTCGGAGCCGCCTCACACCGGTCCGTGTCGGGCGAGTCACACGCGCTGGTACTACAACCCTCTGGACAGGAAGTGCTTCAGCTTTACGTACGGCGGCTGTGACGCTAACGGGAACAACTTCAACGACGAGAAGACGTGCAGCGAGTCGTGTGACGGAGTGACCAGTACTACAAATACACACAAATACACACAAATACAATATACTATTATTACTATTATAATATACTAAATACTATAGAGCAGTAGTACAGTGTGTACTCTGTGTACTCTGCAGAGAGCGACGTCTTCTTCGGAGGAATCTTCAAACGTTTTGATAAACTTGAAGAAAACGACTCAGGTGAGAAGAAACACATTTGTCTGTCACGTCCCACAATGCACCAGGTGCAGACGGTCACATGGTCTCACTGTCTCCTCAGGTAACATCGCGCTGGCGGTTCTTCTGTCGGTGGCCATCTTGGCTCTGCTGGCGATCCTCACTTACTGCTTCCTGAAGGCCAGAAAGGAGCGCTCCCATAGGCCGGTTGCCACAGGCCCCGCCCACGTGGCGCTGTCAGAGCAGGACACACTCGTCTACAACAGCACCACCAAACCTGTGTGATGTCACCGCCACACCTGTGTGACATCACCGCCACACCTGTGTGATGTCACTGCTGCCAAACTTGTGTCATATTACTGCTGCCATGATGTTTCTCTTGTTTTGGTCTTTTTCTTTAAAAACTGTTTTGATGCTAAACCTCAACATGTTAGCACGTTAGCATGCTAAACCTCAACATGTTAGCATGTAGCTGACGTAGCATGAACGTTCAAAGAACGAGCAACGTTTGAATTGATCAGTGTGTTTTTACAGTGTGTTGGGTTCTTCTATGTTTCATGTGTGTTTTTCATATGTTTGATGTATTTATGAAGTGTTTGGGTCTCAGGTTCACATCGTCTCAGGTCGTTTGTGTCATTAAAGCTGAACAAACAAACACACTGTCTTTTTTTTAAACATCAATGTCACATGACCACAACGTCTTAACGTCTCCATGACAACCGAGGAACACGCTCTGGAAACACACGCATGAACAAGAAGAGTTGAGTGAAGAAGTCTTTTCTGTCCTCCAACAGTTGCTAATAGGGCCTCCTGGTGGCTGAGGGCCTCCTGGTGGCCTCTTGGTGGCTGAGGGCCTCCTGGTGGCTGAGAGGCCCCCTGGTGGCTGAGGGCCTCCTGGTGGCTGAGGGCCTCCTGGTGGCTGAGAGGCCCCCTGGTGGCTGAGAGGCCTCCTGGTGGCTGAGGGCCTCCTGGTGGCTGAGGGCCTCTTGGTGGCTGAGGGGCCCCCTGGTGGCTGAGGGCCTCTTGGTGGCTGAGAGGCCCCCTGGTGGCTGAGGGCCTCCTGGTGGCTGAGGGCCTCTTGGTGGCTGAGAGGCCTCCTGGTGGCTGAGGGGCCCCCTGGTGGCTGAGAGGCCCCCTGGTGGCTGAGGGCCTCCTGGTGGCTGAGGGGCCTCCTGGTGGCTGAGGGCCTCTTGGTGGCTGAGAGGCCTCCTGGTGGCTGAGGGGCCCCCTGGTGGCTGAGAGGCCCCCTGGTGGCTGAGGGCCTCCTGGTGGCTGAGGGGCCCCCTGGTGGCTGAGGGCCTCCTGGTGGCTGAGGGCCTCTTGGTGGCTGAGGGCCTCCTGGTGGCTGAGAGGCCTCCTGGTGGCTGAGGGCCTCTTGGTGGCTGAGGGGCCCCTGGTGGCTGAGGGCCTCTTGGTGGCTGAGAGGCCCCCTGGTGGCTGAGGGCCTCCTGGTGGCTGAGGGCCTCTTGGTGGCTGAGAGGCCTCCTGGTGGCTGAGGGGCCCCCTGGTGGCTGAGAGGCCCCCTGGTGGCTGAGGGCCTCCTGGTGGCTGAGGGGCCCCCTGGTGGCTGAGGGCCTCCTGGTGGCTGAGGGCCTCTTGGTGGCTGAGGGGCCCCTGGTGGCTGAGGGCCCCCTGGTGGCTGAGGGCCTCCTGGTGGCTGAGGGCCTCTTGGTGGCTGAGGGCCTCCTGGTGGCTGAGGGGCCCCTGGTGGCTGAGAGGCCTCCTGGGGGCTGAGGGCCTCTTGGTGGCTGAGAGGCCTCCTGGTGGCTGAGGGGCCCCCTGGTGGCTGAGAGGCCCCCTGGTGGCTGAGGGCCTCCTGGTGGCTGAGGGGCCCCCTGGTGGCTGAGGGCCTCCTGGTGGCTGAGGGCCTCTTGGTGGCTGAGGGCCTCCTGGTGGCTGAGGGGCCCCTGGTGGCTGAGAGGCCTCCTGGTGGCTGAGAGGCCCCTGGTGGCTGAGGGGCCCCTGGTGGCTGAGGGGCCCCCTGGTGGCTGAGGGGCCCCCTGGTGGCTGCATCCACATAGTCCACATATAATAAGGCACGGACCTGCTGATGACGTGTCAGGTGTGTCTGTATGTCACACACACGATGAGCTTCATGAAGTTTATTCACGTCACTCTGATTGATCACATGTTCCTGATGAGGCACTGACTGCATCAGAATCAGATTTACAAATATATGAACAGAGCAGATTATTCAGTTAACAGGTTATGGTTCATATCTCATCTCAGTATTCTTTAAACATACAAACTGTAGCTCACGTGACGCACATCTCATTAATAAAACGTTGTTATGGTCTTACTCTTACTTATAAATGACAAAAATGTCCATTACGTTTTTGTAGAAGTCTTCTTTCAGATCACTGCCCTGTACCACCTCACCTCGTGCCTCTTCACTGTGAAACAGGTTACACACATATATTATACACATATACAATATATGTGTATTATATACATATATTATACACATATTAAAAAACATATATACGTATATTATATACACATATATTACACACACATATACATATAGTATACAATATATTATATATGTATATTATATACATCAGCTAAAATATGGAGGGTCAGGGAACATATATTAAAAGTGTTTGACACATACAGAGACAGTGACACCTCTCATGGCAGAGCACAGTTTGAGGCTCAGCTTGCTGCTGCACTGAGCGTCTCTTCCTGTATTTGAATTTTTATTATAAAAAACAATAAAAAATGTTTAAGTTAAATGAAAAATGAGTTTATAGTTTAAACCATTTGACAAATAGAACCATTTAATTTATTTGTTTATTATATATTTTATTTTTTCCATGATGACAGGTGAGGCTCTCCTGACCACACGTCACTGGTGTGTGTGAAGTGTGTGTGAAGTGTGTGTTGTTGTGATTCTTCAGTGTGTTCCTGCTGAAGGAGACACTGATCATAGTTAGAACACCTAGACAGGTGAATCTCCGCCCCTCTGACGTCTGTCTGTCTGTGTAAAGTAAAAAAAAAAAAAAAAAAAAATACATTTAAGCAAATATATATATATATATATATATATATATATATATATATATATATATATATATATATACATACGTAACTGTTTGTTTATTTATTTAAATATTTGTTTGTTTATTTAAATGTTTGTTTATTTGCTTAAAGTTGACTCTTGGCTGTTTTGAAGTTTCAGTGGAAAAAACAAAAACTTTTTCTCTTCTTCTTTTCTACGAGGCGCATGCGCAGAGAGACAGTCAGTCAGACAGACAGTTACACACACACACACACACACACACAGTCAGTCCGTGTTGAAGCAGCTGTCTCGGGTCGGACCGGATGTTACCTGCAGCAGTTGGACTGAAGGTGAGTTGATGTTTGGGACTCGAACCTGTGACGTGTGTGTTCTGATGAATCAAAGTGTGTGAGCGGAAGTGTGTGTGTGCTCCGCTACACTTGCATAACTTGAACCGAGCCCTCGCGCTGACTTGTCCCGCCTGTGAGCCGGTCACCGTGCAGAGTGAGAGCCCGCCGTGTGGAGCCCGGTGCTGGGCGGGCTGACGTGATCAACGTGCCAGTCTGAACGGAACCGACCTGTCCGGACCGAACCTGACTGACCGGCGTGGTTTCACACACAGAACAGCTCTGATCGGTTCGACACTGAAACACGCCCAAAACACGGCGGCGAGCCAAGAACCGAGAGTGAGCGGGACCGAGAGTGAACCGAGCCCGGATCGAAGGACGGAAGGAAGGAAGGACTCAAGGACTCAAGGACGGGTTGGACCGGTCCAGAACAACAGCTGAGACATGTCTGATGACGTTGGAACAAACTTTAAGTAAACGGAGGTGTGTGTGTGTGTGTGTGTGTGTGCGTGTGCGCGCGCGTATGTATGTGTGTGTGTGTGTGCGTATGTGTGTGCGTGTGTGTGTGTGTGTGCGTATGTGTGTGCGTGTGTGTGTGCGCGCGCGCCTATGTGTGTGCGCGCGTGCGTGTGTGTGTGTGTGTGAACTAAACAAATAGAAAAGCAGGAAGTGAATCAGTGTGTCTCTACTTGTGTGTTTCCATGGTAACCAGGTCAGATTCCTTACCTGATCAGAGCTGCAGACTGAGCATGCTCAGACACGCTCACCTCGCTGCTGCTACTGATGTCTGACATCGCGGCTGTTGGTTACCACGGCAACCACGTGAGGGACTGAAAGCTAATGTTAGCGTCTACACAAAGCTAATGTTAGCTTCAATGCTAAATGACTGTTAGCTTCGAACTTCTACGTAGCGCTAATATTAGCATCTATGCAAAGCTAATGTTAGCGTCTACGTCAAGCGAATGTTAGCGTTTACACAAAGCTAATGTTAGCGTCTACGTCAAGCTAATGTTAGCATTTACTCAAAGCTAATGTTAACATTGATACAAAGCTAATGTTAGCGTTTATACACAGCTAATGTTAGCGTTTATACAAAGCTAATGTTAGCGTTTACACAAAGATAATGTTAGCGTTTATAAAAAGCTAATGTTAGCGTTTACACAAAGCTAATGTTAGCATCTACGTCAAGCTAATGTTAGTGTTTACACAAAGCTAATGTTAGCGTTTACACAAAGCTAATGTTAGCGTCTACGTCAAGCTACGGTTAGAGTCTATGCGGATCTTATTTCAGCTTCTTTGCTAAACTAATGTTAGCTTGAGTCAGCTAACAGGCTGGATGGAGGTGAGCGCTGACATTAGCTGACTGACTAACAGTGGCTAACACACTGCTAACAATGTTAGCGCAGTCTTTTCTCCCCTCCAACAGCTGCTAACGTACCGCTAGATATGGATAGTGTGACAACATGGCCGCCCGTTGGTTTGATGTGTGGGTCCTTTAACTCTGTTATGACAGTACGTACTGACATCACACTGTCTGCTGTGTGTGATCATGTGACCTCTGAGGACAGTGATACTGCTGTTATCAGCTGAGAGATGAGACCGAGCCGGTTGGTCCGGTTCTTCAGTCTCTGTGTTTGTTTTGCCCTCATCGTTGTCTGTCAGACACAGACAGCTCATACAGGTGTCGTCACCTGACAAACCATGATCTATGTTTACGTTTAATGAATGCTCGTCGACCTTCAAGGCCTCCAACAAAAAGTCACGTTTGTCCCTTGAACGCATCATGGTTTGGTCCTCATTGAAAACCTGCTGAGGCAGTCTGAGGCGTTCACTGACTGCAGCTTTAAATCGTACATTTGACCTTCCAGAGTTAAACTGAGACAAACACATAAATACACACTGTACAGATTTATACAGACAGCAGCTCAATGTGCTGACTGAGCGGCTGCAGTGTCCCTGAACGCCTCACTTGCTGATGACCTCCATTTTAAAACCCCTGTAGAGGACACAAAAGATTTGAGACAGTCTGCGGGGACGTCACGGAGACTACATCCAGGTTTTAGACAGTCTGCGGGGACGTCACGGAGACTACGTCCAGGTTTTAGACAGTCTGCGGGGACGTCACGGAGACTACGTCCAGGTTTTAGACAGTCTGCGGGGACGTCACGGAGACTACGTCCAGGTTTTAGACAGTCTGCAGTGATGTCACGGAGACTACGTCCAGGTTTTAGACAGTCTGCAGGGACGTCACGGAGACTACGTCCAGGTTTTAGACAGTCTGCGGGGACTTCACAGAGACTACATCCAGGTTTTAGACAGTCTGCAGGGACGTCACAGAGACTACGTCCAGGTTTTAGACAGTCTGTGACAGTCTCAGAGATTACGTCCAGGTTTTAAACAGTCTGCAGGGACGTCACGGAGACTACGTCCAGGTTTTAGACAGTCTGCGGGGACGTCACAGAGACTACATCCAGGTTTTAGACAGTCTGCGGGGGCATCACGAAGACTACGTCCAGGTTTTAGACAGTCTGTGACAGTCTCAGAGACTACGTCCAGGTTTTAAACAGTCTGCAGGGACGTCACGGAGACTACGTCCAGGTTTTAGACAGTCTGCGGGGGCGTCACAGAGACTACATCCAGGTTTTAGACAGTCTGCGGGGGCGTCACGGAGACTAAGTCCAGGTTATAGACAGTCTGCGGGGACGTCACGGAGACTACGTCCAGGTTTTAGACAGTCTGCGGGGACGTCACGGAGACTACGTCCAGGTTTTAGACAGTCTGCGGGGACGTCACGGAGACTACGTCCAGGTTTTAGACAGTCTGCGGGGACGTTACGGAGACTACGTTCAGGTTTTAGACAGTCTGCAGAGACGTCACGGAGACTACGTCCAGGTTTTAGACAGTCTGCGGGGACGTCACGGAGACTACATCCAGGTTTTAGACAGTCTGCGGGGACGTTACGGAGACTACGTCCAGGTTTTAGACAGTCTGCGGGGACGTCACAGAGACTACGTCCAGGTTTTAGACAGTCTGCGGGGGCGTCACGGAGACTACGTCCAGGTTTTAGACAGTCTGCGGGGACGTCACAGAGACTACGTCCAGGTTTTAGACAGTCTGCGGGGACGTCACGGAGACTACGTCCAGGTTTTAGACAGTCTGTGACAGTCTCAGAGATTACGTCCAGGTTTTAAACAGTCTGCAGGGACGTCATGGAGACTACGTCCAGGTTTTAGACAGTCTGTGGGGACGTCTCAGAGACTACGTCCAGGTTTTAGACAGTCTGTGGTGGTCTGTATAATATTCTTCAGGTCCTCATATGTCCTCTGTGTGTGTTTGTGTGTTTAAGTGACGTGTGATGCCTGAAGGATCTCGCAGCTCCTCCAATGACGTCCCCATGGATGAAGGTTAGTCTGTCTGTCTGTCTGTCTGTGTGTCTGCCTGTCTGTCTGTCTGTGTGTGTGTCTGCCTGTCTGTCTGTCTGTCTGTGTGTCTGTGTCTGTCTGGTGTGTGTGTGTGTCTGTGTCTCTGTCTGTGTTTCTGTCTGTCTGTCTCTCTGTCTCTGTCTCTCTCTCTGTCTGTCTGTCTCGCTCTCTCTGTCTCTCTGCCCGCTCTCTCTGTCTCTCTCTCTCTGTCTGTCTGTCTGTCTGCCTGTTTGCCTGTCTGCCTGTCTGCCTGTCTTTCTGTCTGTCTCTGTGTGTGTCTGTCTGTCTGTCTGTGTCTCTGTCTGTGTTTCTGTCTGTCTCTCACTCTGTCTCTGTCTCTCTCTCTGTCTGTCCGTCTGTGTGTGTGTCTGTCTGTCTGTCTGTGTGTCTGTCTGTCTGCCTGTCTGTCTGTCTGTCTGTCTTTGTGTCTGTGTGTCTGTCTGTCTGCCTGTCCGTCTGTGTGTGTGTCTGTCTGCCTGTCTGTCTGTGTGTGTGTCTGTCTGCCTGTCTGTCTGTGTGTCTGTCTGTCTGCCTGTCTTTCTGTCTGTCTGTGACATCAGCTTTGTTGTTGTCTGTCTGTCTTGCTCTCTCTGTCTCTCTCTCTCTCTGTCTGTCCGTCTGTGTGTGTGTCTGTCTGTCTGCCTGTCTGTCTGTGTGTATGTCTGTCTGCCTGTTTGCCTGTCTGTCTGTCTGTCTCTGTGTCTGTCTGTCTGTGACATCAGTCTTGTTGTTGTCTGTCTGTGTTAGAGTTGTCACGATGCCAAAATGAGTAACCACGATACTACACCAGACAAAGTATCACGGTTCCGGGTATTATCACGATACTGCGGCCTTTTTTTATTATTATTATTTTTATGAACTGCAATGTATTTGTACAAGTTATAAATACGTATTAATTACTTATAATGTTGTTTGGTGCATAATAAACGCTGGTGAAGTAAGAATTAGAGTGAAACAAATATGTTGCCACTGACGCCGCGGCAGACTCGCCGCTCGGCCCGGTGCTGCTGCCATGCTGAGTGTTGTATCGTGTTTGTAAAGCCGCGCGGCGTGCGCACGTCTGCGCGAGACAGCACGTTAGCGTGTTTGTTTGTTTTGAAGCGAGTTTTTATCGCAGCCTGTCTTCATGGAGGTCCTTCCTCCCGGCAGAAACACACGAACAGCCAATCAGCTAACATACGGGCGGACCCAGCGTGCGGAAACAGCCTATCATATCCCCGGACGTCACCAGTAAGAGGCAAACAGCCAATCATTCAGCAGCTGTGTGGTTCGGTTGCAGTAGTTGCCATGTGGGTTTGTTTATAAGGGAGGAGCGTGCAGTGAGAAGCCGGGAGGAGAGCAGAGGCGGCCGCTACGTAGCGGAGGCTAGTATAGTAGGAACCGTTATGATTTGGCACCGCGGGGTACCGTGGGTACCGTGCAACTCTAGTCTGTCTGTCTGCCTTTCTGTCTGTGTGTCTGTCTCTTTGTCTGTCTGTCTGTCTGTGTGTCTGTGTTAGGGATGGGCGATATGGACTAAAAAATTTATCCCGATAATTTCTGGTATTTATCACGGTAACGATAAAAATTACGATAAATAAACACCAATTCAGCCTAATTTTTTTGAACATAAATCTATCACCAAAATAATAATAAAGACTAGAGGGAGCTGAGGTGTGTTGCTGTGGGCGTGTCTATACCTGCTGAATGTAACCGCTGTGAAACAATCAGGAAATAACTTTTTATTCCTCTGATTAATAACAGCTTTATCGAGGCCGGAGCTCGCTCTCTGTTATTGTTACTCTATGTCTCTCTACCAAAGCTCTCTCTCTCTCTCTCTCTCTCTCTCTAATCATCGGACACAAATCAAATGAAACTTCTTTTTGTCATTATATTTTGCGCCGTAAATTGCGAGTTGGACTCAGATTTAGAAGCTGGTACATGAAATAAACAAAGTGAGAACACACACACAGGTAGATTATCAGAGTTTAGTCCGTGAATCCACCTGAAATGTCTCTGCTTCAGAGACATTTCAGGCTGTCTGTGGAGGTTTGACCGATCTGAGTGTCTGACTGGTGGCCGGAGCGTGAGGAAAGAGCTCCTTGCTGCCCGGCGTATCTGCTCCGCCTTCCGCCATGTTTGTCAATAATGCGTGGTGGGCTGCGAGTTTGTCACGCACATATATACGTCATCAATGGGAACTTACCGTTTTTATCGTGGGATGACATATTCTTACCGCGGGGAATGTTTTTGACAATATATCGTAAACGATGACATATCGCACATTCCTAGTCTGTGTGTCTGCCTGTCTGTCTATCTGTCTGTCTGTCTCTGTGTGTCTGCCTGTCTGTCTATCTGTCTGTCTGTCTCTGTGTGTGTCTGCCTGTCTGTCTATCTGTCTGTCTGTCTCTGTGTGTCTGCCTGCCTGTCTGTCTGTCTCTGTGTGTGTCTGCCTGTCTGTCTATCTGTCTGTCTGTCTCTGTGTGTGTCTGCCTGTCTGTCTATCTGTCTGTCTGTCTCTGTGTGTGTCTGCCTGCCTGTCTGTCTGTCTCTGTGTGTGTCTGCCTGTCTGTCTATCTGTCTGTCTGTCTCTGTGTGTGTCTGCCTGCCTGTCTGTCTGTCTCTGTGTGTGTCTGCCTGTCTGTCTATCTGTCTGTCTGTCTCTGTGTGTCTGTCTATCTGTCTGTCTGTCTCTGTGTGTGTCTGCCTGTCTGTCTATCTGTCTGTCTGTCTCTGTGTGTGTCTGCCTGCCTGTCTGTCTGTCTCTGTGTGTGTCTGCCTGTCTGTCTATCTGTCTGTCTGTCTCTGTGTGTGTCTGCCTGCCTGTCTGTCTGTCTCTGTGTGTGTCTGCCTGTCTGTCTATCTGTCTGTCTGTCTCTGTGTGTCTGTCTATCTGTCTCTCTGTCTCTGTGTGTGTCTGCCTGTCTGTCTGTCTCTGTGTGTGTGTCTGCCTGTCTGCCTGTCTGTCTGTGACATCAGTCTTGTTGTTGTCTGTCTGTATGACTGCTGTCTTTCTTCTCTGTGGTCGGTGGTGATGTGAACCAGCAGCTCTTCATCGGAGGACAATAGACGTCTGTCTCTGTTTTCTTCTTCTCTGTCTTTGTCTCTGAGCACATTGCTGCCACCTGGAGGTCGGAGGAATGACATCTGTCCTCTGTCCACCTGTCCTCTGTCCACCTGTCTCTGATAAACCATAAAAAGTTGATGATGGTGTCGTTTAGCTCAGTTGGTAGATCTGCCCCGTGTACGAAGGCTCAGTCCTTACTGCAGCGGCCCAGGGTTCAAATCTGACCTGTGACTGCTGCATGTTATTCCCATCTCTGTCTGTCTGTGTCTCTGTCTGTCTGTCTGTGTCTCTGTCTGTCTGTCTGTGTCTCTCTCTCTGTCTCTCTCTCACTCTCTGTCTCTCTGTCTGTCTGTGTCTCTCTCTCTGTCTCTCTCTCACTCTCTGTCTCTCTCTCTGTCTGTCTGTCTGTCTGTCTGTCTCGCTCTCTCTCTCTCTCTCTCTCTCTGTCTCTCTCTCTGTCTGTCTGTCTGTCTGTCTGTCTCTCTCTCTCTCTCTCTGTCTGTCTGTCTCTCTGTCTCTCTCTCTCGCTCTCTCTCTCTGTCTCTCTCTTTGTGTCTCTCTCTCTCTCTCTCTCTCTCTGTCTGACAGAGGACAGATGGACAGATAGACAGAGGGACAGAGGACAGATGGACAGATAGACAGAGGGACAGATGGACAGAGGACAGATGGACAGATGGACAGAGGACAGATGACAGAGGACAGATGGACAGATTGACAGAGGACAGATGGACAGATGGACAGAGGACAGATGACAGAGGACAGATGGACAGATGACAGAGGACAGATGGACAGATGACAGAGGACAGATGACAGAGGACAGATGGACAGATTGACAGATTGACAGAGGACAGATGGACAGATTGACAGAGGACAGATGGACAGATGGACAGAGGACAGATGGACAGATGACAGAGGACAGATGGACAGATTGACAGAGGACAGATGGACAGATTGACAGATGGACAGATGACAGAGAACAGATTGACAGAGAACAGATTGACAGAGGACAGATGGACAGAGGACAGAGGACAGATGGACAGATGGACAGATTGACAGAGGACAGATGGACAGAGGACAGATGGACAGATGACAGAGGACAGATTGACAGATGGACAGATGACAGAGGACAGATGGACAGATGACAGAACAGATTGACAGATGGACAGATGGACAGAGGACAGATGACAGAGAACAGATTGACAGAGAACAGATGGACAGAGGACAGAGGACAGATTGACAGAGGACAGATTGACAGTGGACAGATGGACAGATTGACAGAGGACAGATTGACAGAGAACAGATTGACAGAGGACAGATGGACAGATGGACAGAGGACAGAGAACAGATTGACAGAGGACAGATGGACAGAGGGACAGATGGACAGAGGACAGATGACAGAGGACAGATGACAGAGGGACGGTCATAGTTTAATAATCAATGTATTTGTCCTGATGAAGGTCTGACACACCTCTTCATTAAACATTAGCTCAGCTGAGTCAGCAGGTTTAGTTATCATCATACATTACAGGTCACATGATGCACAACAGACCAATCAGCATCGAGCTTTGATCACCTGAAGGATCACAGTGTGTGTTCGAATAGTCAAAAAAATTACCTCCTAAGTCCTTTCTTAACCATTTTTCCTTGACCTCGATGGAAAATGTCACAAGGTCATAAGGAAAGATGTGAAGGAGAGGTGGTAAGGAAAGATGTGAAGGAGAGGTGGTAAGGAAAGATGTGAAGGAGAGGTGATAAGGAAACATGTGAAGGAGCGGTGATAAGGAAACATGTGAAGGAGAGGTGATAAGGAGTTAGGAGAAGACGACTGCTCTTACACTAGACTACGTCATGATGTGACGGTGAATGTTATTGACGTGATCTGTGGTAAAACTACAAAGTCCAGAAGATGGACTACAAAACGCTCATCTGAGATACTTCCTAGATCCTCCCCGTGCGCTCTGACCGTGTTGTTTCATGCAGGAAATATAAACGTGGACAACCCGGTGAAAAATGTGACGTCATCATCAACGTCAGAGTTCAAATAATAAATGAATATTGTCCACCTGTCACAGAAGTCACATGAAGTGTTTGTTACGCTGGTATGGTCGCTCACCCTCCTGTCCACTCATATAGAAACATATCAGCAAGTTATGGCAAAGATATATGATTAATCAGCAACGGTAACTTCATGATGATCTGCAGGACGCTGGATGTCACAGTTACAAACAGTTTGAACAGGACAGCATCACCTCCTTTCCTTTCCTAAAGGATGCTCCGTGTATCCTATGCTAAAGGAGATAATAAAGGAAGCATTGAAGCTCCTTTCCTTCACAGTTAGAGGATTCAAACAGCTCTTATCACGACGGACACGTTAACACTTCGGTGAGGAACCGTCATGAGACATGTTGGACCTCAGCCTGAGTCTCTCAGAGTGACAGGAAGCAGCCAGCAGGTGGAGCCCCGCCCCCTTTGCTCCTCACACACAGGATAATTGGATTAGGCCCCGCCCCCTCCCGACAGAGCTGCAGGTAAACACACTGAGACTACGACGCACTGAGACCAGGACACAGTCAGACCAGGACCGACCCGATTTCTTCTCTTTGTGGCTCTCTGCGCTTTGTTTAAGGTAAGCTGGGATTTTACAGCGTCTTCACAAACATGGTGACTCATCAGAACCAGAACGTGTCGAAGTTCTGACGTCATTCTGGATGAATCCGTTAGAAACACGTTACTATCTAACTGATCAGAAACCTTTAACCTGTGTCCAGACCCACCAATCACAGCGCCTCGTGTAGGGAGGTGAGGTCACATGCACGTCGGCTTCACTCTGATGATTTAACATGTGCACCGTCTCCATGGCAACGACCCACCAGGCTCATGGGTACTGTAGTATGTATAACCAGAACGTCACGGAGACTACGTCCAGGTTTTAGACAGTCTGCGGGGACGTCACGGAGACTACGTCCAGGTTTTAGACAGTCTGCGGGGACGTCACGGAGACTACGTCCAGGTTTTAGACAGTCTGCGGGGACGTCTCGGAGACTACGTCCAGGTTTTAGACAGTCTGCGGGGACGTCACGGAGACTACGTCCAGGTTTCAGACAGTCTGCGGGGACGTCACGGAGACTACGTCCAGGTTTTAGACAGTCTGCGGGGACGTCACGGAGACTACATCCAGGTTTTAGACAGTCTGCGGGGACGTCACGGAGACTACGTCCAGGTTTCAGACAGTCTGCAGGGACGTCACGGAGACTACGTCCAGGTTTCAGACAGTCTGTGACAGTCTCTGAGACTACGTCCAGGTTTTAGACAGTCTGTGACAGTCTCAGAGACTACGTCCAGGTTTTAGACAGTCTGTGACAGTCTCGGAGACTAAGTCCAGGTTTTAGACAGTCTGTGACAGTCTCAGAGACTATGTCCAGGTTTTAGACAGTCTGTGACAGTCTCGGAGACTACGTCCAGGTTTCAGACAGTCTGTGACAGTCTTGGAGACTATGTCCAGGTTTTAGACAGTCTGTGACAGTCTCAGAGACTATGTCCAGGTTTTAGACAGTCTGTGACAGTCTTGGAGACTAACTCCAGGTTTTAGACTGTCTGTGACAGTCTCAGAGACTACGTCCAGGTTTTAGACAGTCTGTGGGGACGTCACGTCTCATAATGAATGAAGGATCAGCTGTTTGAGATCGGGGCAGCTGATTGGTCAGATGGGGGGTGTGCTGGATTAACTGAGTACTTAATCCTCATTATTACAGATTAAACACACACACACACACACACACACACACACACACACACACACTTCATCCTGATGAGTTGTCCTGGTGTCAGTCTGTCCTCAAACTGCATGAAGACAACATGTATGTTGACATGTATGTTAAGTGTGACACGCATGTCAACATGTCCGCCGTCGGCATGCTGCTGGCAGTCGAGGGGTTAATCCTCCCACAGTGAGGCGTTCGAGGCATGCGGGAACTCTGACACTCCTCCCTGATGCCCCGCCCCCACAGTGACTCACCAGCTGATTACAGATCAGTCACTCTGACAGGAAGTGATGCGTAACATGTCCAGCACGTTCCTTCTTCCTGTCTGTAACCGGCCAATCATGAGTCAGTACAGAGTACTGTATGATGTCACCATTCTGCTGTGGCGGGTTCGAACCCGCGCAGCGTCCTGTTCACGTTTCACCGCCGTGAAACAGCTCCGCTGTGTCTCCAGAACAGTCGGCCATTGTCCTGCCTCTTGACCCCGTCCGTCCGAGACGCTCTGTGACACAAACAAACAAACCCACAATCAGTCTGATCACCAGTTTCACTGTAAAAACGGCTGCGTCACATCAGAGACACCATGTTGTACTGAATGAAGTTTATACGTGAGGCGAGGGGGTTTCAGTCAGCAACAACATCTCTACACTGGCACACAGAACGCAAACACTTTTCAGGAACCATATTTTACAGTGTCTTATAATATTTCACAGTGTTCTACAGTGTAGTTTTGGTGTCCTCTCTGGAGTGTTTTTTTTTTGTTTAGATGTTTTTTTTTGTCCTTTTTGAGCTTTATTTGACAGAGACAGCTGAAGAGTGACAGGAATGTAGAGAGAGAGAGAGAGATGGGAATGACATGCGGGAAAGAGCCACAGGTCGGATTCAAACCCTGGGCTGCTGCAGTGAGGACTGAGCCTTTGTACATGGGGCGGATGCTCTACCAGCTGAGCTAAACGACACCCCTCTCTGGAGTGTTTTACAGTGTGTTTTGGTGTCCAGTTCTTTGTTGTGTTTTACAGTAAACAGAAGGACATGATTTGAGATTTGATAGTGTTTTGTTCTGTTGAGTGTTTTGCAGTGTAGTTTTGGTGTCCTCTCTATGGAGTGTTTTACAGTGTTCTGCAGTGTTTTACAGTGTTGTGCAGTGATTGTTCTGTAATATTTTACAGTGTCTTTCAGTATTTTACAGTGATTTACAGTGTTTTATAATATATAATTTACAGTTTACAGAAGGACATGGTTCGAGATCTGATAGTGTTTTGGTGTCCAGCTCTCTGAGAGTTTTACAGTGTGTTTTACAGTGTTTTACAGTGTGTTTTACAGTGTGTTTTACAGTGTTTTATAGTGTGTTTTACAGTGTTTTATAGTGTGTTTTACAGTGTGTTTTACAGTGTTTTATAGTGTGTTTTACAGTGTTTTATAGTGTGTTTTACAGTGTGTTTTACAGTGTTTTATAGTGTGTTTTACAGTGTTTTATAGTGTGTTTTATAGTGTGTTTTACAGTGTTTTATAGTGTGTTTTGCAGTGTTTTATAGTGTGTTTTATAGTGTGTTTTACAGTGTTTTATAGTGTGTTTTGCAGTGTTTTATAGTGTGTTTTACAGTGTTTTATAGTGTGTTTTACAGTGTTTTATAGTGTGTTTTATAGTGTGTTTTACAGTGTTTTATAGTGTGTTTTACAGTGTGTTTTACAGAGTGTTTTGGTGTCCACACACACACAAAACACTCCACACAGGGCTCTGTGTGGAGTGTTTTTTTACAGTGTTGAATCTTGGAGTTGTTTTTGATCAGGATTTGTCCTTTAATGTCACATAAAACAAATTTCGAGGACTGCTTTCTTCCACTTACGTAACATCGCCAAAATCAGACGCATCGTATCTCAAGCGGATGCAGAAAAACTAGTCCATGCATTCGTTACTTCTAGGCTGGACTATTGTAACTCTTTGTTATCAGGCTGCTCCAGTAAGTCTCTGAGGACTTTGCAGCTAATTCAGAATGCTGCTGCACATGTTCTGACAGGAACCAAGATCAGAGATCACATCTCTCCCATTTTGGCTTCTTTGCATTGGCTACCTGTTAAATCTAGAATAGAATTTAAAATTCTTCTCCTTACATACAAAGCTCTTCATGGTCAGGCACCATCATATCTAAAAGAGCTCATAGTACCTTACTACCCCTCTAGAACGCTGCGCTCTCAGAATGCTGGGTTCCTTGTGGTTCCTATAGTTTCCAAAAGTAGACTGGGAGCCAGAGCTTTCAGCTACCAAGCTCCTCTTCTGTGGAACAAACTACCATTTTGGGTTCTGGAGGCAGACACGGTCAACACTTTTAAGAGTAGACTGAAGTGAAATGAAGCTAACTGAAGTGTGTGAGGGCTCCTCTCTTCTTCCTCTCTGATATTTCTTGTTCCCTCCCTCCTCTTTTCTTTCTCCTCCTTTTCCTTCCTTTCATGATGTGACTCCTCCTCTCTCTGGAGTCCCTCCTCCTCCTCCTCCCTCTCCTCCTCCTTCTCCTCCTCATCAGGAGGTGTAACGTGTCCAAACCTGTGGAGCGTTCAGGCGTCTGAAGCTGTGGTGGTGAGAGTCGTTGTTTAGTTAGCAGACAGAGTATTTGAGCTGATGGGGTATCAGAGGAGCATGTGGCGTAGTCTGGCAGGAGCAGGAGCAGGAGCAGGAGCAGGAGATGCTGTGGTGAGGTGTTCATGTTCACAGGAGGAGGTGAAGATCTCCTTCAGGAGCTCTGTGGAGGAGCGGCGGCTCAGGCGAGTCTTCGTCCACCGCTGGTTCGGTGAGTGGCTGCAGAGCGGCCGGCATGACGTTTGATGTCAGCTGACTTTGTTTGTTTGTTAACGGCTGCAGAGGTCAAAGGTCACTGTTTGAATGTAACACTGTGCTGTGATTGGTCCGTCTTATCACTGCAGTCCATAAACTCTTCCTGCTGGGTCAGTGAACGCCTCACTGACTTACACTGGCAGGAAGCCAGACAGCTAACGGACGCTCTGTGTGTGTGTGTGTGTGTGTGTGTGTGTGTGTGTGTGTGTGTGTGTGTGTGTCCGGTCTGCAGCTGAAACTGTTTTCATTCAAACTGCACACACACACTAACATTAGCTATGATAGCATATGTAAACGATAGCATTGATAGCTGACATTAGCTGCTGTTAGCATTGATAGCTGACATTAGCTGCTGTTAGCATTGATAGCTAACATTAGCTGCTGTTAGCGTTGATAGCTGACATTAGCTGCTGTTAGCATTGATAGCTGACATTAGCTGCTGTTAGCGTTGATAGTTGACATTAGCTGCTGTTAGCGTTGATAGTTGACATTAGCTGCTGTTAGCTTTGTTAGCTTTGGTTCTGGCTCCATGCATCATGTTTGTGTTTGCTGTGTTCTCTCTGTCTCAGGTCGACTGTCAGTGTCTCTGCTGTTCAGATATTTAGCTCCTCCCTCTGACGCGCGGTTAGCTGGTATGTTCGCCAACACGGACCAAACCACACGGCGGCCATTTTGAGCTTTTTTACATTCATTTGATGGATGACAGTAAAACTGTCTGAACTTGAATGAGCTAATTTATTTAGAATGTCGAATTAGTGTGCAAATTATATACTGGACTGTTTTCAACATAACATGTTAGCATGCTATGTTAGCATTTGTTTCAAAATGGCCGACGTGTGAGTCCATAAAGTCGAATCACAGCATAACTCCGAAATCTGTGAATGAATCTCAACCAATCATGAAGCAATCAGTGTTATGATGTCATCAGATTGTGTGGGTGGAGGGAAGCTGTTGCTTGGATGTGATTGGCTGATCATTCAAACAGGTGAGATGAAAGTGTTCTTCTGCTGTAATTATGAGTCAGTACAGAGTACTGTATGATGATTACAGCTAACAGCTAAATCAGCTAATGGCTAATGGACTACATGAGAACACATTGCCATGGCAACATTACCTCCCTCAAAGCATTGTGGGAGCTTGGGAGGTGTGTTGTCTGGATTTTGATTGGACGGGAGCTCCAGCTGGTGTTCCAAGTCTACTTCCTCTTCCTGTTGACAAACTGATGGATGAATTGATCTCACTGCTGTGACATCACTTCCTGTCTTAGGAACAAAAAATATGTGTATTTTTTTTATTGTGAAGTTATGATAGGACTCTTATTGTGAAGGTTTCTGTAGTTATAATAGGACTCTTATTGTGAAGGTCTCAGTAGTCATAATATGACTCTTATTGTGAAGGTCTCAGAAGTTATAATAGGACTCTTATTGTGAAGGTCTCAGTAGTTATAATAGGACTCTTATTGTGAAGGTCTCAGTAGTCATAATAGGACTCTTATTGTGAAGGCCTCAGTAGTTATAATAGGACTGTTATTGTGAAGGTCTCAGTAGTTATAATAGGACTCTTATTGTGAAGGTCTCAGTAGTCATAATATGACTCTTACTGTGAAGGTCTCAGTAATTATAATTGGACTCTTATTGTGAAGGTCTCAGTCGTCATAATAGGACTCTTATTGTGAAGGTCTCAGTAATTATAATAGGACTGTTATTGTGAAGGTTTCTGTAGTTATAATAGGACTCTTATTGTGAAGGTCTCAGTAGTTATGATAGGACTCTTATTGTGAAGGTCTCAGTAGTCGTAGTAGGACCCTTATTCTGAAGGTCTCAGTAGTCGTAATAGGACTCTTATTGTGAAGGTCTCAGTAGTCGTAATATGACTCTTATTTTGAAGGTCTCAATAGTCATAATATGACTCTTATTGTGAAGGTCTCAGTAGTCATAACTCTTATTGTGAAGGTCTCAGGAGTCGTTATAGGACTCTTATTGTGAAGGTCTCAGTAGTCGTAATAGGACTCTTATTGTGAAGGTCTCAGTAGTCGTAATAGGACTCTTATTGTGAAGGTCTCAGTAGTCGTAATAGGACCCTTATTGTGAAGGTCTCAGTAGTCGTAATAGGACCCTTATTCTGAAGGTCTCAGTAGTCGTAATAAGACTCTTATTGTGAAGGTCTCAATAGTCATAATATGACTCTTATTGTGAAGGTCTCAGTAGTCATAACTCTTATTGTGAAGGTCTCAGGAGTCGTAATAGGACTCTTATTGTGAAGGTCTCAGTAGTCGTAATAGGACTCTTATTTTGAAGGTCTCAGTAGTCATAATATGACTGATTTGTGAAGGTCTCAGTAGTTTTCATAGGACTCTTACTGTGAAGGTCTCAGTAGTTATAATAGGACTCTTATTGTGAAGGTCTCAGTAGTCGTAATAGGACTCTTATTTTGAAGGTCTCAGAAGTTATAATAGGACTCTTATTGTGAAGGTTTCTGTAGTCATAATAGGACTCTTACTGTGAAGGTCTCAGTAGTTATAATAGGACTCTTATTGTGAAGGTCTCAGTAGTCGTAATAGGACTCATATTGTGAAGGTCTCAGTGTTTTGTTCCTTCAGTGGTCAGCGAGCTGTGACATCATGATGACATCATCCTGACCTGTCCTCTCCCTCCCAGACTCCCCCCGCCTGTCCAGCGCCTCCGTCAGCAGTACTGAGCGCGCTCCGTCAGCCACACCCTCTGAATGCTCGGACCGCCGCCCGCTCAGCCTGATCTCCACGCTGTCCTCGGGCTCCGGATCGTCCAGAGACGACCTCGCCCCGCCACCGCCCGCCCACAGCGACCTGAGCCCCGCTGGGGGTGCTGCCGAGAGCGAGGGGGGGTCGTGGCCACGACCAGAGTCTGAGGGGAGTGGGCGGGGCCTTGACCTCACACACACGCCGAGCAGAGCCTCCAGTCGGCGCCAGCAGGTGTCGCTGTTCATCGGCGGGAGCATGGCGCCGAACCATCAGCTGACCTACCTGGACCGGGTCGTCATGGAGATCATAGAGACGGAGAGGACATACGTCAGAGACCTGCGCATGATCGTCGAGGTGACATCACAACACACACACATTCACATGATGTCATCACAACCAATCATGACATCACCAGACCTATGCGCTTCAAAATAAAAGTGTAAGAAACAGCTGCATGTCGTCCCCCTCGCTTCACCTTCCTGTGCTACTACAAATTAAAAGTTCAAAAAGTCCCAAAAATATCTGTCATTAACTGACATTAATCATGACTCATCATGAATTATCATGAATTATCATTAATTAAGTAGCTACAGGAGAATCTGTAACCATTTTTTAAATTGATAATTTTATTTTGTTACGATGTTTCTCTGATGAGCTTTAGAGTGTGTTGTTTTATTGTGAAAGAGCTCCCTTCCTTTCTGTTTGGTGGAGCTTAGTGACATCAGTAAGACAGGATGTGATGTTGCTGCCTCACAGACTATAATTAACTCGTTAAGATGATTAAGTGTTTATGTAACAGGTGCAGGTAAACCTGAAGACAGAGAGGAGATCTGAACCTGCAGGCTGCCGTACAGACAGAACATCACAGAGCAGAACAGAACAGAACATCACAAAACATGACATCACAGAACAGAACAGAACATGACATCACAAAACAGAACAGAACATGACATCACAGAACATCACAGAACATGACATCACAGAACAAAACATCACAGAACAGAACATCACAGAACAGAACATCACAGAACATGACATCACAGAACAGAACAGAACATCACAGAACAGAACAGAACATGACATCACAAAACATGACATCACAGAACATCACAGAACAGAACATCACAAAACAGAACAGAACATGACATCACAGAACATCACAGAACATGACATCACAGAACAAAACATCACAGAACAGAACATCACAGAACAGAACAGAACATGACATCACAAAACATGACATCACAGAACATCACAGAACAGAACATCACAAAACAGAACAGAACATGACATCACAGAACAGAACAGAACATGACATCACAGAATAGAACATCACAGAGGAGAACAGAACATCACAGAACATGACATCACAGAACATGACATCACAGAACATCACAGAGCAGAACAGAACATGACATCACAAAACATGACATCACAGAACATCACAGAGGAGAACAGAACATCACAGAACATGACATCACAGAACATCACAGAGCAGAACAGAACAGAACATCACAAAACATGACATCACAGAACAGAACAGAACATCACAGAACATGACATCACAGAATAGAACAGAACAGAACAGAACATGACATCACAAAACATGACATCACAGAACAGAACATCACAGAACAGAACAGAACATGACATCACAAAACATGACATCACAGAACAGAACATCACAGAACAGAACAGAACATGACATCACAAAACATGACATCACAGAACATCACAGAACAGAACATCACAAAACAGAACAGAACATGACATCACAGAACATCACAGAACATGACATCACAGAACAAAACATCACAGAACAGAACAGAACATGACATCACAAAACATGACATCACAGAACATCACAGAACAGAACATCACAAAACAGAACAGAACATGACATCACAGAACATGACATCACAGAACATGACATCACAGAACATCACAGAACATGACATCACAAAACATGACATCACAGAACAGAACATCACAGAACAGAACAGAACATGACATCACAAAACATGACATCACAGAACATCACAGAACAGAACATCACAAAACAGAACAGAACATGACATCACAGAACAGAACAGAACATGACATCACAGAATAGAACATCACAGAGGAGAACAGAACATCACAGAACATGACATCACAGAACATGACATCACAGAACATCACAGAGCAGAACAGAACATGACATCACAAAACATGACATCACAGAACATCACAGAGGAGAACAGAACATCATAGAACATGACATCACAGAACAAAACATCACAGAACAGAACATCACAGAACATGACATCACAGAACAGAACATCACAGAACATCACAGAACATGACATCACAGAACAAAACATCACAGAACAGAACATCACAGAACATGACATCACAGAGGAGAACAGAACATCACAGAACATGACATCACAGAACAAAACATCACAGAACAGAACATCACAGAGGAGAACAGAACATCACAGAACATGACATCACAGAACAGAACATCACAGAACAAGACGTCATAGAACATGACATCACAGAACAACATCACAGAGCAGAACAGAACATCACAGAACATCACAGAACATGACGTCACAGAACAGAACATCACAGAACAGAACATCACATCACAGAACATGACATCACAGAACAAAACATCACAGAACATGACATCACAGAGCAGAACAGAACATCACAGAACATGACATCACAGAACAGAACATGACAGAACAGAACATCACAGAACATGACATCACAGAACAGAACATCACAGAACAAAACATGACATCACAAAACATAACATCACAGAACAGAACATCACAGAACAAAACATCACAGAACATGACATCACAGAACAGAACAGAACATCACAGAGGAGAACATCACAGAACATGACATCACAGAACATCACAGAACATCACGTCACAGAACAGAACATCACAGAATATGACATCACAGAACAGAGCAGAACAGAGCAGAACAGAGCAGAACATGACATCACAGAACAGAACATCACAGAACAGAACAGAACATCACAGAGGAGAACAGAACATCACAGAACAGAACATCACAGAACATGACATCACAGAACATCACGGAACAGAGCAGAACATGACATCACAGAACAGAACATCACAGAACATGACATCACAGAACAGAACATCACAGAACATGACATCACAGAACAGAACATCACAGAACAAAACATCACAGAACAGAACAGAGCAGAACATGACATCACAGAACATCACAGAACATGACATCACAGAACATCACAGAGGAGAACAGAACATCACAGAACAGAACATCACAGAACATGACATCACAGAACATCACAGAACAGAACGTCACAGAACAGAACGTCACAGAACATGACATCACAGAACAGAACAGAACATCACAGAGGAGAACAGAACATCACAGAACAGAACATCACAGAACATGACGTCATAGAACAGAACAGAGCAGAACATGACATCACAGAACATGACGTCACAGAACAGAACAGAACATCACAGAATATGACATCACAGAACAGAACATCACAGAACAGAACATGACATCACAGAACAGAACATCACAGAACAGAACATGACATCACAGAAAAGAACATCACAAAATATGACATCACAGAACATGATGTCACAGAACAGAGCAGAACATCACAGAACAGAACATAATAATAATCATAATAATCCTAATCCTCATTAATAATTAATGATCTTTAATCACGTTTAATTACTTAATGACTTGTAGTCATCAGTTTTTTGTTGTTTTATCAGTTTAAGATAAAAATATTTTTCAATAATTAATCAGTTTAATTAAAATCACATAAAAAAAAGATTGTCATATTGAAATAAAATAAAAATATTTTCTTAAATTCTAAATAATCATTGTAAATATTTAAATGACTTCATCATCAACACACGTGTGAATTTAGATCCTGTTTAAATGTTGAGCCAATCAGAAAGTAATCAGATTACAGGGACAATGTGCCCCCTGCAGGTCAACATAGACATGACAGGACATTTACCTTTGCGATGACCTGTGCTCTGTGCTCCACCCCCTGCAGGATTACCTGGCTCACATCATTGATCAGTGTGACCTATCCATCCGCCCCGAACAGGTGTGCTCTCTGTTTGGAAACATCGAGGACATCTACGAGTTTAACAGGTGACACGACATTCACAGAGTCACATGATCAACACATGATCAACACTTGACGTTTCAAACACTTTATGTAAACAAACTAATGTGACAGCTCCACCCTGTGGACAAGCAGCATCATTACACCTCATGTTAGCGTGTCATATTATATTTAATTTATTATATTTAATTAAACAACTCATCAGTGAAATCGTCAGAGTGTGGAACAGAGTCAGATCAACCCGGAGCTTCATCATGAGCCGTGTAGTTATCAGACCGGATCAGAACACACAGAACCGAACCCAAACAGATGGCCCGGTCCGTCAAGGAAAATTTCAAAATAAGACTCACACTGACTGTTTATTTATGAAGTGTTTATATAATCTGTGATGACTCAGCACATTTATTAAACATGTGACATGGTGGACCTGTAATGTTCTTTAACGTTCTTCATGGTGACAGCGAGCTGCTTCAGGCTCTCGACCTGTGTGACAACGACCCCGTCGCCATCGCCAGGTGTTTCGTCATGAAGGTGAGAAAAGACAGTTTAATGAACTAGTTACATCAGAACAACACATGAATAAATCACTCAAAGCTGATAATTATTTTAAAAAGTTTATTATATTAATTAATTCACAACTCTTATTTCAGAGTGAATACTTTGATATCTACACACAGTACTGCACCAACTACCCAAAGTAAGTACTGACACATGGTTTTACCTGTTCACACCTCTTTATAACTGTTCACACCTCTTCTCACCTGTTCATACCTCTTCTCACCTCATCACACCTCATCACACCTCTTCACTCCTGCTCACACATGTGATCAAAATCTGTGTTTTGCCACCTTGTTGCAGTTCGGTTGCCGCGTTGACGGAGTGCATGAGGAATAAAACTCTGGCAAAGTTTTTTCGGGATCGTCAGGCGTCGTTGAAGCGTTCGCTGCCTCTCGGTTCATACCTGCTCAAACCTGTTCAGAGGATCCTCAAATACCACCTGCTGCTCCAGGTACGACTGCAACACACCTGCCGACATTTCCATCTCTGTGGAAGAAACCAATCAGGATACAGTGTGTGAGGATGGTGGTGATGATGGTGATGATGGTGATGATGATGATGATGATGGTGATGATGATGATGATGATGATGATGATGATGATGGTGGTGATGGTGATGATTGTGGTGATGATGATGATGATGGTGATGGTGGTGATGATGATGATGATGATGATGATGATGGTGATGATGGTGATGTTGTTCAGGAGATAGCGAAGCACTTTGACCCGGAGGAGGAGGGTTATGAGGTGGTGGAGGAGGCCATCTACACCATGACGGGAGTCGCCTGGTACATCAACGACATGAAGAGGAAACACGAGCACGCCGTCAGACTGCAGGTCAGTCACATGACTTCTTTAAGTACAGGATCTCAGTACACATCAGGTATTTCTACTCGATTACATCTCAGTTATTCAGTTTTATTTATGTAGCATTAATCATAACTTCAGTTCTCTCCTGACACTTTCCACAGAGCAGGTCAGACTTTATAAAATGATCTACAGAAACCAACAGTTCACACCAGGAGACTTCAGGATGGACTGCTGACCAGCTGCTTAGCTAACAGGATAACTGACCAGCAGTTCCTGCCAGACCAAACTGAGGGCATTAAAAACATTAAGATCCTGACTAATGCTAACAATGCTAACAGTGTTGGTCTCGTGTTTTCTCCAGGAGGTTCAGTCTCTGCTGCTGAACTGGAAAGGTCCGGACCTCACCACGTACGGAGAACTGGTTCTGGAGGGAACCTTCAAAGTTCATCGAGCTAAAAACGAGAGAACGCTCTTCCTGTTCGACCGCATGCTGCTCATCACCAAACGCCGCGGAGAACACTACGTCTACAAGACGCACATCTCAGTGAGAACAACACACAACATTGTTTTCAATGACTACTTCAATTTATCAGCAGAGAACCAACAGAGAACCAATAAAGAACCATTAATGAACAATCAAAGAACCAATAAAGAACCATTAATGAACCATCAAAGAACCGTTAATGAACCATCAAAGAACCTATAAAGAACTAAAAATTAACCATCAAAGAGCCAATAAAGACTCAGTAAAGAACCTATGAAGAACCATTGAAGGACCATTAAAAACATTAATGAACCAATAACGAACCAATAAATAATCAATAAAGGTACTGATCCACAGCAGTAACAGTTGAACAAACTTTTTATTCACAAGTGACGACTCAACAAAGAAGTTTCAAACTTTCAATAAATCATCAGATCAGTTATCTGACTGATTACTGATTATTGATTATTGATCATGTGTGTGTTTACAGTGTTCCACTCTGATGCTGATTGAAAGTGCCAAAGACTCTCTGAGTTTCAGCGTCACTCATTACAAACACCCCAAACAGCCTCACACTGTCCAGGTGAGACCTCCACCTGTCCTCCATCTGTCCCCCTCCTGTCCTCCTCCTGTCCTTCTCATGTTCTCCTCCTGTCCTCCACCTGTCCTCCACCTGTCCTCTGGTCGTTGTCTGAGGACTCTGGTTTGTTTCCAGGCGAAGACGGTTGAGGAGAAGAAGTTGTGGGCTCATCACATCAAACGCATCATTCTGGAGAACCACCACGCCATCATCCCTCAGAAGGTAAGAACACCAGTGTGACCGCTACAACCTGCTGTAGAACCGTCAGAACCAGCTGTAGAACCAGCTGTAGAGCCAGCTGTAGAACCAGTAGTAGAATCAATAGAACCAGTAGGAGAACCAGCTGTAGAAGCAGCAGTAGAACCAGCAGAACCTGCAGTAGAACCAGCAGAACCTGCAGTAGAACCAGTAGAACCTGCAGTAGAACATGCAGTAAAACCAGTAGAACATGCAGTAGCACATGCAGTAGAACCAGCAGAACATGCAGTAGAACCTGCAGTAGAACATGCAGTATAGAACCTGCAGTAGAACCAGCAGAACATGCAGTAGAACCTGCAGTAGAACCAGTAGAACATGCAGTAGAACCTGCAGTGGAACCAGTAGAACATGCAGTAAAATCAGTAGAACATGCAGTAGCACATGCAGTAGAACCAGCAGAACATGCAGTAGAACCTGCAGTGGAACCAGCAGAACATGCAGTAGAACATGCAGTAGAACCAGCAGAACATGCAGTATAGAACCTGCAGTGGAACCAGCATGCAGTAGAACATGCAGTAGAACCAGTAGAACCTGCAGTAGAACATGCAGTAAAACCAGTAGAACATGCAGTAGCACATGCAGTAGAACCAGCAGAACATGCAGTAGAACCTGCAGTAGAACATGCAGTATAGAACCTGCAGTAGAACCAGCAGAACATGCAGTAGAACCAGCAGAACATGCAGTAGAACCTGCAGTAGAACCAGTAGAACATGCAGTAGAACCTGCAGTGGAACCAGTAGAACATGCAGTAAAATCAGTAGAACATGCAGTAGCACATGCAGTAGAACCAGCAGAACATGCAGTAGAACCTGCAGTGGAACCAGCAGAACATGCAGTAGAACATGCAGTAGAACCAGCAGAACATGCAGTATAGAACCTGCAGTAGAACCAGCATGCAGTAGAACATGCAGTAGAACCAGTAGAACATGCAGGAGAAGCAGTAGAACATGCAGTAGAACCAGCAGAACCTGCAAATGTTTGAAGGTTGTTGTCTTGTGTTTCAGGCTAAAGACGCCATCTTGGAAATGAACCCTACATGTGAGTAAATGTTTATTTGTTCTCAGCCTCGACAAACAGGAAACAGGAAACAGTTTGTCTGTCTGACTCTGTGTTAAAACTGCAGTACGTCCACTTGAGGCTGGCTCCAGAGGTGAGTCAGTCTCCATAAGTCCCCATGTTAAAATGGGTTTTGGTCTCTATAGTTAATTTCCCCGTTCATTACAACTGTACTGAGGGTGAGCTTTAATTGGGAAGACGCAGATTAAACCTTTATGTCAGCAGCACACACTCAATGTCACACATGACATCACACGTGACATCACACGACATAACATCAGCAGATCTGTCAGAGATCTGGAGACTGATACCGTACTGAGTGTGTGAGTGAGTCCACAGGAAATCGAGGATATACTGAAATCCTCAAGACTAAAGACAAATAAAGGACAGGGTGTGCTGGTCTGGTCCAAGTCCAGAACATCACAGAGATGGATGCTCCATCAAGCTTCTTCTTTGGGTCTGCTGTCAGAGACAGGAGCTGATCTGTTGTGATTACTCCTCACTGGTTAAAAGTAAATTCAAGGAGAAGGAGGAGCTGATGTGTGTCTGTGGTGCCTCAGGTGTCTGAGGAGACCAGCTCATAGAGCTGTAGGCTGCACTGCAGAGCATGCAGGGGTGAAAGGCTCCAGGTACTGATGGACTCACAGTGGAGTTCTATAAGGCATTCTGGGACATCGTGGTCCACGACATGATGGAGGTGTTCAATGAGAGCCTGGTGTCACAGGGCAGTCATCATGGTGCTGCCGAAGGAGGGAAACCTTCAGGACAGCGGACTGTGTCTCTCCTAATACTGTCTCAAAGCCAATAGGCTGAGAGGGCCATGCAGGTCTATGGTAGATAATATCTACCTCATTCGGGATGTTTTGGAGGTCTCCAGTTCATTAGGCATAAACACTGGATTGAGCTCATTAGATCAAGAAAAGGCTTTTGACCGCATTGAACACGGCTTCCTCTGGAAGGTCATGGAGAGGTTTAGGTTCAGCGCTGGTCTCGTAGATCATGATCTATGCACACTACAGAAGATAAGATCATCTGTTCAAGGCCTGTTTTTACCTGGTTTAAACAGTACTGTTGTTTTATCTGCATATGCTGACGATGTTATTGTTTTTATCAAAGATCAGCAGGATGTCAGTAGTTAGCCTCTGTCACTGAGAAGTTTTCCTTTGCTGTAAACTCCGTCCCTCCATCAGGTCTCATAGCTCAGATTCAAAGATGGTCAATTTCTTCTGGGATAAATTACATTGGGTACCTCAGTCTGTACTGTTTTTATCCAGAGACGAGGAGGGCCTGGTCCACCTGGCTAGTAGGACGACCACCTTCAGGCTCCAGTTTATTCAGAGATATCTGACTGGACCTGAGGATCTGGTGTGGAGGGACATGGCCACTCAGGCGTGTCAACAACCTGCTGCTCTGTTCTTAACTGATTGAAACTCTTTAGTTAGGTGGGTTGCCTCCTTTTCATGAGGCTGTTTTTAATGTAAAAGAAGTGACAAGTGTGACTCACTGTTGAAGGAGCCTGCAGCACCGTGCCTGGCCTGATGGTGGCGCTGTGCAGCTCAAAGGTCATCTGCCTGAAGCAGCTGGTGGATGCAGCAGTGTCTGAATAAAGTAAATCTCTCTGTAGACCCTCACAGGTATCGCTACAGTCCTGAGCGGCTGAAGAAAGCTCTGTCCTGTCAGGCTGAAGAGATTCACCGTGGCGGTCGTCAGGGACGACGACAGTCCGGTAAACACACACACACACACACACACACACACACACACACACACATACACACATACACACACTCAGCTGTTCTTTTTCTTCAGAACCGACCAAACAGACGTTGAAGAGCAGCGGAGGTAAACGCAGCTTCCTGTCTGATGGTGCGTTCACTGTCCTCTGATTCAGTCTGTGATGTGTTTAAGTGCCTCACTGTGTGTGCTGCCTTTAACCTTCATCATGTCTGCTCTTCTTCCTCTGCCGCCGCTCATCGCTCTGCCCGTCAGCAGCCGACTCAAAGGTAAGAAACATTCAGCTGTGGTCTGTGGTGAAACGTGAACACATGAAACATGTTAGCTTCAGTGTGACATCACTTCTTGAGAACGTTTATTTTGAGTCAGGATGATATGCTAACAGGAAGTACTACCAGCTAAAGGAGACGACATGTAACAGAGCAGCAGGAACTTCCTGTCATCTGATTGGCTGTCAGGCGGGCCTGTATGTTGGTGTTAGCATGTTATCATGTTAGCAGCTCAGTGTGTCTGTAGTTCTAATTTGGAGGTGAGGGGGTCAGGTCTGGGTCAGGGCTGGGTCAGGACAGGGTCAGGACTGGATCAGGTCTGGGTCAGGTCTGCATCAGGTCTGGGTTAGGACTGGAGAACACCTGACAGCACTGTGGAACATCAGGAACCATCTGGACTGTGTGACGTCCTGCAGCACTCTGGCAGCGAGGTGGTGATAACGGGTCAGCCCACCACCAGGTCTGAGGCTGACCGGGCCGCCGAGGATGAGGAGGATGAGGCGGGGGGGTTGTCTCATCAGACAGTGGCAGAGGACAGCGATCCGGATCAGAACCTGCTGGAGGACGAGCAGGTAGACGACTTTGCCAGCTCCGTGCTGGCTGCCATCTCGTGCTGGCACTATAGGGCCCAGGTTCTGCTGTCAGCCGGGGTTACCGCGGTGACGGTGAGGCTTTCTGCCGCCGGCCTGGTCTTCATCCTGCGTGTGGTCCATCTGCAGTGTACTAAAGTCACGGATCTGATGGAGCTCTCAGTGATCTGCTGCATGAGCTTCACGTGTGGAACTAACAGCTGAGCGGCCAAACTAAAACCAGCTGACAGGGCGGAGCTCAACACATCAGGTGGTGCTCAGTTGCTGCGTTGCTTCGTTGCTGCAGTGCTTCATTATTTGCACGTGTGGGTTCAAAGACGAGGGTCAGTTCACCAACCGAGGAACAGGTTCTCATGTAGAACCCAAACATGAAGGTTTTCCTCTGTCAGATTCAGTTTTTCACTCTTTGTGGAGAAGTCCTATTTTTCTTGTTCCACCTTTAGGACTTTTGAAAACACAGACAAGTTTTGTTCCTTCATTCCTTTGTTTTGGTTCCTTCGTTTTGGTTCCTTCGTTTTAGTCCCTTTTTGTTGTCTTTTTTTGAAGACGTTCTCCACTCCTCTGATGTTCCTTGATCCAAACAGAATTTTTGGTTCTGTGGAACCATCATCATGTGTTCTTTAAGTTCTCAACAAATTAAAAAACTTTTTTTCTTCTGTGGTGTTTTAACGCTCTAAAACAGGAAGTCATGTGACTGATCAGCTGTTTCCTCATTGCTCCGTCCATGATGGTCCCACACAGTTCTGATAGAACCTTCCTCACATTAATGCATAGTCTAATTTACTTCATGTTTGTTTTTAATGACGTCATCATCTTCTGGTTCTCTAATTGGAGAATTGGCGCCACCTGCTGCTGACGTCATGAACGGCAAGCGTTCTTTCACATTTTATTTTGAAGGTTTAAACTTTGGATCCATCAGGATGAAACTTGCTGCCGGTTCTGTTCTGTCGGAGAACCTGATTTTTCTGGTTTTGGTGAAGTGACCCTTTAAAGGTTTTAAACAACTAATACGGTTTGTCTGTCTACCTGTTTGTCTGTCCACCTGTCTGTCTGCCTGTCTGTCTGTCTGTCTGTCTACCTGTTTGTCTGTCTGTCCACCTGTCTGTCTGCCTGTCTGTCTGTCTGTCTGTCTACCTGTTTGTCTGTCTACCTGTCTGTCTGTCTGTCCACCTGTTTGTCTGTCTGTCCACCTGTCTGTCTGTCTGTCTGTGTTGATATAAAAACATAATCTGATCTGATTCATTGTATTTGTTCGATGTTTTGTTGATGGTGAAGGACGCTGATGTCGACGCTTCAATTGATGACAAAAATGGACGACTTTCTGAAGAAGACGAGCCAGACAGAACTAAAGCGACCTGTGAGCAGGTAGAGTCATGAATTAATGTTAAAAGTCACTGAGACAGAGGTCCGTCATTTAGAGTTCACAGACGCCGTTTATGAGATCAGTAACAGAGAGCAGGTAACAGAGAGCAGGTAAAAGAGACCAGGTAACATATACCAGGCAACAGAGAGCAGGTAAAAGAGACCAGGTAACATATACCAGGTAACAGAGAGCAGGTAAAAGAGACCAGGTAAAAGACAGCAGGTAACAGAGAGCAGGTAAAAGAGACCAGGTAACTGAGAGCAGGAGAGCAGGTAAAAGAGACCAGGTAACACAGACCAGGTAACAGAGAGCAGGTAACACAGACCAGGTAACAGAGAGCAGGTAACACAGACCAGGTAACAGAGAGCAGGTAACAGAGAGCAGGTAACACAGACCAGGTAACAGAGACCAGGTAACAGAGAGCAGGTAACAGAAAGCAGGTAAAAGAGACCAGGTAACACAGACCAGGTAACAGAGAGCAGGTAACACAGACCAGGTAACAGAGACCAGGTAAAAAAGAGCAGGTAACACAGACCAGGTAACACAGACACCAGGTAACAGACACCAGGTAGCACAGACCAGGTAACAGACACCAGGTAGCACAGACCAGGTAACACAGAGACCAGGTAACACACACCAGGTAGCACAGACCAGGTAACACAGAGACCAGGTAACACAGACCAGGTAACAGACACCAGGTAACAGACCAGGTAACACAGAGACCAGGTAACACAGACACCAGGTAACACAGACACCAGGTAACACACAGACCAGGTAACACACAGACCAGGTAACACAGAGACCAGGTAGCACAGACCAGGTAACACAGAGACCAGATAGCACAGACCAGGTAGCACAGAGACTAGATAGCACAGACCAGGTAACACAGAGACCAGGTAACACAGACCAGGTAGCACAGACCAGGTAACACAGACCAGGTAACACAGAGACCAGATAGCACAGACCAGGTAACACAGAGACCAGGTAACACAGAGACCAAATAGCACAGACCAGGTAACACAGAGACCAGGTAACAGACACCAGGTAGCACAGACCAGGTAACACAGACCAGGTAACACAGACCAGGTAACACAGAGACCAGGTAACAGGGACCAGGTAGCACAGAGACCAGGTAACAGGGACCAGGTAGCACAGAGACCAGGTAACACGGACCAGGTAGCACAGAGACCAGGTAACAGACACCAGGTAACACAGAGACCAGGTAACACAGACCAGGTACCACAGACCAGGTAACACAGAGACCAGGTAACAGACACCAGGTAACACAGACCAGGTAACAGCTCTAATATTCTGGTCCTGTTCTGGGTTTTCTTGTTCTCCAGGCCTCCACAGTTCAGCTGCCACAGGAGAAGACGTCTGAACCTGCAGAACACCCCGGACCAGAACCATCCTCTGATCCGGACAGGTTGGCCTCTACGCCTCCAAGGATCTCATCGTCCCCTCAAAGATCAGAAGAACTGAATCCAGAGCCAGCGGAGAATCCATCCTCTGGCACTCCCGATTCAGACTCAAAGACTTTGAGCAGCGGGGAATCGTCGGAGGAGGAGGAGGATGTGAAGGAGGCACCGGAGGAAGAGGGTGAAGCCAGCAGCATCCTTCCTTCCTCTGTCCTGGACAAAGCCAGCGCCATCGCTCAGCACTTCACCAACAGCATTAAACGAGGCAGCCAAGACGACGCCCGCTCCCTCGGCTGTGCTTCACCGCGGCTGCCCAGCAGGACCGGCAGCAGCCTCAGCCTCAGCGCTGATACCGCCGACCGACCTTTCCGGCTCAGCAGTGACTGTTCCGATGCCGCGGAGACTTTCACCGTGGCAGACTTGACCCTGCTGTCTCCTCGGGACGACAGCCTCTTTGACGCCGACCGAGGAATTCGGCGGAGGCGGGACTCGACTCTGTCCAGGCAGGACCAGTTACTGATCGGCAAAATCAAGAGTTACTATGAGAACGCTGAGAACCAGGACGCCTCCTTCAGCCTCCAGCGCAGAGAGAGCCTGACGTACATCCCATCTGGGCTGGTCAGGAGCTCCGTCAGCCGGTTCAACAACATCCCAAAGGACGCACCCATCCAGACAAACCCCTGCTCCTCCACCACGTCCTCCACTCTGCAGTCTTCTTCAGCGGAGTCAAACTCAGCTTTGCCCACAGATACCCGGGGTCACATGGTCTCCAGTGACTCTTGGGACTCTCTGAAGTCCGATCAGAGAAGCACAGATCCAGAAGATTCAGAGGAGAGCCACAGGTCCAGAGCTCAGAGCATGCAGGACAATCCATCTGAGGATGAAGAATTCAGACCATCATCTGAGATGATCAAGATCTGGCAGACAATGGAGCGAGAGATCACCAGAAGTGAAGACAAGCAATATCAAGAAGCTCAGAGAAACTCCAGAGCGGCTGACGTTTGCCGCTCTGACACAGTGAAAACGCCAAACAAGAGCTGTGACGGAGAGAGCAGAGTGTCAGACCTCAGCACCATCACAGAGGAATCCACGAGGCCATCGCCCCTCAAGCATCGGACAGGAAGTCTGAAGGCGTTCGGGGAAGAGGCCGTCGTCCTCAGGGCACCGGTTCCTCGGGTCGCCCAGCTGAGGGCTGAGGCGGAGGTGGAACGACCTGGTGAGGATTCAAACCAGCTGGATGACGTAGACAAGACAAAGAGCAAAGTCCTCCATCTGGCTCGTCAGTACAGCCAGCGAATCAAAACGACCAAACCGACGGTCCGACAGCGAAGCCAGGGTGTCCTGATCAGCATGAAGAGCTTACCTTGTGTGGTGGAGGAGAAGGAGAGCGCAGGTACTGTGATGTGATCAGGGTCAGTCCTTCCAACGAGCAGTTAGACGACGTTGTAACAAAGTCTTAAAGTGTGTTGATGATCTGTGTGATGTCTTTCAGGTAAACCCCACCTGACTCTGCCGTTGAGCCCTGCAGACCAGATCCAATCTCTGACCGCTGGCTTCGCCTGCAGCTCGTTAGGCAGCTCGAGGGTGGCCTCCCCGGGCCGGGCTCGCTCCCGCAGCCCCCTCAGCCCACCTCAGTCCTCCTCCATCGAGGGCTTCCACTGGCCTGATGTCCGAGAACTCCGCTCCAAATACTCGGAGCACGGTCGCTCCCAGAAGAGTCCTATAAGCCGGAGTCGCTCCATCCCGGAGCAAATGTTTGACGGTGGACTGAGGAGGCACTCCAGCTGCTCCTCCAGCCTCCTCCTCTCTGACGGAGCTTCCGAGGAGGTTCCTTCATACAAGCCTCAGGACACCAGCAGAGAAGAGCGCAGAAAGCGGCTCCACAGAGCCAATTCTCTGGACCCTCGGCTGAGCGGAGTGCAGCTGTCCGAGCTGCAAAAGCTCCAGGACCAGGCTGCCAATGGCAACTACAGCGGTTACTACGTTGCAGCTGAGGCACCATTACCAAACGACCCCGAACACAAGATCATCGTCGTGGAGAAGTTTCCAGAGGCCGAGTCACAGCCTGCGGAAACCACCAAAGAAGAAGAAAACAAGGACGACAATTACGTTCAGATCCGCTCACCGACCAGCAGGGAGAAGATCTCCATCATGGCCGTCATCGACCGCTGCCGGGTCTACCAGGAGTCTGACGAATATAAACAGAGGGAGGAAGTGAAAGCCAAAGCTGAGGCCAACACGGCAACGAACGAACGGGACAACGAGTCCCAGAAAACAAGCTCAGACTGTGGACAGAAGACAGACGGCGGTCAGCAGAGCATCGTGAAGAATCTGAGAGAGAAGTTCCAGAATCTGAGCTGAACAAACTGAACAGCAAATATAAAACATCAACAACACAACACAAATTATTATCTCTGCTTCTTCTCCTGTGATCATGGAAGAATAAAACAAATTCTCGTGCTTACTAATTATATTTATGTATTATAATTGTTGTGATTTAAAAAAACAAGACAAAACATCTCTGAAGAAAAAGATCCAAAAACAACAAACTTAGATTATGAGCTCTTTCCAGTGTCCTCTCTGGTGTTTTGTAGATAAATCTCTAAAAATCTGTAAATATCTTTCTACAGTCCACAAAGTACAAATACTGAATATTTTCTGTACAGTTGTTTCTCCATGATTTTATGGAGTCTCATTAGTTACTCATCTGTGTGCTACAAGAGGACTAACAACGACATGTTGCCTCTCAGAAGCTCTCTGTTCAGACACATCTCTAAAAAAACGACTTATTGTTATGTTAACTGTTATGTTTAGCCTAGCTTAGCACAAAGACTGCAAGCAGGGGGAAACTGTTAGCCTGGCCTCTCTACACTCTCTATGATCAACTAAACGAGCTGTCAGTCTTAAAATGTTGAACTGTTTCTTTAATCTTAAGCAGTTCCACAAGAAAACGGCCCAAAGTCTAAATGTTTGTCTGCTTTTCTTTCTTTTATGAAAATATTTGATAATTTGATATTTAAACACATTAATGATGATAAATGTCTCCATGGTAACAGTGTCCAACATCTCACTGAACATTCAGAATGCAGCCATTCAGATTAAAGTATGGACGACCCGACCAAATGAACAGAGACACTGAATGATTTTAAATTAGTACACTAATAAAAACTTTGCTGTGGCTTTATTTTCCCTCCACAGAATTTATTGTTACAAAGGTAAAAATAAGTTTTGATCTAAATGATTTTACCTTCAGTATAAACTATGATTCATTTATTTTATAGTAACAATGTATTTCTTTATTTTTGTGCCTTTTATTTGTTCATTTATTTATTTCCTCATGAGTCAGGTTTCATTCTCCAAACACATGACTAATATTTTACAATTTAACAGCTGGATTCATCTTAGTTGCCCAGTGGCATGCTGGCACATCTGGGACTTGAACCTGTGACTACCGTTTAACCACTGAACCATCTGCACATCATGTTCATCACTGTTAACAGGCTCGTACCTGTTCTGTACGTCCTGTTTGTCTGTCCTGTTGTAAATAGAAAGAAATCTACTGTCTGTCTTTGTATAACTGTGTGTGTGTGTGTGTGTGTGTGTGTGTGTGTGTGTGTGCATGTGTACATACATGTTTATATGAGCTCAGAAGACTTCTGTTCCTCATTAAAACCAAACATACACATCACCACAGAGTGTGTGTGTTTATTATATATGTAGACTAGACACACACACTGTCCTCATACAGACTATAGACCAACACACTGTCCTCATACACACTGTAGACAAACACACTGTCCTCATACACACTGTAGACAAACACACTGTCCTCATAAAGACTATAGACAAACACACTGTCCTCATACACACTGTAGACAAACACACTGTCCTCATAAAGACTATAGACAGACACAGATGTTGTAATAATGAATAATAATGGTGAAGACTGAAAGGACTTTGTATTTGTCCCATATCATAAAGATACAACAGACTGTAGTAATAAATGTTACTTTGTCACTTTGTGATGAGCTTGTTGTCAAATTAAAGTGACTGAGGATAAAAGTGTATCATCAGACCTTCATGATCCAGCTGATGAGGTTTGATTCTGTCTGTTAATGTTTGACTTCAGTTGTTCCAGTTTGTTCATTCCAAAGTTCAGAGCTGCTCTGTGGTCACATTTGCTCAAAGAACACTTCAGTTTGAAGATGAAGACAGCGAGTTGAGACTGTATGTGAATCAACAGATGATTTTCTCCATCAGAAGGTAACGTAGCCAACAGTTTTCATCATGTTTGTGTTCGACTGATCTGATAACAGTACAGATGGTGCTAGCAGTGATGTGTTGCTTTGTTGACTGCACTGATGGAACAAATGAAACACCAGAGGAAACAAGAAAAGCTTCGTTTGATGAAGCTGAAATTCAGCCTGTTGGTAAGTCACACTAAGTGACCAGAAAAGTAGAAACACCTGTGTGATGTAATGCAATACAGCAGTGACTTTAGTTCAGATGACTGTAGTTGATTCATTGTGGTGGTGTTGTAGTTCTGTGTCTAATATTTAGTCTCCTTCATTTACAAACATATATAGAGGAGCAAAAATATTAGAAATCAAAAGTAATCCAGTTCATCAACAGCATGAAACTAAAGAATGAGCACAGACTGCATCAGCTCCGACCAGTTTCACAAAGGTTGGATTGATTACAGGACTGTTGTATTCTGTCAGTCACAGCATCAGAGACAATAATGTACGTCAACATGAATGTTACCTGTGTACCATCCATTGTTCCACTCAGGCTACGCTCGCTCTGTGTGGAACGTTCACTGACTGTCAGTTAATTTATTGATCTGAAACAGTAAAAAGCTGCTTCAGTTATTTTAGCAACACTATCACTAGTTAGCACGACGGTGGCAGTAAAGCAACCTGCAGGGGAAGAAGTATTCAGATCCTTCAAGTAAAAGTACCAATACAACAATGTAAAAACAGTTCAATATAAAGTACAGGCTATCAGCAGTAAAAGTACCAATACAACAATGTAAAAACAGTTCAATATAAAGTACAGGCTATCAGCAGTAAAAGTACACAAGTATTATCAGCTTCATGTAGTTAAAGGTGCGGTCAGTCATTCTGGAGAAAGACAGCTGATTGTTGACCTTCATTCCCAGGTCGTCAAATATGAATGGGAAACGTCTGCATGACACTTTGTGATGAGCTAGTTGTCAAATTAAAGTGACTGATAATGTTTGACTGCAGTTGTTCCAGGTTCAGCTCGTGATTCTTTATGAACTTTTATATGAAATGAACTCAAACAGTTTTAAATGTGTTTCTGTCAAACAGGACTTGTGTGTGTCATTAGTTTGGTTAAAGAAGTTTAGTGTCAGTGTCAAAGGTCACCACATTCAGTCACTTTGAAACATTTGAACAAACAGTGTGATTCAGTTAGTGAGGGACGTTCACTGTCCACAGTCTGAAGTTGTTCACAGGTGACGTGGTTAGTGATGAACAGCTGAGAAAAAGTCATCAAATATGTTTCAGGAAGAGTTCTCAACAATAATGATGTGTCAGAAATCATCTTTTCATTGATGATATTCAGTCATTTAACCAGTCTGAGAAACAAACAGTCCAGACAAACAACATCAACATCTTTATACGACATTAATATCACAGAAATGTTACTTATTGTTATTGTTAATGTTCTTTGTCACAGCATGTCTGCATGTTGTGTTCAGTCAGACACACTTTACTTCAACACTCTCATTGTCTCTGTTAATATATTAATAATGTTATTGTACTATCAAGGTTCAAAGTTCATCCATAAAATGGAAACTTTGATAACAGTTTTATTATCCAACTGACTAAAGGTCAAAAGACAAACTAAGATAAAGTTGTGATATTAATATCATATAAAGATGTTGATGTTTTGGTAGCTCTGGTTGGAGTTCCTCTGATTTAATGTCATGTTCATGTTTCCAGACTTTGACTGTGAAGTTCTGAGAGTGTGACAGCGTCCTCAGATTGATGATGAAGGACTGATGAAGAGGATCAGCAGCAGTTTCTCTCTTTGTGTTTCCTCTACAGGTGAAGGTAGAAAGACTCTGTGACTGGACGTGGATCTGAATTCACCTGTTGAGTATTTTCTTTATTCTACCACACAGCTGACTAAAAGTACTGACATGTTGTCAGTGTTTAAACACTAGTGAACTATAAATTGATCCATATGAGCTCTCTGGTGGAAACACAGACAAAAAAAGTTTAGTTCATGTTGTTTCTTAAACATTTATCCACAGTGTAAATCTGTTCAATCATTTCATACTTTGCTTCCATCTGCTGGTAGAATCCAGAATGACACTGTGGTAGAGAGCAGTGCATGTCTCTGTGATGTGAAGCTCGTTGTAATGAATGAGCATGTTGTTGTGTTTGTGTGAAGGTGTGGGCTCTGCTATGAATCAGTGTGAGGACAGAGAGGAGGGAGTCCCTCCCTCTAAAACCACTCTGTGTGGGGAACATGACAGCCAGACCAAAGCTCAGAGGTGAGATGAGGATCTCTAACTGTCCACGACTCTTCTCCATGTCACAGCTCAGCACTCAAATCACTCCACCATCATTATTCACACTCAAAGCTCTGTGTGTGTTCTGTTGAAGCCCAGACCAGCAGAGACCAGACTCTGATGGACCTGAACCTGAACCCAGCTGTGTGTCCATGAAGAGTGACCGGTCTATGGGTAAACCTATTTTCTTCAAACACAGCCATCAGTCTGCTGGTCAAAGGTAAGAATGTAAAATGTTTGTGTGTTACTATCCATCTCTCCTGAGATGAGGTTTGATGTCTTTGTCGTGATCACTTCCTGTTCAGTGAAGCTGCTGGAACTCTGTTGTATCTGTCAGGATCATTATTCTTCACAAACTGTAAAAGTTGTTCACAAACTGGTGGATATGTTCTGTGCCTTTTTCTTCTTTTGAAGTCTTAGAAATTGCTTTCTTGCTGCAACTCGACCTGACAAACCTGCAGCTCAAAGTCTCTTTACAATTGAAACTGTGACTTGTTTATTATGACCACTATTTAGCTGTGCTTGAAGCTGTTATCCTGTGAGACGCCTATCACGCAAGCTGTTGACTCAGAAAGTTGTCTTCTGATTCTGTTGTGTCTTTGGGTCTGCCAGACCTCTTCCTGTCAGAGTTTCTCCCAGTTTCTGAGTGTCTTTTGATGGCGAAGGAGACTGTACTCACTGAAACCAGTCGTGGTGGATGACTGTCTACCAATGAGCTTGGGTATGTTCGAGGTTTCTGCCTGTTAAAAGGAAGTTTTTCCGTCGCCAAGTGCTTGCTCATGGTGGAACTGTTGGTCTCTGTAAATAATATGATAAAGAGTACGGTCTAGACCTGTCCTGTATGGAAAGTGTCATGTCAGCTGAAGTTATGATGGATCTATATAAATACAACTGAATTGAATTGAATTGAACTGACACCTTGACTTTCTTTGCTACATTTTTAGGTATTGTGATGGTCTGTCTCTCCTCCATTGTTAATCGCTGTTTTCACAGCACACAACTTTGTGCAGCACAATACAGTTTAAATAATGCTCACAATGGTATGGAACCACAGTGTGTTCCAACACTGCTTTTGTGTAGACAGAGGAGTAAGTTATCAAGACATGTTGGGACATCTGTGGAAATCTGTGGCACTTAAAGGCTTCACCAACTTCTATTGCTGCAGAACAGCTTTAAGTTTTTAACCCATGTCTTGCTCCATGGAAAAGGCTTTTTTAATATTTTATACAGAAGGAGTTCTTTGCATGGTGGGAAAAGCTATTCCATAATTTGGTACGCCTAAATCTGATAGAAAATTGCAAGTGAGAAATTGGAGGATGAAGATCTAAAGATTGTCAATCTTGAATGACACATGACAAAACCTTTGATAGTTTTTTTTTTCCTGACATCATAATTATTCAAAGTCAAAGCTCTGTGTGTGTTGTGTTAAAGAAAAAGTCAGCAGCAGAGACCAGACTCTTCAAGACCTGGACCTGGACCTGGACCTGAACCCAGCTGTGTGTCCATGAAGAGTGACCGGTCTATGGGTAAACCTATTTTCTTCAAACTCAGCCATCAGTCTGCTGGTCAAAGGTAAGAATGTAAAATGTTTGTGTGTTACTATCCATCTCTCCTGAGATGAGGTTTGATGTCTTTGTCGTGATCACTTCCTGTTCTTTACTCTTTACATTTTTCAACTTGGTGTCACATTTGCAGATCTTAGTACAAATATCAAAAGCACAGTTCAAAGCGCAAACAGCTGGTTTGAGAATGTGTAAGAACATTGAAACTGGAGCGATAAATGAGCGACTTCCTACAGTTTTTAAATCAGATACACATTCACAAATCTCAGTACACAAAATCAAATCTGGGAACAAATTCAAAAGTCTGACAGTCTTCACTCTGTATTCTTATAAAACATGAACTACAGCAACACATTTGTTCATCTCAGTGTGAATAATAGTTCAAACCTGACTGACTGCTTGTGTTTCCAGACTTGTTGGATTTCTTGATGTCACAATCTGGTTCAGCATTTCAGGAATGAACTTTTTCTGATAGAAATGAAAAACAAAGTCAGGAAAATGAGACCAAAGCTGGAAAAAATGGAGCTGAGCTCCTCGAAGACTCTGAAATAAGTGAACTGAGTTTTAGAGTTTGTAAGTATGTATGAACACATGTTTAAAATGAAACCACTGAACACATGTTTAAATACATGTATAGTAAATGTAGTTTTTGGGTAGTTTTAGGTAGTTTGAAGTTCTGACTGGAAGCTCAGACAAAAACAATTACAACAGCATCTCTGAGGCCTGTTGTGGTCCAGCTGTCAGAAGCTTTTACAGCAGGTGATCATGTTTAAGATGACTGTACCATGAGAAGATCAGACACAAGTCATAGGTGTCCAACAAAACACACAAATGAACAGATTAACACTGAAAGTCACACTTGTTTCATCAATTCTCTGTTTCCATCAGGATCCTTCAGCAAAAACCAGATTCTCCTGAACCCAGCTGTCTGTCCATGAAGAGTGACCGGTCCATGAAACAACCTGTTAGTTTCAAACATGAACACCTGTCAGCTGATCAAAGGTCAGAAATAATGAATGTGTTTCTTATTGTCAATGTGTATTATGTCTTAGTCAGACACTTTAATAGTCCGTAGACTGAATTTCTTCTTTAAAAACATTAAATACAACAATTCATGCAGAAGTTAAAGAGTTCATGTTGTGTTTCTATCTGAATTATTTGTGACAGAACAACTTCTGTGTGTCTGTTTGCTTCACAGAGTTCATCAGCAGAGCTTAAAGGTTCTCAGTGGTCAGTCTGTCCAGCAGCATCACACAGACCTGGACTCCATATTTATGGTGTGTAAATGTACAAACACAGCTACTACTGTTTATTACAACAGACACAAACTAAATAGTGAACTACCATTCTGATCCAGTCTCCATGCTGGACTCTGTAGACCAGCAGGATTTCTGTCTGTCACAGATGATCTGATGTTGACTTCTACCAGATAAAGTTGACATTTTATTGTTTTTATTGTTCCAGCTGCTCGAGGAAAACATTGTCAGTTTTGTGAAGAACGAGCTGAAGAAGATCAAGAAGAATCTGAGTCCAGATTACCCAGAATGCTTAGAGAGTCAGAGGGAGGATGAGGAGGTGTTGGACAGTGAGGATGAAGAGCAGAGGAGGAGCAGCAGAGAGTCATTTCTGAAGATCACACTGCACTTCCTGAGGAGAATGAAGCAGGAGGAGCTGGCTGACTGTCTGCAGAGCAGTAAGAGGATCTGAACAGATTTAACATGGAAAGAGGAAATGGAGGCAACATGGGAGAAGTTTACATTTAAAACTCTGCTGTTAATACGATGCACACATTTGTATCAGATCTATGAATTCTTCTGGACTGAAAACAGTCAGAAACTGTTCACAACTGATGTGATGAAGAGATTTAATGGAGGAGGAAAATAAATACCATCTTGATGTCTTAAAGTTTACATTCATCACATTTATTGTAGCTTCCACTTATTAATCACATTTCTTCTTTGTTCATTCAGGAACTGGTGCTGCAGTGTGTCGACGTAAACTTAAATCTAACCTGAAGGAGAAGTTCCAGTGTGTGTTTGAGGGGATTGCTAAAACAGGAAACCCAACCCTTCTGAACCAGATCTACACAGAGCTCTACATCACAGAGGGAGGGACTGCAGAGGTCAATGATGAACATGAGGTCAGACAGATTGAAACAGCATCCAGGAAAGCAGACAGACCAGAAACAACAATCAGACAAGAAGACATCTTTAAAGCCTCACCTGGAAGAGATGAACCAATCAGAACAGTGATGACAAAGGGAGTGGCTGGCATTGGGAAAACAGTCTTAACACAGAAGTTCACTCTGGACTGGGCTGAAGACAAAGCCAACCAGGACATACAGTTCACATTTCCATTCACTTTCAGAGAGCTGAATGTGCTGAAAGAGAAAAAGTACAGCTTGGTGGAACTTGTTCATCACTTCTTTACTGAAACCAAAGAAGCAGGAATCTGCAGGTTTGAAGACTTCCAGGTTGTGTTCATCTTTGACGGTCTGGATGAGTGTCGACTTCCTCTGGACTTCCACAACACTGAGATCCTGACTGATGTTACAGAGTCCACCTCAGTGGATGTGCTGCTGACAAACCTCATCAGGGGGAAACTGCTTCCCTCTGCTCGCCTCTGGATAACCACAAGACCTGCGGCAGCCAATCAGATCCCTCCTGACTGTGTTGACATGGTGACAGAGGTCAGAGGGTTCACTGACCCACAGAAGGACGAGTACTTCAGGAAGAGATTCAGAGATGAGGAGCAGGCCAGCAGAATCATCTCCCACATCAAGACATCACGAAGCCTCCACATCATGTGCCACATCCCAGTCTTCTGCTGGATCACTGCTACAGTTCTGGAGGATCTGTTGAAGACCAGAGAGGGAGGAGAGCTGCCCAAGACCCTGACTGAGATGTACATCCACTTCCTGGTGGTTCAGTCCAAACTGAAGAACATCAAGTATGATGGAGGAGCTGGGTCAGATCCACACTGGAGTCCAGAGAGCAGGAAGATGATTGAGTCTCTGGGAAAACTGGCTTTTGAGCAGCTGCAGAAAGGAAACCTGATCTTCTATGAATCAGACCTGACAGAGTGTGGCATCGATATCAGAGCAGCCTCAGTGTACTCAGGAGTGTTCACACAGATCTTTAAAGAGGAGAGAGGACTGTACCAGGACACGGTGTTCTGCTTCATCCATCTGAGTGTTCAGGAGTTTCTGGCTGCTCTTCATGTCCATCTGACATTCACCAACTCTGGAGTCAATCTGCTGTCAGAAGAACAAACAACATCTAGGTGGTCTAAAGTCTTCACAGACAAACCTAAACTAAAATATATTCACCAGAGTGCTGTGGACAAGGCCTTACAGAGTCCAAATGGACATCTGGACTTGTTCCTCCGCTTCCTCCTGGGTCTTTCACTGCAGACCAATCAGAGTCTCCTACGAGGTCTGCTGACACAGACAGGAAGTAGCTCACAGACCAACACAACTGTCAACTCAACAGTCGAGTACATCAAGAAGAAGATTGAAGAGACTCCCTCTGCAGAGAGAAGCATCAATCTGTTCCACTGTCTGAATGAACTGAATGATCGTTCTCTAGTGGAGCAGATCCAACAGTACCTGAGTTCAGGAAGTCTCTCCACAGATGAACTCTCTCCTGCTCAGTGGTCAGCTCTGGTCTTCATCTTACTGTCATCAGAAGAAGATCTGGACGTGTTTGACCTGAAGAAATTCACTGCTTCAGAGGAGGCTCTTCTGAGGCTGCTGCCAGTGGTCAAAGCCTCCAACAAAGCTCTGTAGGTGGATGGATCACTAGATACATTTATGGAATATATAATATAAGAAACAGTAATGTTTTCAAACTTTTCTTCATCACTGTTTTTTCTTCAGGTTGAGTGGCTGTAACCTCTCAGAGAGAAGCTGTGAAGCTCTGTCTTCAGTTCTCAGCTCACAGTCCTCTAGTCTGAAAGATCTGGACCTGAGTAACAACAACCTGCAGGATTCAGGAGTGAAGCTGCTGTCTGCTGGACTGGAGAGTCCAAACTGTACACTGGAAAATCTCAGGTCAGTATTCAGTAGTTTGGTAAACAGTTAGTCTTTTAAAAATCATTCAACATTTGTAGGATTTTCCTGCGGACATGATTTTCTAAATCACTGAGTTTATGATGTTTTCTGTCTCCAGGCTGTCAGGCTGTCTGATCACAGAGGAAGGCTGTTCTTCTCTGGCCTCAGCTCTGAGCTCCAACCCCTCCCATCTGAGAGAGCTGGACCTGAGCTACAATCATCCAGGAGACTCAGGAGTGAAGCTGCTGTCTGCTGGACTGGAGGATCCACACTGGAGACTGGACACTCTCAGGTATGGACAGACAACAAGAACTCTGCAGGTGCCTCTAATTTCATGTCGTTCTGCTCTGGTCCGTCATCATGAAGGACGTCTTCTTTCTGTTAATTCTGTTCAGAGGAGTGAGCAGGCCTGAGTTTATAAACACATAGATCCACACAGTCTTATTGAATTGAAACATTCATTAGAAACATGAAAAACTGTCAAATCATTCTAATATTAGCCCTGCTAGCATCATGGCTCTATGGATGTAAATGTCAGTCTGTTCATGACTTTGGTCCAGACGGAAATATTTCAACAACTACTAAATGTGCTGAGATTAAATTTTATTTCATTTATGGCCCCCAGGCCGGTATTTCAAAATGATCACAGGTGATTCTTTTAGTTGGATTAGGTATTTGAAAACAGATCCAAAGAGTCTTGGATTAGGATTTGTTAATCTAATCCTACAAGATTTAAAGAACGGCATCAGTTTGATGTCAGAATTCAGATGGAGATGGATTCAGCATAGATTGTCTAGTCTTCACTTCTATCAGATATTGTTGCCCAAGATGTTAATTACATTTAAACTCTAAAATTAATGTGCCCTTCCCTGGCATCAACATCCAGGAGCTGTCACTGAGTAGGTTATTTCCTCATCAATGATCTGGGCGACTGGAGGGGGTTTGGATGGAGAGCAGAGAGGAAGAGAATGGTTTAATCTGGGATACATGGCATGTGGGATGAATTCTTGTAGACCTGGGTAGTTTGAGTCTGACAGCAGATCGATTGATGATGTAATCAATGGCAAAAGGGCCAGTGTACTACAGAGAGAGTCTCTACGATTGTGTCCCCACAGACTGTCTAAAACCTGGACGTAGTCTCCGTGACATCCCCACAGACTGTCTAAAACCTGGACGTAGTCTCCGTGACATCCCCACAGACTGTCTAAAACCTGGACGTAGTCTCTGTGACGTCCCCACAGACTGTCTAAAATCTGGACGTAGTCTCCGTGACGTCCCCACAGACTGTCTAAAACCTGGACGTAGTCTCCGTGGCGTCCCGCAGACTGTCTAAAACCTGGACGTAGTCTCCTTGACGTCCCCGCAGACTGTCTAAAACCTGGACGTAGTCTCCGTGACGTCCCGCAGACTGTCTAAAACCTGGACGTAGTCTCCTTGACGTCCCCGCAGACTGTCTAAGACCTAAAGAACCGTTGTGAAGCTCAGTGTGGTCGCTCTGGTTGTCTCCATAATGGCAGTCCTGTTTCTGGCTAATCTAAAAATGGTCAAAGAGGTAGAGCTGAGGCGGGTGAATGAAGCCTGGTTACTGAAACCAGCCATCTGTAACAACACCCACCTGTCAATCAAAGCGTCCACGCTCTTAATCCTGCATAACTTTAAGCCTTAATATAATCTGAACAGGTGAGTTGTATAAAAATTCACCCTCAGTACAGTTGTCATGAACGGGGAAATTAGCTATAGAGACCAAAACTGTTTTTTGTACCAGGCTGTAAACATGTTTATTTCTGCTGTGAAGTTGGACATTTTAACATGGAGACTTATGGAGACTGACTCACTTCTGGAGCCAGCCTCAAGTGGATGTTAGAGGAACTGCAGTTTTTAGCACATTGATTTTATTTCACAGAGACAGAGGTTGCTGATTTGTAGTGGAGTTGGATCTGGCTCTGTGTCCATAGAGCTCACATGGTTCTGTTCAGGTTTGTGAGATCTGGACCCAAAAACAGAAGTCGGAACAAACTAAGGTTTAGAACAACGTCACAAGTTCATTCAAATGAATGTGAAAATCCAGAGAATCATGAACCTGAACCACAGGAGAGCAAAATGAAGGCACAAGCAACAAACAAGACTGAACACGAGGTGGATCAAACAAGAAACACTGATTTGGACATAGAGTGAGCACCACAAAAGGGATGAACCACTTGGAGAAGACTGGAGTGAAGAGGGGTAGATATACTGCAGAGTCTTGATTGGTGGATGAGATGCAGGTGTGCAGGTTGTAGCAGGAGGAGGATGATTGGATGGCCAAGCCCAGACAGACAAACATTTAGGGTGTGGTCAAAAAGTTTATTTTGCTTATGAAGGTTTCACTGAGTGAATTATTTCTGTAGTCAAATCAAATCAAATCAAATCAAATTTTATTTGTATAGCCCAAATTCACAAAACACGTTTGCCTCAGCGGGCTTTACAATCTGTACAATCTGTGACACCCTCTGTCCTTAGACCCTCGGTTCGAGTGAGGAAAAACTTGCCCACAAAAACCCTTTTAACAGGAAAAAAGGTGGAAGAAACCTCAGGAAGAGCCACAGAGGAGGGATCCCTCTCCCAGGACGGACAGACGTGCAATAGATGTCACGTGTACAGAACAAATCAACAGAGACATATTGTACAATTACAATGAATGACAAAATAAATGATAACAGTATACAGTACACAGAGATATGGTAGCAATAATGACAGTAATAATATAAGTAGTGGACGTCGTGCAGGACCACAGCAGCAGCCACGATCCATGAGAACCTGCTGGACGAGAGAGCACAGAAACTCCGGGGAAGAAGTTTAGTTAGTAACATGCGTTAACATGCATTAATGAGACATGCATGTTTACAGATGGTGATGGTGATGGTGATGGGGAGAGAGAGAGAGAGAGAGAGAGAGAGAGAGAGAGAGAGAGAGAGAGAGAGAGAGAGAAAGAGAGAGAGATTTGAGTAGAGTTTTCAGTAAAGGGAGATGTGACTACATCTTCAACCAGTACCGTGCCGGACTAGGCATAACCCTGAGAGAGAGAGACAGAGAGAAAAGGAGGGAGAGGGAGTCCCCCGGCAGTCTAGTCCTATAGCAGCATAACTAAGGGATGACCTGAGCCAGCCCTAACTATAAACTCTATCAAAAAGGTAAGTCTTAAGTCTACTCTTAAAAGTGTTGACCGTGTCTGCCTCCAGAACCCAAAATGGTAGTTTGTTCCACAGAAGAGGAGCTTGGTAGCTGAAAGCTCTGGCTCCCAGTCTACTTTTGGAAACTATAGGAACCACAAGGAACCCAGCATTCTGAGAGCGCAGCGTTCTAGAGGGGTAGTAAGGTACTATGAGCTCTTTTAGATATGATGGTGCCTGACCATGAAGAGCTTTGTATGTAAGGAGAAGAATTTTAAATTCTATTCTAGATTTAACAGGTAGCCAATGCAAAGAAGCCAAAATGGGAGAGATGTGATCTCTGATCTTGGGTTTGTCAGAACACGTGCAGCAGCATTCTGAATTAGCTGCAAAGCCCTAGTCTTCATGATCAGAGCTGTTTGAATCCTCTGAATAAGGAAAGGAGCTTCAGTGCTTCCTTCCTTATCTCCTTCAGAGGATACAACAGACCATCTAGTCTCTGGGATAGAAAATCATTGTGACTGTGTTTCTTCCTCCAGGGTGGACCATGGTGGACAGCAGTGGTTAAAACCTGGTCTGAGGAAGTGTAAGTGTGGATTCACTTTGACTAATGATGAGCAAACAGCACACAGTCAGTTTGTGTTGAAATCCAAAGTTGATAGTTGTGGTATTTCTTCATGAAAACATTACTGACAGAATGTGTCATCATTAAACTTTATAGAAATGAACAACATCAGTAAACAAACAAAGAATAAACCCTTCAGATGTGTCTGATGATAAACTGCTGCTGTGTTGTGTCTTTTTCTCTCCATCAGATTTCTGTCAACTCACACTGGACACAAACACAGTAAACAGACAGCTCAAACTGGAAGACAACAACAGGAAGGTGACAAGTGTGACAGACAAACAGCCATATCCTGATCATCCGGACAGATTTGAGCGCAGGGCTCAGCTGCTGTATAGAAATGGTCTGACTGGTCGCTGTTACTGGGAGGTCAAGTGGAGAGGAAGAGTTCATATATCAGTGACTTACAGAGGAATCAGAAGGAAAGGAGGCAGTACAGACTGTGTGTTTGGAAGAAATGATCAGTCCTGGAGACTGACCTGCTCTGATGGTGATTACTCTGTCTGTCACAATAACAGAGAAACAGACCTCTTCTCCCCCACCACCTCCTCCTCCTCCTCCTCCTCTGGTAGAGTAGCAGTGTATGTGGACTGTCCTGCTGGCACTCTGTCCTTCTACAGAGTCTCCTCTGACACACTGATCCACCTCCACACCTTCAACAGCACATTCACTGAACCTCTTTATCCTGGGTTTGGGTTTCGGTCTGGTTCTTCAGTGTCTCTGTGTTCTGTGTAGGACGGAGACAACTTCCAGTCCTGTGGTTTAAATGTTGGTGGTGGACGAGGCTTCACTTTGGTGAACATTTGGCTCACTGATTGTACCTTTAATGTCAGAAATGTTGTTTTCTTAGAAATGGTGAAATGATCTCTTCAGGGCTGAACTTGTTGTGTACAAACTGTGTTGACTTTGATATTCACTTTAAGAAAGTTTTCTTGGAGCAGCATCTAGTAGGTGCTAATGGCTGTCGTGGTTGTCATTGAGTTCAATAAAGGTTTAAAGACAAAAAACAGAGTCCATGTGGTCGTGAGCTCAACCCCGCCCACACATCATGCGGACGTATTAGAGGACTGTAGTCAGCTGGCAGGCTGTGATTCAGCGCAGAGACCTTCACAGCTGTTTGCTGCTGGACTTTAAATACTGAACACAAGTTTTCACGGAGGAGACAGAGACGGTCCTCGGCCCTCCGGTTCTCACGGTAAGGAGGAATCTGAGCCGTTTTCCCGCTCATGTCTTCACCTTTACAAACCGTTTGTGTCAAAGAGTCGTTTGAACGTTCATGTGAGCAAATAACGTGAAGGACTTCAGTGTTGTGTGATGGTGACACGTCAGTCGTGACGTGCTTCTGCTGCTGCCAAACTTAATTTAAAAACTCTAATAGCTCATTGGCAAAGCACACCTGTCCATTCATTTCAATGAAAACAACACCTGAATTATTGTGGACACTCTGTCATCCGGCACGTGTTCTACAGCCAGGTAATCTTATTTCTATAAAATACTTTAACAATCTGAATCAAATAGAAAGTTACTGTGAAGGAAACTGTTCACAGATAAACAGATGTTTTTGACACATGTTGCTGTGTACAGTTCACTGTGTGAGGAGACTTTCAAAGGGAGTCTGGTTCGTGGATCGAGCCGGAGAACAATTCCAGTCAGCTGGGTGTGTCAGAGATAACCACCGCCTGAAGATAGACTGATAAATCAGCTTTTAACATGCAGCATTGATCAAACATTGTGAAACACATGAGATAAAACAGTGTTTGTAATTTAACGAGTCTTAATGAGGTAACATGGACTCTGATAAATGTCACATTTGTTTCATCTCTAACATTAAAGAAACGTCGGGACAACATTTGACCTTAAACACCTGATGATTACTGACCATGGAGCCTCTTTCAGCTTTACGTCACTACTGCGCACACCTGGTGTTGATGTCACGTCACCTCGCGTCGACGTCACGTCGCGCACCTGGTGAGACAGTTTACAGTTATCAGACCTGATTACAGGTCAGTGCAGATACACAGCAGTTAAAGTCATCAGGTGGTGTTAGGCTCCAACTCTGACCTCAGATCTGCTGCTGTCACTTTGTCCAGGAGAAAAACAGAGTTGAGCTGAACTGAGATCAGCTTGTTCTGAACATAAAGACTCTTTTATACAGTGAAATACCAACAGTCACGTGACAGAGACAGATCAGCTGACAAACATTCAGCCTCTAACTCACCCTCTGACATTTAGCTCTGTCAGCTTCTGCCCACTGTTTAAAGTCACTTCACTCCAAGCTCAACACTGATGGGAACATTGCCATATTCAATGCCAACATTTAATGTGTAATGGCAAAATTTAACATTCAATACAGACTTTTAATGTTCAATGCCAACATCTAACGTTCAATGCCAACATTAAACGTTCAATGCCACATTTATTTAATGCCACTGTTTAATGTTCAATGTCACATTTAATGTTCAGTGCCTACGTTTAATGTTCAATACCTACATTTAATGTTCAGTGCCTACGTTTAATGTTCAATACCTACATTAAATGTTCAATGGCAACATTTCATGTTCAATGCCTACATTTAATGTTAAATGCCAACGTCACAGTTCTGGCTCCATAGACCGTTGAAGCTGATTGGATGTTTTCAGCTCTTTCATGTCGTCTCTCTGCAGCTTCTGGTCGTCATGGCAGCCAAAACTAAATGGGAGGCAGTGAAGTACCGTGTGACAGGAAGTCCCACCCACGACCCCGACGCCATGCTGGAGGCGAACCTGGAAAACGCTGACCCCGAACTCTGCATCCGGCTGCTGCAGGTAGGACTGCTGACACCTGGTGGCTGCTGCAGGAAATGACATCACAACTTGAGGTTGAAATGATGCAGTTTTCAGTCTGAAGACGCTGAGAGGGACTTCCTGTCTCTCTCTCTCACTTCCTGTCTCTGATGGCTCCTTGTCCCCTTCAGGTCCCCACAGTGGTGAACTACTCTGGTTTGCGGCGGCGGTTGGAGGCCAGCGATCAGGCCTGGATGGTGCAGTTCCTGGAGCTGCGCGGTCTGGACCTGCTGATGGAGGCATTGGAGCGACTGTCCGGTCGTGGCCACGCTCGCATCGCCGACGCCCTGCTGCAGCTCACCTGTGTCGCCTGCGTCCGAGCCGTCATGAACTCATCTGAAGGACTGCACTTCATCCTGGACAACCAGGGCTACGTCAGGACCCTGACCCAGGGTGGGTTCATCATCTTCTCTCCTTCTGTCGTCTCCATGTTGACACTCCCTCCTTTTCTTTGGTTCTTCAGGTGAACGAACACACCTGACTCATGTTGTCTGTTCCTATTGGTTGTTGGGGAGTCACATAACCTATGTTCACCCGTGTCTCTGCAGCTCTGGACACGTCCAACGTCATGGTAAAGATGCAGGTGTTTGAGCTGCTGGCGGCTCTGGCTCTGTTTGACCCTCAGGGACACCACCTGGGCCTGGACGCCCTGGACCACTACAAGGTGCGCTATATGTGATGGAGCCAGGTCACATGGTCACCTGGTGGACATGGTCACCTGGTGGACATCAGCATGTTACCATTGTCATTGTGAGCATGTTAGCGTTCTGATGTTAGCAATTATGAGTGAAGACTTGCAGTCGAGTTTCAGACGCCTAAATACTTAACAGGCGGTGCTGGATGCTTTAATACTGTTATCAATACCTTTGTTCACGGTGCAGCAGCAAAGTTCAGCTGCTGAAGTGCATCATGGGGCACGTAGGCGGGCGTGGTGGGTTGTTGGTATTGTGTGGTTACATGATAAGAGATAATATAGTTGATTCTGCAGGGTGTGGAAGTGTAGCCCAAATGAACTGGTACTGAATGTCAGTACAGGAACTGTTTGAACTGGATGATGATTGATAGTTTCTTCCTGTCCCAGGCCTTTTGTTTACTGAAGGTTGCTAACATTGGATCTGGACCTGCAGGTCTGGACTTGTTGTTCCGGACCTGCAGGTCTGGACTTGTGGTTCTGGACTTGCAAGTCTGGACATGTGGTTCTGTGTGTCTCATATATATGAATAGATGTTCAGTGTTTGAACTTGTGAGCATTCATGTGTGTTGAAGATGCAGCTGGTTGTTTCTAATAATCTGTCTGTGTTCAGAGTCTGAAGAAGCAGCAGTATCGCTTCAGTGTGATCATGAACGAGCTCCACGCCACCGACAACGTCCCGTACATGGTGACACTGATGAGCGTCGTCAACGTACTCGTGTTGGGACAAGAAGACCTGAGGAAGAGGGACCGAGTGCGACAGGAGTTCATCGGTACAACGCCGACAAGTCACTGATGAAACCGACTGACTGTACAGTCAGAGAGACAATGTCAAGAAAACATCAAGAAAACATTAATACTATTACAAATTGTGTTCATGACTGTACTAATACCAAGAACTGTACGAATAGTTTCCAGGTCGTTTATAGGTGATTATCATCCCATAGTGGTTGCCATGGAGCTTTTGAATGGTTATATGGTTAGTAACAGTTGGTTGCCATGGTGTTTCTAAGTAGTTGTAAGGTTGGTAACAGTTGATTGCTATGGCGTTGGTTGTCTGGCATCAGAACCAGGATCTCTGTCTCACTCTAATCTTGTTGTTTCAGGACTGCAACTGCTGGATCTGCTGCCCAGACTGAGGTACCTGTCTGTCTGTCTGTCTGTCTGTCTGTCTGTCTGTCTGTCTGTCTGTCTGACCTCTGCCTGCTTGTCTGTCTGTCTGTCTCCAGGGAGACGGGGGATGATGACTTGAATATTCAGTGTGATGCGTTCGAGGACTCTCTGACGGAGGACCAGGACGAGATGGAGAGACTGTACGGAGGCATCGACATGAGCAGCCACCAGCAGGTCTTCACCTCGCTGCTCACCAAGGTGTGGTACAACTACGACCTCCACCTACAACACCTACGACACCTACAATACTCACCCTCTGTCCTCTCTGTCCAGGTGTCCAGTCGTCCGTCCTCAGTCCAGCTGCTGTCCATCCTTCAGGCCTTGCTGTTGGTGGATGCAGACAGGTCTGAGGTGTGGTTAGCTCTGGAGCTGCTGGCGGACCGCGCCACCCTACTGTCCCAGAACTGTAAGTCTCTGATGTCACTCTTCTAAGCATCCAATCAGGTTCATGCTCTCACCCCTCTGTTCCAGATCCACCAATCAGCCTGTGTTTTGTAACTGACTTAGATTCTGCTGACTGCCTAATGGAGAGGCTCCTCCCCCACAAGTCCCTCTCAGCCAATCACCGGATCCAAACCATCGACAGGGCGGTCCAGACTCAACTACCTGACCAATCCGAGCACAGCATCAACACTGCCTCCACAGCTGCCACTTCAGCAGCTCCTCCTCCACCCTTACCTGGTATGGTAGCTCCGCCCCCTCCTCCCTTACCTGGTATGGGAGCTCCGCCCCCTCCGCCCCCCTTACCTGGTAATGGAGCTCCGCCCCCTCCTACCCCCTTACCTGATAATGGAGCTCCGCCCCCTCCTCCCCCCTTACCTGGTATGGGAGCTCCGCCCCCTCCCCCCCCTTTACCTGGTATGGGAGCTCCGCCTCCTCCCATCTCAGCCTGTGCAGCTCAAAGTCTGGGCAGGTCATATTACAGCCCCGCCCCTCCACCTGGCTCCACCCCCTGTCCCAGCCTCCGTATGAAGAAGCTGAACTGGCAGAAACTCCCGTCCAGAGCGCTGACGGGTCAGTGAGCTTGTTTTAACCTTTATGAAGTGGACCCAGTGTGGACCCGGTCAGATTCAGGACTCATACATGGACGGTGAAGATGTCTTTGTGTCTGTCTCTCTGTAGCTCATCAGTCCCTGTGGACGTCTGCGTCTTCAGATTTGGTGGAACCAGATTACTGCAGCATCGAACAGCTCTTCAGTTTTCCTCCAACTGAGACCAGAACTAGAACCAAAGTCCAGGCCGAGCCGAAAGAGGTCCAGCAGTCTTTACTCATCAGTCTGCAGGACAACATTCATGTCCAGTCAGTAACTGTCTTCCTGTCCACAGATTTCCTTCATCGAGGCCAAGAAGAGCCTGAATGTCAACATCTTCCTGAAGCAGTTCAAATGGTGACACGCTCTTTACCTCAGTCCATCCTTAGCCAATAGAAACACATCTCTGAAGTGACATCATCCAGTCCTAACACTACCTGACACAGGTGAAGGACAGGTGATGGTCCCTCACCTGTCCTTCACCTGTCTCACCTGTCCTTCACTTGTCTTTTAGTTGTCTCACCTGTCTCTTATGTCTGTTGTTCACCTCCCTGTCTCTCTTCATGTCTCACATATCAGCTGTCCTTGACCTAACCTTTACCTATCTCACCTGTCCCTCACCTGTCTCATATGTCCTTTACCAGTCCCACCTGTCCTTCACCTGCTTTTATGTGTCTCACGTGAAAGACAGGTTTAGCTACCTGTCTTACGTGTGAGCTGTCCTCAATCTAAACTTCCTGTCTCACATCTCATCTATTCTTGACCTGTTCTTTTTCTGCCGTACCTATCACCTGTCTCACCTGTCCTTCACTTGTCTTTCACCTGCCTTTTACCTGTCCTCACCTGCCTCCCTTGTCATTCACCTGTCACACATCTCATCTGTCTCACCTGTCTGTATATTGTCCTACATGTTCTACCAGTGCCTTACCTGTCTTCTCTTCTCTACCTGTCTTCTACCTGTCGCACCTGTAGTTCCCATGAGGACTTTGTATCTCTGATCCGGACAGGAGACAGGTCCAGGTTTGATGTGGAGGTTCTTAGACAGCTGATCAAACTGCTGCCAGAGAAACATGAGGTCAGAGGTCACACCTGTCCTCTACCTGTCTTTCACCTCTCCTACCTGTATCTGTACTTTTTGTTTCTCTTGTCTCACTGCCTCTTACCTGTCCATTACCTGTACTTTTGAATAGTCTCTGCTGTCCTACCTTTCTGTCACATCTGACATTGACCTGTGTCCTTCACCTGTCCACCATGTAACTCACCTGTCCTTTTCTCATTCCACCAGTCTTTATCTGTCTTATCTTTTATTTGTCCTTTGACTGTTCTTTTTCAGTCCTACCTGTCTCACCTGTCCTTCCTCAGGTGGAGAACCTGAAGTCTCACCAGGCAGACAGGGACAAGTTGGCCTCAGTGGATAGGTTTTACCTGCAGCTGCTGGACGTTCCCAGGTAGGACACAATAAAACACTGTCATCAGGTGGACCAGGTCTTCACCTCCCCTTCAGTCTGACAGTGATTCTCTGAGTCAGGTTAAAACTGAACAAACATCTTAGCTGGTAATGACTTTAATGTGGGAGTCTGTTGCCAGGAAACATCTGTAGCGCCGTCCAATGAGGAGCAATTAACTATGTAAACAGGAAGTCACTGTAGCGTCACAGGCTAGCAAAATGACTCAAACAAATCTTTGAGGCTGAGTTAGCATGAGGCTGAGTAAGAACTGAAGAGAAGCTGCTGACTGCAGGAGCTGAAAACACACCTGTCTGCTATCAGATACTTGTTTACTACTAACAACTATCTATAACTGTGTGCTTCTGTGTGTGTTTCTGTACGTGTGTGTGCTGTAGTTACTCTCTGAGGATAGACTGCATGTTGCTGTGTGAGGAGAGCAGTTGTGTTTTGGAGACTCTGAAGCCCAAAGTTGAGCTGCTGGATCGAGCCTGCCAGAGTGTGTATATAAACACACATTACAAACACAACAATCAAGTATATCACACACACACACAGATCAGTTTCATGTCTGTGTCGGGTCTCCGTCATCAGGTCAAAGTATCTGCTGAAGGTTGTAGTAGTCATCTGGACTTTAGTTTCTCTGATTGGTGGGGAGTTTCAGGTACTTACCTGTGTGTAGTCGGTGACGCCTTGAGAGCCTCCATCCTCGGCGGAACGCTCTGGTGACCGTAACGGCCCACGGGTGACCGTAACGGCCCATGGGTGACCTTACATACTTACTTCAGTACAGATGATAGATGAGAAACAGAATGTAGAGACAGCGACACAGACCAGGTTTGTGTTTACAGACTGATGAGCTGTGTGAATGTTGTGTTCAGGTGTCAGGGAGAGCACTCGTCTGCCCAGCTTCTGTAAACTCATCCTGAGCGTCGGAAACTTCCTCAACTATGTGAGTAACCCGCCACACCGCACCCAACCCTGTCACATGATGTCACATGATGTCACATGATGTCTCATGATGTCACATGATGTCACATGATGTCACACAGGCGTGTCGACCGCTGTCTGCTATAGCGAACAAAGGTTCTGTCCCTTTTAAAAAACAGTCCAGTGGTTTCTAACCTGATGTGATGTCACTTGTTGTTCTGTGATGTCATTGTGTGATGTCATCAGGGGACTCACACAGGGAACGCTGAGGGTTTTAAGATCAGCACTCTGCTCAAACTGACAGAAACTAAAGCCAACAAGTCCAGAATCACCCTGCTGCACCACATCCTGGAGGTAACACACAGCTGCTCACACCGATTACGCTGATCATACTGGTCACACTGGTTACACTGGTTATACTGGTCACATTGGTTATCGTCATCTTTAATTTGTGTGATTGACAGGAAGTGGAGCAGAACCATCCGGACCTGCTGAACCTGCCCGAGGATTTGGAGATCTGTGACAAGGCTGCTGGGTAAAAACAAGAAGGAACAAAAAGTGTTCTGGACAGACGTTGGACAGACGTTGGACAGACGTTGGACAGATGCTTGACTAACGGTGTCTCTGTCCCTGCAGGTTGAATCTGGAGTCAATTCAGTCTGAAATAATGTCTCTGGTCAAACAGCTGAAGAACGTGGAGACAAAGGTGTCCTGTTCCTCTGAGGACCTGAAGCAGCAGTATTTGTCCTCCATACAGGTACTGCAGAGCGAGCGCTCCCTGCTGGAGGATTTCTGCTGTACAGCGTGTGTTTATCGTGTGGTCATCTTCTTCTTCTGTGGTGCTTTCAGGAGAACCTGCAGGCGTGCGAGCTGCTGCAGCAGCTTCTGTCCTCGCTGGAGGACAAGAGGACGGATCTGTCAGTCTACCTGTGCGAAGACAGCAGCAGCTTCTCCAGCGACGAACTCTTCAGCACCATCAAGACCTTCAGAGGACTGTTCCTCAAAGCCGTCAAGGTCAGCAGCCAATCACAGGGCAGCACAGTCAGCAGCCAATCACAGGGCAGCATAGTGAGCAGCCAATCACATATAAGACATAATATTGATTTGTTATTGATGATGTCATTAATGATATTGATTTGTTATTTATGATGTCATTGATGATGTCATCGATGATGATGTCACTGATTTTATTTATGACGTCATTGATGTCATTAATAGTATTGATTTGTCATTTGTCATCACTGCTCTGGAGCCCCTACAGCTGGTTGTGGAAAAAAAGATGCTCCCCAAACTTCTCAGTATTATGGACAACAACTCCCATCCACTACATGACCTCCTGCTTAAACAACAGAGCAGTTTCAGTCGGAGACTGCTGCATCCTCCCATCTATCTACCTGTCTATCTGTCGTCAATGATGATGTCGTCGATGATATTGATTTGTCATTGATGTTATTTATGATGTCATTGATGATGTCATTGATGATATGTCCATCAGGAGAATGAGAGTCGTAGGCAGCTGGAGAAGAGGAGGAAGCAGCAGGAGGAGGAGAGGAAACAAAAAGGAGACACCACCAAGATCAGTGAGTCAAACATTGTAATTCCACCTTAAATTCAGTTAGCAGAGACTGACCTCTGACCTCAGCAGGTACACAATCATGTGACTCTCTCAGGTTAGCCTGTTTTCTTTTAAAAGTTTTTTTTAAAAATTAAAGTTTTTATTTATTAATACACACATAAACATACAATCAAACTCAAAAACAAACCGACACCAGCAACAACAGACAGTATATCCAACATACAACCGTATACACAAAGGCCTATGGCAACTCAACATTTTCTTTTTTGAAACAACCAAAAAAAACATTCAACACCATATCTACAAAGTTTCCCATATGCCCTACCACAAAAAATATGTTTCCAGGCCCTCCTGTTGTTCCTCTTTGTTGTTTATTCTAGCCAGCATGCATTCATATGATGCAACTTCTGACATCATTTCCATCCATTTTTTAACATCTGGGGCAGCTGTAGGCCAGCCTGTTTCCCTTTAAGAAAAATATATCTATGACAGAACATATATTTACCACATATCATAATATATAATTATATTTGAATCATCATGAAAATTCATAACTGTCCTCCAGTCGGGGCGAAGCCGTCAAACCAGAATGAAGGCTGCATCATCGACAACCTGCTGGCTGAGATCAAGAAAGGCTACAACCTGAGGAAGACCAGACCACAAGCTGAGGGGGGCAGCAGAGTCCATGGTGAGGACGGAGGTGGACCGAGGAGGTGGACTGTGAGGTGGACTGTGGTGGACTGATGTGGACTGACTATCTGTCTGTCATCAGATCATCCTAGGATCATACGGCAGTCTTTGGCTGTGGACGAGCCTGACCCGTTTGTTTCCAGCCAATCAGAGAAGCCAGCAGAACCACCAGAGTCAGTCCAGGTCCACATAGATCCACCAGCTGAAACAGGACCAGAACCAGGGTCAGCTGAGACTGACCAGAGCACCCCGGAGATCCAAAACCTCTCTGAACAGGACTGTGAGGTGGACAGAAGGAACGAGGAATCCGAGTTTGAAGAGATCACATCGATGGAAGTGAGAACGACCGAACACAACCATGATCCAGCAAAGACGTCCAGGACCGGTCCAAAAGGTAAATCCGATCTGGACACCTGAGGTCAATATATCAGACTGTGGACATGTCCTTTATCTCGTCTTTTTTACGGACACGTAATGAACTGTTCAAATATTTCTTAAAGGGACAGCGCAGGTTTACTTCAAACTGATAATGTTTATTTTGGAACGTTCTGTCAATGCTACAGAAACATTATGTAACTGTTCAGTATGATACGGTTGTCTGAACGTTGTCTGAATGTTAGTTATTGGTTTGATTCATGGTTGTATTGGCTGATCAGCAGGAAATGATTTTTAGACTACTCTACATCAACATCATTATTAGATACATTAGTTAGAAGTGTTGATGGTGAGTCTTAAAACCAATCAGAGCGTGTGTTTGACCTGCAGGTGGAGCCAAACACAAAACTCAGAGAGGATGTGTGTCACACTGAGGTGAGTTCATGTCATGACCCTGGACCTGACCCTGGACCTGACCCTGGACCTGACCCTGGACCTGGTCCTGGACCTGATCCTGGACCTGACCCTGGACCTGTCAGTCAGCATCTCGGCTTCTTCTGCTGTTTTTATTATGACCTCTAGCCCCTCCCCCTCCCTCTCCTTCTCTCTGATTGGCTGGGTTAGGGGACCCTAGAGGAGGACCCGTTTACAGGTCTGGACAGGAAGTTAAGACATGTTTCAGGCTGTGATGAGGTCGCTGCAGATCTTCGTGTGTTGATCAATAAATCAGACTCAGATCAGTGACATTTATTCTTAATTATTTATTAATCTTCACAACTTTCAAAATAAAAGCCTGCAGCCACTTCCTGTGTGACGTTTTCATATTTAACAAACCTCATTAATCATGTTCATTAATATTAAATTATTTTAATTAATTAAATATGAATTAAGTATTATTTATGTGTGACGTCATCCCAAGCAGAAGTGTCCTCTGACATGAGTCACGTGACTCCAGCAGGAAATATGGTAAGACGGTTGATCAGCTGCCGGAAACCAGCTGCCCTTCACAATAAGATACAAGATGACGTGCTGATTGATTATAGATCAATAGATTTCATGTATGTGTGACGTCATCAGGAACGTTCACAAACCTCACTTCCTGTTTCTACTTATACACTCCTGATCAAAATCTTAAGACCGGGTGAAAAATTACTATTAAACGCATTTCACACTATTGGAACTTAACCAGATTGTAAGTTGAGCTTCAGAATGCAAAAAGAAGAAACAGGAGCGAGAGACAGCAAAATAGAATCAGCAGTTTATTGAAAACTGCATTTAAACTAAAACAGACTTTTTATCAGCTGATCAAAAGTTTAAGACCACAGCCCCAAATAGCCCAAAAATAGATCTAAAAGTGTAAAAAATGGACTCACTAGTACTCACTAGTACTCAGTAGTACTCAGTAGCCCCACCATTCTTGTTTATCATTTCAAAAATTAATTTATCATGCTTCATGAGAGTTTTTCCAGAAGGCTGGTGAGAACATTGCCCCATGTGGTGAAGATGGCTTCAAGAAGGGCATCCATGGTCTGGAACTGACGTCCATTTTTGTAAACTTCCCTTGCCATCCATCACCAAACGTCCTCAGTGGGATTTAGATCAGAGGGACACGATGGTCCAAAAGAGCCCAACCCTAACCCTGGAAGAAGTCCTTTGTCAGGCGGGTGTTGTGAACTGAAGCGTTGTCCTGTTGAAAGACCCAGTCATCACTGCACAGACAAGGGTTCTCAGTCAAGAGGGGTCCCTGCTGCAACATCTCCACAGAGCCAGCCACATTTTGACGCCCCTGCACAAACTGAAGCTCCATTTTTACATTGAAGGAAAAAGCACGCCAGATCATGATGGAGCCTCCTCCACTGTGCCGCGTAGAAAACATCTCCAGTGGGATCTCATTGTCATGCCACTAACGTTGGAAGCCATCAGGACCATCCAGATTAATTTTTTCTTGTCAGAGAATAAAACTTTCTTCCACCTTCTAATGTCCCATGTTTGGTGCTCCCTTGCAAAGTGCAATTAGGCAAGTTTGTGGTGTGGGAGGAGACGTGGCCTTTACAGACATTTGTTGTTCTTTAAGCCTTGTTGCAGATGCTGTCTTATGGTGACTGGGCTACAGTCAAAAAGTACAGTACAGTAAGGGTCTTAGTTTGGGTCAGGAATCGGCCTGTGTCTTCACGGACAGCCCGTCAGATCCTCCAGCTCAGTGCAGGTGAATTTTTTTGGGTCTATCACTTGACGTTTTTTGTCCCATAACCCTCAGGATCTTTAAAGAAATTTAAAATGACTGCCTTACTGCGTCCAAGCTCGGCAGGGATGGCGCGTTGCAAGAAGCCTTGCTTGTGCAGCTCAACAATCCTTCCACGTTCAAAGACAGAAAATCTTTTTGCCATCAGGGGGTCATGACAGCATGAATGCCCAATAGAAAATGACATGAAAGCCAGATTTTTGCACAGATTTTGACTTTTTAAGGCTGTGGTCTTAAACTTTTGATCAGCTGATAAACAGTCTGTTTTAGTTTAAATGCAGTTTTCAATAAACTGCTGATTCTATTTTGCTGTCTCTCGCTCCTGTTTCTTCTTTTTGCATTCTGAAGCTCAACTTACAATCTGGTTAAGTTCCAATAGTGTGAAATGTGAATATTAGTAATTTTTCACCCGGTCTTAAGATTTTGATCAGGAGTGTATATTCACGAGTGGACACCGGAAGTCTGGTCTGATGCTGTTAATTATGATCATTATTACGTCACGTGTTGTCTGACGTCACTTCATTGTTCAGTGATTTTCAGGATTTTATTTTGAAGGCTGCCCGCAGCTTCCGGTGTGGTGTGGTGTCGCGGTGCGTCTTGACGCAGCGGGTGGCAGCTGGTGCGTCAGGAGGAGACGCAGATGCCATAACAGCATCACCGACCGACCGTCAGCGCGTCTCACCGGGACCGAGCTCTGATCCGCGGCCTGTCGGTCTGTGCGCCCCCGGTACCGGCTCCGGGACGCCTCTCATGCTTTGTCCGCCTCGCAGCGCGTCAGTCCGGGTTTCAATCGGAAGAGAAGAGACGGAGCGGCGGCAGCATCTGGAGCGGAGGTAAGAGCTGCAGGAGGAGGAGGAGGAGGCAGGGCGTGGAGGAGGGGACCGACCTGTCTGTCTGCCTGTCTGTCTGTCGGTCCAGTTATCCGTCCATCCTCCTGTCTGTCCATCCTCCTGTATGTCTGTCCTCCTTTCTGTCTGTCCTCCGGTACCAGCCCCTCTCCCACCCCCCCACAGGCCGGAGAAGCGGCTCTGCTGTCCGGCCTGCAGCCGCGGATGGAGCGCTGAGGCCCGGCGGAACGTTTTCTGACGAGCCGCTCCGGTTCGTGCAACATCCACAGTGTGCGCGTGCGCGTTATCCCGGGTGTGGCTCGGTTCAGGTGAGCCGGACTGAACCGTGGTGATAATGATGGTGATGACGTCACAGAGGTGAACAGGTTGACCTGTCTGATTAAAGAAGCTACAGCGTCACAGAGGTCACGTGACGAAACCTGTTCATATTCATACATTGTGTGTGTGTGTGTGTGTGTGTGTCAGGACCAAACATTCAAACAGTTACCTGCATCACCAGCTGGATTCATGTTCCCATAGCAACATAATATAGTTACAGGTCTCCCTCTGGTGACGCCACTAAGGTTATACACATATATGATGGACAAATAAAATATTATATATTATTTTATATTATTATTAATGTTGTTGTCCTCATGAAGCCGCTCTGCGTACTTAGCAGATCAACGACCCAGCAGAACCTCTGATGTTCCTCCAGCTGGAACAGCAGGTGTTTAAGGAAGATCAGGGTGGTATCACTCTATGAGCGGTGTAACAGCAGTGAGCCCACGGTGATCCAGTTCCGGAGGAGTGTTGTCCTCAAGCACAGCAAGCTCCTGCAGGACCTCGTCTTGAATTTGATGACAGCGTCTTGAAGGGTTGCTCTCTCACTCCATCAGGTCTCAGAGCAGAGTCCTCTGAAGACCATCAGACCATCGTTTTACAGTCTGGACCTGTAAACGTGTCCGATGAGCTCCAGCCGTGTTCTGAATCAAAGTGCTGCTTTTACTTCTTTGTGGACCACAGTCCGGTACCAGATGACCAGAGAGTCACAGAATAGGAGCTGCTGGTCCAGTCCCACCTAGACCATCTAAAGTGGGTTTGGGCCCCCTTTGGTCCTGATGAAGGTTCTTGTCTGGGTGTAATTCCTACCAGTCTGATGATGTCGTGAACCAGTGTCATCAGAGATGTGAAGTTTAAACCATCGTCTCTATAAATCAGAGTGTAATCCTACTGTGGTGACTATGTTCAGCTGTACTCGAGTATTTGTTCTGATTACATTACTTATGATCAAAACATCAACAAGGTCACCAACAGCAGACGTAGCAGCCAGCTAATATTACTGACTAGTCCAACAGCAGTCAGCCCAGCTCGGCGTCTGTCTTTCAGCCTTTTATTTCACCAAGCTCTCACCAACCACTAAAAGGCAGTCCCAGATTTACTCTTGTCCGGCGGCTTCTTGCTCGCTCACTCTCTCCTTTTCTCTTCTTAGCTTCCTCCGTCAACGTCCTCTTCACTCTCTTCTCCTCTGCCATCATGTCCATAGAAGCTGCTGACTGCTGGGCCTGAAAACCTCTTCTTCTTCTTCTTCTTCTTCTTCTTCTTCTTCTTCTTCCCGCTGCTCTGAGCTCACAGTCTGGGCAGCCCGGCTAACAACAGAACATTTTCTCCATGAAATCTGATCCAGTTTCACCAAAATCATGAAATCGTCGGTGGTGTGTGACTTAGTGCCGTTGTCGTAGTGAAGAGTTTCCTTTGAGTTCACCACAACACACACAACAGTGATCATGTAAACATCATGCAGTGAACATGTTCTCCTGTTTCTGATGATAAAATGTGTCCGACCTCTCTCTCTGTCCCTCCTACATTTCCCAGGATGCTCTGGGGTTTCCCAGCAGGCCTGTGAAGAAGATGAGTGTGACATCATGGTTCCTGGTGAGCAGCTCGGGCACTCGACACCGTCTGCCCAAAGAGATGATCTTTGTGGGCCGAGAGGACTGTGAGCTCATGCTGCAGGTGAGACTGTGGAGCTCAGGTGATCACTCACCTGTGATCACTCACCTGAACCAGTTAAACAATTGATCTGACGTGGATCATGGAGCTGGCACCACAGCTGCCTTATTCATTTAGATCAGCTAACATACTGGAACAGGTGAACACGTGAACAGGTGAACAGGTGTCAGATGATGGTGTTTGTGTGAATGTCTCTGACAGTCTCGCAGTGTCGACAAACAACACGCCGTCATCAACTACAACCCGACAACCGATGAACACCTGGTGAAGGACCTCGGCAGCCTGAACGGGGTGAGACAGGCACACACAACACGCTACAATACGCTACAACATGCCAAACACACTACAACATGCTACAGCATGCTACAACACGCTACAACAACATGCTACAACACACTACAGCATGCTACAACATGCTACAGCACATTATGAGAGCATACGGCAGGTTACGACATGTTACAACATGCTACTACACGTTATGAGAAGATACGACACATCATGAGAGGGTACAACACGCTAACACACCATATGACACTCATTAAGAAGACAACAAACTCACTAATGAACAGCGGTTAATGAAAACAATGCAAAGCTGTCATCAAACCATCTTTCAACGTTAGTTCAACGTTATGACTGAATTTATTTTGTTTGTTTGCTGCAGACGTTCGTGAACGATCTGAGGATCCCTGATCAGACCTATATCACCCTCAAACTGTCTGACATCATCCGCTTCGGATATGATATCCTTCAGATGACGTCATCAGTGTGTGTGTGTGTGTGTGTGTGTGTGTGTGTGTGTGTATGTGTGTGTTTTTCTTAACCCTCTCTTCACATTCTCACGTCTACGTTCTGGAGAAAAGTCAACACAAAGTCCCGGAAGAGGCTCTGAAGGTCAGACAACACGTAGAATTATTACGATCAAACACCTTCAATAAAGTGACACATACTAACAGTTTTACAGAGAAACTCTGTATTTGTATCTTCACCTTCAATAAGGTGATGTGTCCTGATGAACGCCCCCTGTTGTTTCAGCATGAGAAGTACAGCAGTCAGCTGCAGATGAACCTGAAATCTTCAGACGGGAAAAAAACAGAGCCGGAAGATCGAACAAGAGCCGAGAAGACGCCGAGTACCAAGAGCCTGACACAGGGTACAACACTAATACTGCAGGCAGTACTGCAGTACTACAGTACTCTACAGGCAGTACTGTAGTACTGTTTACTCTGAAGACAGTATTGCAGTACTGTTTACTCTGCATGCAGTACTGCAGTACTCTACAGACAGTATCTGAGTATAATCAATAAAAATATTTAAGTAAAGTACTTCCTCCCTTTGGACTCTCCATCCAATCAAAGCTTGGCTTTGTGAGGACAGCTTTCTATTGGTCAATGACACAAATTTGTGTGTGTGTGTGTGTGTGTGTGTATATATGTGTGTGTTACAGAGGCTCCGGTGTGCCGGCCCACACCTCTGTACGGTCAGCCGTCCTGGTGGGGAGAGGAGGATTATGGGAGTAAAGTTCACACGAACGACGAAGCTCACGCAGGTAAAAATATGTTTGATCACCTCTGAAATCTGAAGCCAGCCAGTTCAAATAGACAAATATACACACTGACTACATGTTAACATGTTAACAACATGCAATCACGTGTTGCTGACGTGTTTAACGTCACATATATATATGCGTATATTTGAACTGGCTTTCCATACAGCTTCAAGTGTGTCAGGTTAGACATTTAAATGTATTTCTTCAGCCTTACTGGGGACACAAAGAGGTTGTACTGTAGTATTAGTACTGTAGTACTGGAGTATTAGTACAGTAGTATTAGTACTGTAGTAGTAGTAGTAGTACTGCAGTAATGTCTGTGTTTGGTGTCTGTCAGAAGTACAGAAGGACGCTCCGTCCGTGGATCATCCGGACTTTTCTGGATCTCTTTCGGACTCCCAACAGAAGAGCGTCTTCCCTTCATACCACCGTGAACCGAGCTACTTCGAGATCCCCACCAAAGACTTTCAGCACCCTAAAACCTCGGGGGCGGAGCTTCATGAAATTCCCACCAAGGACACGGACACGCCGCCGCAGGCGCCGCCGTCCCCTCCCACCCCGACCCCGCCTGTTGTTCAGAGCCACGCCTCCTTTACCATCGAGTTCGACGACTGCATGCCCGGCAAGATCAAGATCAAAGACCACGTCACCAAGTTCTCCACCCGCCAGAGGAAACAACAGGCTCTGCCCACCAAGATCACAGCAGGCACGCCCGCTGAGGTGATGTCAGCAGAGAGCAAGGTGGCTGATTGGCTGGTCCACAGTGATGTCAGCATGATGAGGAGACGTCCAACATGTGAAGACGTTTACAGCACCAAGAGCGACCTCGCCATGAACATCAAGACCCTCAAAGGTTAGGACTTCATCCACACCGTGCTGTAATGTTAGACTGAAGACTAGACCAGAGACTAGAGACTAAAGACTAGAGACTAAAGACTAGAGACTAGAGGCTAGAGACTAAAGACTAGAGACTAAAGAATAAAGACTAAAGACTAGAGACTAGAGACTAGAGGCTAGAGACTAAAGACTAGAGACTAAAGAATAAAGACTAAAGACTAGAGACTAGAGACTAAAGACTAAAGACTAGAGACTAGAGACTAGAGACTAAAGAATAAAGACTAAAGACTAGAGACTAAAGAATAAAGAATAAAGAATAAAGACTAGAGACTAGAGACTAGAGGCTAGAGACTAAAGACTAGAGACTAAAGAATAAAGACTAAAGACTAGAGACTAGAGACCAAAGAATAAAGGATAAAGACTAGACTAAAGACTAGAGACTAAAGACTAGAGACTAAAGACTAAACTAAAGACTAAAGACTAGATATTAGAGACTAAAGACTAGAGACTAGAGACTAAGAACTGAAGACTAGACTAAAGACTAGATATTAGAGACTAAAGACTAGAGACCAGAGACTACAGACTATAGACTATAGACTAAAGAATAAAGACTAGAGACTAGAGACTAGAGGCTAGAGACTAAAGACTAGAGACTAAAGAATAAAGACTAAAGACTAGAGACTAGAGACTAAAGACTAGAGACTAAAGAATAAAGACTAAAGACTAGAGACTAAAGAATAAAGAATAAAGACTAGAGACTAAAGACTAGAGGCTAGAGACTAAAGACTAGAGACTAAAGACTAGAGGCTAGAGACTAAAGACTAGAGACTAGAGACCAAAGAATAAAGGATAAAGACTAGACTAAAGACTAGAGACTAAAGACTAGAGACTAAAGAATAAAGACTAGAGACTAGAGACTAAAGACTAGAGACTAAAGAATAAAGACTAGAGACTAGAGACTAAAGACTAGAGACTAGAGACTAAAGAATAAAGACTAGAGACTAAAGACTAGAGACTAAAGAATAAAGACTAGAGACTAAAGACTAGAGACTAGAGACTAGAGACTAAAGAATAAAGACTAGAGACTAAAGCGACCGTGCCATGAACATCAAGACCCTCAAAGGTTAGGACTTCATCCACACCGTGCTTTAATGTTAGACTGAAGACTAAAGACTTAAGACTGGACACTAGAGTAGCAAACTAATTTATATTGTAGCTGTCATGAATAGTGCAGGGCACTAGCGGGCGCAGCAGGAAGCTGCGTTTACCTACTGACAGGAAGTGTTTGAAAGAGCAGCAGAGCTTCAGGCTGGTTCATATCTTCTGAGTCATGGACGTTTGTTCTTGTTGTCAGGTCACCATCATGAGGACGGAACCCAGAGTGACTCGGAGGACCCGGTTCTCAAAGGACGGAGGAGTAAGTCCCACCACTCAGTCAAGTCTCATCACTCCGTCCAATCAGAGCAGTCTGAGGCGTCGCAGCAGACAGGTCAGCCGTCTGTTCCAACACAGACACTCCATCAACCACTGCAGCACTCTCCGCCCAGACTGGCTCTAGCCTCACCCGTGGTCCCGGAGCGGCCCCTGTCCCAGAGTCCTCCTCAGGCTCTGTCCCCCAGCACAGAAACACCGAAGCAGGGCCCCCCCGAGCACCTCACCCAGCAGGCCTTCATCATCGAATTCTTCGATGACAACCCGCGCAAAAAACGCTCGCAGTCCTTTACGCACAACCCCGCCCACGCCGACTCGTACTCCGCCCTGAAGGCCAAGCTGGAGCGGCGGAAAGGCGGTGAGAGGCCGGCGTCTGTGCACGGCCACATCCCTCCCACCCAGCAGGTGACGGTTCCTCTGAAGGGTCAGGGCCACGGCGGCCCCCAGAGGTCGAGCTCTCTGAAGAGGGAGAAGACTGAAGGGGAGGTGGCCTCCTCTGGTTCCTCCTCTCGCTCCTCCTCAGGTATCATCATCAGACCCTTCGGCAGCGTCGGGAAGAAGTCCAAGCTTGCTCAAGAGTTCGCTGCCGAATTCCTAAAGGATTCCAGTCAACAGGATTCCTCTTCAACCAGTGACAAGATGTCCCCTCCCCCGATGTCTGCACCACCGGTGATGGTGTCGCCTCCTCATGCACAAATTCCCTCCCCCCAAGAACCTCCAGCACCCTCCTCAGTCTCCTACCCCACCTCCCCCTTACAGCCTCCAGCAATCTCAAAGTCCTCCATCCTGAGCAATGCTGCTGACCAGACCACCTCTCCGGTCCACTCCTCTGGGCCTCCCGCGCCCCCCATGATGCCCTTGGGCATCCGTGCTGCAGACCCCAAATGTTCCCAGAGGATGATGAGGAACGAGGAGGACGACAGCCTGAGTGACGCGGGGACCTACACCATTGAGACAGAGTCACAGGACAAAGAGGTGGAGGAGGCCCGCAACATGATCGATCAGGTGAACTCACAGTGACCACATGGTTAGACCCTGAGTGATGCAGCACAGATTACAGAGTGACGTAGCACAGATTACAGAGTGACGCAGCACAGATTATCATGTGACGCAGCACAGATTACCATGTGATGCAGCACAGATTATCACGTGACGCAGCACAGATTACCAAGTGACGCAGCACAGATTATCATGTGACACAGCACAGATTACCAAGTGATGCAGCACAGATTATCATGTGACGCAGCACAGAGTACAGAGTGACGAAGCACAGATTACCATGTGACGCAGCACAGATTACAGTGACGGAGCAAAGATTACCAAGTGACGCAGCTCATATTACAGACTGACACAGCACAGATTACAATGTGACACAGCACAGATTACCATGTGACGCAGCACAGGTTACAGAGTGACGTAGCACAGATTATCACGTGACGCAGCACAGATTACCAAGTGACGCAGCACAGATTATCCTGTGACGCAGCACATATTACAGAGTGACGCAGCACAGATTACCATGTGACGCAGCACAGATTACAGAGTGAAAGAGCATAGATTATCATGTGACGCAGCACAGATTACCATGTGACGCAGCACAGATTACCAAGTGACGAAGCACAGATTACCATGTGACGCAGCACAGATTACAGAGTGACGGAGCACAGATTACCATGTGACGCAGCACAGATTACAGAGTGACGGAGCACAGATTACCATGTGACGCAGCACAGATTATCATGTGACGCAGCACAGATTACAGAGTGACGCAGCTCATATTACAGACTGACACAGCACAGATTACAATGTGACACAGCACAGATTACCATGTGACGCAGCACAGATTACAGAGTGACGTAGCACAGATTATCACGTGACGCAGCACAGATTATCACGTGACGCAGCACAGATTATCATGTGACGCAGCACAGATTACAGAGTGACGGAGCACAGATTACCATGTGACGCAGCACAGATTACAGAGTGAAAGAGCATAGATTATCATGTGACGCAGCACAGATTACCAAGTGACGCAGCACGGATTATCACGTGACGCAGCACAGATTATCATGTGACCGGCACAGATTACCAAGTGACGCAGCACAGATTACCAAGTGATGCAGCACAGATTACCAAGTGATGCAGCACAGATTACCAAGTGACGCAGCACAGAGTACAGAGTGACGAAGCACAGATTACCATGTGGCGCAGCACAGATTACAGAGTGACGAAGCACAGATTACCATGTGACGCAGCACAGATTACAGAGTGACGGAGCACAGATTACCACGTGATGCAGCACAGATTACAGAGTGACAGAGCACAGATTACCATGTGACGCAGCACAGAGTACAGAGTGACGAAGCACAGATTACCATGTGATGCAGCACAGATTATAGAGTGACAGAGCACAGATTACCATGTGACACAGCACAGATTACAGAGTGACGGAGCACAGATTACCATGTGACGCAGCACAGATTACAGAGTGACAGAGCACAGATTACCATGTGACACAGCACAGATTACAGAGTGACACAGCACAGATTACAGAGTGACGCAGCACAGATTACCACGTGATGCAGCACAGATTACCATGTGACACAGCACAGATTACAGAGTGACGCAGCACAGATTACAGAGCAGTGGAAGTGTTTTTAAATAAAGTTGCTTCAGGGTTGCATGAAACCTCTTGTCCTTGTTGCTCCTTCCTGTTGCTGTGATCCTGCCCGCCCTCCTCATGCATGCCCTGTGCTCTGACAGGTGTTTGGTGTCCTCGACTCTCCAGAGTACAGTGGTGTGAATACAGGAGTGTATAGACCTGTAATAGATGATGGCAAGGATGAGCAAGCTAACCTGCCTAGCGATGGTAGCACTGAGGACCCGTTGCATGGCTTTATCCCAGCTGCTATCAGCGGCCCCCCAACAGGCCCCATACAGGTAAAGAACTGAACCAGAACCTGAATCTCACCTGTGTAGCATGAGATCCCAGTGCATGCAGGTTGTTGTTCATCCCTCTCTCTCTCTCCTATGACATATTTTACTCTGTCAGGTCCTGTCGGACTCTTTGGTTCCACGTTTCTGTTGTCTTGTAATGTCGTTCTTTTTGTTCTGTTGACCAGGTTCCACCTGCTCACCCAGCCGGCCTGGAAGGACCCAAATGGGTTTCCCGTTGGGCGAGTCTGGCAGACAGCTATGCTGAACCTGGTTCCACTCCACCTCAAGGAGAATGTCTAGAAGGTGCCATTAAAGTTCTGTCTGTGCAAACAGGCATCAAACCCACACACATGTTCACCTCGTATTGACCTACGATCAGTGTCTGGGCTGTGACATCGGATCACATCTCTGTATCTACACCTGATTTAATAATGGCTGTGTGCACCTGAATTCACCTTATGTGACAGTTAACCTGACGCAGATCACATGACCAGAGTTTAGTGACGTGCAAAATAGTAATAATAATAATAACAGGCAGAGAAACAGATGGAAGAGGTGAGGTAGTCCATCTTTACAGTGTCCATGGATGCAGAGTCATTCTCTCCATCATGTAAACATGTTTCAGTCTTTGGTTGGTGGTTTGACATCCATCAGTTCACTCTGACCTTTTCTTTCCTACTAACAAAAGAATCCTAAAGTATGTAAGTTTGTATCACTGATCTCCATTAAACAGGTCTTTGGGTATGAACATCCACCTCCAAGATAATATCAGTTTCTTTTTTAACATTGTCCCAAAACTTCTGAATTTTTGAACAGTCCCAAAAAATGTGCGTGGTATTGCCAACATAATGCCACATTCAGGTTTTCACATATGAAGAGATGGTAAAGGGGTTAGTGCTTTTGTTTTGGGGACGTCAGTTGAAACATTTTTTTTGGAATATATAGTAAAAACTTAAGTTGATTGAGATAACTTTGATTGTTTTTGTAGATTTGCGCTTCATGAGCCGATCGATGGGAAATTACTACGATAACTCTGAGTCGGAGTCCAGCCACAGCTCCAGGACCAGAAGGCTGCTGCCTCAGGTGCCTCCAGAAAAGCTGGACAGCGTTCCTCCGAGTATCTTGATTCGCCATGAACCGTACCAAGGCCAGGAACCTCTGGACCGATTCTCGGGTCCTCCCCGTCCACAGGACTCCACCCAGTGCCTGTCCGTTCAGGATGATGTGGACCCAGACAGTCTGAGTGATGCCAGCCGCTCAGATGATGGACCCGTTCTGGAGAGAACAAACAAGAATCAGGCCAGGACTGGATCTGTGTCTCCAGTTGCCGCTGGTCACCAGTTCAAGGTTCCGGAGAAAGTGTCTCCCTCCACCAAATCCACCTCCTTCTACATTGGTTCGGAAGACAGTCCAGGCAAACCTGACCGGAGCCCAGTACAGTCTGAGAGGACACGCGACACCCCAGCAAAAACTCCCCCAACTACTGTCCTGATCCGACACCTGAGTGGACACGAACCCAGGAGGACAGGTGTTAAACCCAACAGCTCTGCTCCAAACCTGCAAATGCAGGACAAGGACTCAGTCCCCACTAAAGATGGCTGCACGTCATCTATTGTCCGGCAGGAGAGCTTCACCAAAGACCGGCCCAGCGACACTGTCCAGATGAAGAAACTTCCTCACATCTCCAGCCACCCGTCCATCAGAGATATGGAGCAGAGGAGGGAGAACATCCAGGACACGCATTCTTTCCTTCAGGAGGCAGAAGGAACTCTGTCTTCTCTGGACACCAAGTTTCCCTCATCTGGCTCCGGTCGCAGTTCAAAGAAAGGAGGCTCCTCCACCCACATGGATGACTCTCTTTCTGGGGAGTCAGACGTGGACACAGCGAGCACTGTGAGCCAGGTGAGTAGCAAAAACGTTCCAGTCAGCGCTGCTTCTAAAAAGCGTCCTGCCATCAGCAGCCTTCAGAAGGAAAAGTCCTCTTCCAGCCCGTCCATCCAGGAGAAGGGACGTCAACTTACTGCCCGCGAACGTCTCTCTGAGAAACGCCGAAACCAGGTGACAACAGACGCATCGAGCAAGGCGGAGGCAGCCAAGCGCTTCCAGATGCGCCGCAGTGCGGGCAACCGCGGATCTCTGGACCTGTCAGAGGGTCAGCAAGGTTCTGGTTCACACTGGACTGAAACAACATCGTCTGACCATGAAGTTTCCCGTCCGTCTGGCCGTAGCAAAAAACTCATCACTCCCCTTCAGAAAGAAGACAATGGGAAGACGCCCAAGACGGCATCACAGCAGGTCCTGACACGCTCCAACAGCCTGTCAGCGCCACGCCCAACCCGGGCATCCATGCTTCGTCGAGCACGGCTGGGCGAGGCCTCAGATAATGAAGGTGCTGAGACTGATCGTGGTTCCCAGAACTCCGACCACATCACTGCACCGTCCAAAGTGTCCGCCGAGGGGAAGAAGCTGTCCCGGCTGGACATCTTAGCAATGCCTAGGAAGAGAACCGGCTCCTTCACAGCTCCCAGCGACAACGAGACCTCCTCCACAGGCCGGTCTGGGTTCTCTAACCGGAACTCTGAGTCTGCTGTCACCACCAGGAAGACATCTGTTGGCGATGCCCGCCAGGCGGCTACCAAAGGGGGTGGGGCTCTGGGGAAGCAACCACTGACCCGTACCCGGTCTAGCGGAGCCAAGTACCCCAGCACCAGTGAGTCCTGGCTAGATATGTGTTTTTAATATTCACACAAGTGAGGGCAGTTTAGAGTTACTCGTTAATCTGCATGAGAGGAACGTCTGTCCAATGAAGAAGTCTGATATTGACTAGTCTGGTTTCAAGGGCCCAGGTGGTTTGTTTCAGCCCATCTGTCATCTTTGATGTGAAGCTATATTCAAAAATATCCTAACCCTTACATTAACACTAATATTAGCAGACAGCATCTAACAAACTGAGCTAACAAACTCTGTTAGTTTATTTATCGTGTTGATTTAAGAGTAACACACACCTGTGAGTCTGAAGCTCTCTGATTGGATGTTCCTTGCAGCAGTGCTCTCTGGGACTTGGAGTTGTTTTGGACGCTGTCTTAATGAAGTTAAATGTGTCTTTGATGGTTGTTGGTGCAGGCACCAGCTGACAGAACAGATGCTTCAGGACATACTGATGCCTGATCCATAACGTGAATCTGGATTTGAATATTTTCAGGTTCCCGTCGCAGACAGAAGGGCTCAGACTTCTCTTCCTCCTCTGAAGAAGAATACGAGATGAATGCCGGGACTCCAAAAACCAAACGCTCCTCCCATCCCGCTACGTCCGCCCAGACTCCAAGGGGCCACCGGACAGCTGCCACGCGATCCAAGTCTGTCTCTGTGGAGACGGAGGAGGACGAAGACCAGAACGAGGTGGACCCCTATCAGAACTGGTCAACGCACAGCGCCGAGATCGCAAAGTAAAAAACAGAGTAACCAAACCTGAGATCTGTCCCTTTACTGTTGGTTGGTCTTTGTTTCTATCCAAACCTTCATGTTTGTGTTTGCAGGCTCAGTCAGGACCTGGCCAAAGATCTGGCCATCCTGGCCAAAGAAATCCATGACGTTGCCGGGGACGGAGACTCGCCAAGCTCCGGGATGGGCACCACCACCTCACCCACCTCGCTACCCAACACGCCGGCCTCCACCATTTCTGCCAGGGAGGAGGTGGGAAACGCTGCAAACTGCCAAACATCCACCACAGCCATCATACCAACCACAGCTTCAGAAACTGGGAACACACTCATAGCCGTGGTTCTGACAGTGATTTGTCCATGACCAATGATTTTGAAAACGGTCTGTAATGGTTGGTGTCAGATTAAAAATCTCCTTCATGGTTCGCATCATGATTTTAAGGTTCCTTCAGTGTGTTCCCAGTTTAGAAACATTTGTTTGATGCATCAGGTCTTGTTTTTGTAGTTTGGTTTATCGTCTATGAGTCTGAAAACATCAGAAGTGTGTCAGGAGGAAAAGTCCAGAGTCCTGCAGTCGAATTTCAGGTTGCAGGTCGATTGACATCACGCTTTGGATTCTCATGATTCATTTCTCTGTTCTGCTGCACAGGGGCCATCTTATCCATACTTACGTGGGGTTCGACCATCTCAGGTGTCTGATTCTGACTCATCACTCCTCCTGGTTCCCCTCCTCCACCATCCTGCCCCTCCCATCATTGATCCAAACACTCCCCTCTCACCAGTGTTGGATTGTTCTGAAGCACATTTGATATTTTCATTTTGAGACTTTGTCTGATCACATGGTCCGGTTATTAACGAGAAAACTACGGAGCTAGCACAAAACAAATCCAAGCTGGTCTTCAGGGTAAAGGTGTACCAGAATCTGCCTCAGCCTCTACCTGAACCTCTACCTGAAGCTCTGCCTCAACCTCTACCTCAGCTTTTACCTCAATCTCTACCTCAGCCTTTACCTCAACCTCTACCTGAACCTCTACCTGAACCTCTACCTCAACCTTTACCTGAACCTCTACCTGAACCTCTACCTCAACCTTTACCTGAACCTCTACCTGAACCTCTACCTCAGCCTCTACCTCAGCCTCTACCTCAGCCTCTACCTCAACCTCTACCTGAACCTCACTCTTTATAATATTATTTACAGAGACTCGACAACAAGAGAGGCAGAAAAATCGAGCAGAACCCGGTTGATGGTGGGTCGACATCTGCAAAGACTGGATTAGATTGGACTCTACCCAAACCCAAAATATCCTGCTTTACCTGACCCAACATCAGCTTACTGCAACCTGGGTTACTTACCTGTCCCAGGTCTACCTGTCCAAGGTGTAGCTTAGTCTACCTGACCCACCCTGCCCTGTAATATCTGTCATGACCCAGTACCGTCTATGAAAGTAATCAGATTACTGTTTTTGGTTCTGGCTGAAGAGTTTGTTTTGTGTTTGCTCAGCAGTTTTACCATTCACTTCCTGTCCCTGCACATGAATGAACTGGTTTTGCTGGTCATGGGACAGTTCATGGAGCTGTAGCTGGTGACCAGTAGGACCCTCCTGTTGTTGTGAACACGCTGTATCCCAGCAGTACTAAAATTCACTGCATACACTGCCCTCCACCATCGCAGCTGCATGTTGACTTGGTGCATGCGTTCACGGAGCACCGCCATGACCGGCTGCTTGTTGGTTTGATAACAAATATTCAGTGGTTGGATCACCGGAGTCAGACTCCCTCTACTCTCTTTCCAGCTGGTCCAACATATCCCTGAGGCCAGTTTAAACTACCAGAAGGTTCCTCCAGGTTCTGCTGCAGTCTTGGACCTGGACGCAAACATGAATGAGCCGGAGCCCGGTTCTAAGCAACGCCGTCCGTGGAACCGCGAAGAGGTCACTGTCGAATCCCACTGAGGCTACGTTCACACTGCAGCTCAGTGTGTCCCAATCTGAAGTCTACCTCTGTAACGTGACTCAGTCAGTGTGTCACATTTCTATCTGGATGGTGTGGACAGAGGCCTGCACATCATAAATGATCATTAAAGTCTGAACGAATCAAACGTTTAGTGAAAACTGGCTGATGTGTTCGTTAACTGCCTGACTTGGTGGAAAGCAGCAGTGTTCCTAGGTGTCTACTTCTACCTGTTAGTGCAGTATTTCACCAAGTCTCCGACCTGCAGGTGAGCGTCACTCTATGGTGTGACTTAAAGTCCAACCTGCTGGCACCAGTTTGTCCTCAGGGTGGAGCTAGAGGAGTGTAATGGGAGCCTGATTGGAGATCTGACAGCAGTTGTTGCTTCTGGACCAATGAGCTGGCTGAGAGTCAGACTGTCAAACAAACAAACAAACAAACAAAGACACTGAATTTCAGACACGAGCCTGCACTGTGAACATATCCTGAATTCAGACTGCAGCTGCTGCAGTTAGTTTTGGTGTGCTGGGAAATCAGGATGTTAAGTTGCTGTCCATGTCGGTGCTGATGCTGATGACTTTCTCTGGTTCTTTCAGGTGATTTTGGACAACCTGATGCTGAATCCAGTGTCTCAGCTGTCTCAGGCCATTCGGGAGAACACCGAGCAGCTGGCCGAGAAAATGAAGTAAGGAAGCTCGTCGTGACACTCACACTGTAATTACTGCAGCTCTGTGCTTCAGAGGTCTTCAGACAAACCTGTGAAGTGAGCCCAGGTGTGTGCAGTCATCAGTATGAAAACTGCATTTACAACAAAGTGTTAAATTGAAGTTTATCATAGACGTTTTACCTACGATAACTTTCACCTCTGACCTTGGTGATGGAGACTCCTCACAGATGAAGACGGTCCAGGTTTTTGGGGGTTTGCTTCATGCAGTCACACCCGTTTGTGTTAGTACTAACCCTGCAGTGTGTTTGTCCGTCCTCAGGGTTCTGTTCCAGAACAAAGCAGAGGTCTGGGAGGAGATCGAGGCAAAGATCAACGCTGAGAATGAAGTCCCCATCCTGAAAACCTCCAACAAGGTTCTTCTGCAAACTGTTTAATCCTCATAAATTATCTGATGATCTGATGTGAGTGCAGCTTCAACTCTCTGTGTCATGTTTCAGGAAATTACCTCCATTTTAAAAGAGCTGAGACGAGTCCAGAGGCAGCTTGAAGGTACGAGCAGATTCAGTATTCAATTCACAACCATTATCAAACCAATAACTAACATTCAGACAACCTTATCACACTTAACAGTTACCTAGAGTTTCTGTAGCATTGACAATATTCTGATAATATTAAACATGTTTGATTTTATCTGAACGTCAAGACGACAAACAGTCTGATGTTTCCAGCAGAGACGTCAGCAGACTTACTTCACTGGTTCATACGTGATACAAAGCAGCTAGAGTTCAGGAAGTGTTGATGTGTTGCTTGGCAACAGTGCTGATGATGTCATATTTCTTTCATATTCAGTCTAACAATACTGAAATCCTGTTGTTCTTGCCGTAGTCATAAACACCATCGTGGAGCCCGGTGGGAGCCTCCAGGCTACAGCCGCCGGGTCGTCGTCTCTCGGTCAGACTCGACCGTCCTCGAAGGAGAAGAAACCCGCCAGCAAACCCCGTGGCACCCACCCGACCGCAAACGCCAATGAAAGCACCAAAAGACCACCTCGTGGACCCGACGGGGCCCACTACATGGCCTGAACAGGCCACCGTAGCACTTCTGGATAGTAACTGTGTATCCACACCGCCCTGCTTATGATCAGCCTGATGGTTAGTGGCTGTAGGCTCAGAGATCAGACCTGGCTGTAGTCCTTATCAGTAATGATGCTTCTACATAGATCTGTGAGCCAATCCAAAGAGTCAGACAGCGGAATAACGTCCTCTGTTCACGGTCTCCTCAGTGTCCCACAATTCAGTGCAGGCCACTTACATCGCTGCTGTGTCCCACTTCCATACTACATACAGTACCAACAGTACACAGTGTGTGCACTGGTGTGGACATGGTTTGAAGTTTGAAGAGTCTCCTCATCATTCAGGAGCTCGTCTCGATGGTCCGGTTCAGAAAGTAGGACAGCAGAACTCATCTGCTGGTCCAACAGGCTTGGTGACCACGACTGCTTGTGTTGTCAGTTTCCTTCTGTAAGGCCGGGCTGACAGCAGGTCGAAGCTCCTCATCAACACAAGTCTTCAGGTTGCAGTAACATTGCCCAGACCAGGGACACTGTGGCCTCTTCCTGGAGCCAGTCCAGGTTAGATGTAGAGAGGTTAGATCCCACTGGCCCGATCAGGCCCAGCTCAAAGAAGCAACCTGGAACCACCACAGAGGTCAGTTACCTTTAAGTTAAGAGACCAAAGACTTCAGCAGAACCAGTCCTGATGGTACCACCAAGCTGATAACTTCTTCTTTGGTGTCGGGTCGATGAATCCACAGATTGTGGTGATTGACACACTGTGGGACAAAGCGTCCATCACTGTAGTCCACGTACTGTGTGTAGTAATGAAGTGGGACTCGGTTAATCAGGTCTTGAGGGGCCGTGGGACACCGAGCGAGCTGCAGCCGAGGTTCTTGTGCTGGGGGTGTGGATGCACTGACACTGTCTTTGTCTTTGAGTCAGTAAGAACAAATGTGAAACTGTAACAATGTAGAACTGCTTTTCCGTCGCACAAGCCGAACAAAATATCGTCAAAAAGCAGCTCGCGCCGCCGTAGTGCGTGGATGACGTATCCACGACCTTTATGCTTTGATCATCTGTTGTGCCGTGGAACAGATGATAGATTGTCTCTTTTCTGTCCATGTTTATGAAGAGAACGTCGTCAAACGTCGTCATAACGCCGTCAGACAGGAAACACTAAACTCAAAGATGTACCGCTCTCTCTGACTGAATGTTCTGCTGCCATCTCGCTGTGATTGTGCGAAAGCTGTTAAACTGCTTCTGAATGTTGTGAGTGCTGAGTGTGTGTTGACCCGAACAGCTGATCTAATGTGAGACGTCCTGCTGGTCCTTAAGCACATCATGACAATCTGCTCTCTGACATGTTGACTGACTCACAAAGCACAAAGCTTGGGTTCAGTCTGAGATGATGCTGATGAAATGATGACGTCAGTTAAAGGAGCAATATGTAACGTTACCTGTAACACTGACACCTGCACCTGCTTACACAGGTTCAACACACCTTCACAAGCATGACATCATCAAACAGCTGATGGTCGGGGTGTCATTTAGCTCAAATGGTAGAGCATCCGCCCCATATACAAAGGCTCAGTCCTTGCCGCAGCAGCCCAGGGTTCGAATCCGACCTGCGGCCATTTGCTGCATGTCGTTCCCCATCTCTCTCTCTCTCTCCCCACATTCCTGTCACTCTTCGGCTGTCTCTGTACAATCAAAGCTTGAAAAGGCAAAAAAAAAATCTAAAAAAAAAAAAGAAGAAACAGCTGATGGTGATCACACCACGGATCAGACCGGACAAAATATAAACAGAACATTTGTGTTTTGTCCGGTCTGATCTGTGTGCCATGGAACAGATGATAGATAGGGTAAATGACATGTCACATGTTAAATGTGTCACACGTGTTCTTAGCTACATATTGTTCCTTTAATAATAACACAAAAGGAAACGTTGTCTCTGCATTATGAATGAAGCTTTCTTTGGGTCTGTTGAGTCTGACTGAGCTTCCTGTAAAGAGTGCCACGTCCAGAGCTTTCAACACGTTTCACATGACATTCACAGATCAGCTGTCACAGCTGGAGGTCATGTATAAAGCGTCTTCTCGTTGTGGGATGTGGGTTGCGAGCTGAGTTGAGATTGAGCTTGATTGTTTTCGACCTTCAGATTTCTTGTAAAAATCTTCCTCATTAGCCTGAACGTGCTTCAAAAGTCCATTTAGAAAAAGTGCTTTATGAATAAAGTATTTAACCACCTGCTCGGCAAACGGTGGGAGATTCAAGTGTGTGTGCGAGTGTTCAAGTCCCGCCGTCGTCGCTTTGTTTCACTTCCTTCATGTGTTCAACAGCCACGGCCTCATTGTACAGATTATTATTATTCATGTTTCAGATGGATCCGTCCCCTCACAGATCGCTCCACAACGTGCTTAGCTTAGCTTAGCTTAGCACAAAGACTGGGCACAGGGGGAAACTGTTACATCACAAGAGAAAAAAACACCTATGCTGTGACTCAGTTCAGATCCTTCTGTTAGTACTCTTCTATGTAGTACTCTATGTATTACTCTATGTACTGTATGTCAGCCTGTGAAGCTAACTTTAGCATAGCAGCTAAACAGTCAGGTGTGTATGATCGTCATGACGTTCTCTGTACTGTAAATATATGAACGATTTCTGTAGAAAAGTTTCTCGTTTAGAATAATTAATAATAATAATTTAAATACTGATTAGAAGTGTTGTGTTGGGACTTTAGAGACGATCCTGCTCGGCTAACAGTTTCCCCCTTTTACCTTTATGCTAAGCTAGGCTAAAATCTGTAGTGGACAGCCGGAGATGAAGGTGAACGGTGATTGGCTGGAGAAACAGGATGTTTTAGACTTTTATTTTGTAAAGTGCATGTTTCCTGTAGTTTGAGGCAAGTTCACCAAATGTGCACTTTTGAGATTCTTTGGGCTTTTATTTTGACAGTCGTGGTGTTTTCCTGCTCTGCAGCCATTCAGAATGTATCGACTCATCACCTGCCTACAGCACAAACCTGATTGGCCGTTGCTGTGATGATGTAACTGCTGCTGCTCCAGGTGATGCAGGTGTTTTGTTACAGTGCATGAAAGACAAATCAAAGCAAACTGTTCGTACTTCCTGTCTGCAGACCGCAGTGTTTCTACAAACGTCCTCATTGGTTCACTTCAGATGATTGACAGACGTCTGGACGCTCACCTGTTCATCAACAGATTTATTTGTAATAAACTGATTTCATGATTTCATGATTTTATGTCACTGGTGGTTCATTCAGACAGACAGACAGACAGAGCAACAACAATAATAATAATAAATGATCATGTATCAATTACATAATAATAATAGTATCATATGAAAGATGTGAATATTTGTTTGTAAATATAAAATATTTAATTGTATTTGATAACAAACTTACAGTCTGATAATTAACACTCGATAATCATCTTTAAATATTTTAAATCTAAACTAACAAATGTAAAACTCAATGTGAACTGTCCAAAACCAAAGCATGGATCAGCTCACCCACCTCACTACACCTGGAACACCTGGAGCACCTGGAGTGGAACATCTGGATTAGGAGCGTGACGACTGATGGAGAAATAATAATATAAATAAATGAAATAAAAAGATTTAATTTGACTTTATTTCATTGATCAGATGAATTCAAACATTCAGGCCTGGACAAACAGGTTCCCAGGAGTTCTTTAAAGGCCTTTAGGGGTTCCTAAGAGGTTTTCAAGGGTTCCTGCCAGAATACCTGGATCAGACTCCAGGAGGCTTCAAGGGTCCTTAAGGTAGAGAGGTTCCCCACAGACCTCTTCATCAAGAAGCCCTGCGTCTGCTTGGTCAGGGGTTCAGGTGATCTTGAGAAGGTTCAAAGGTTCCCTCTGAGGTGACCTTGAAGAGGTTTGGTTCTTCTCAGAGTTTACTGGGAGTGTTTAAAGGTTTTTTAGAGGTTCCTTTCAGGGTCCACAAGTTCTCAGACTTTATTCTGAAGGTTTCAGCCGTTTCTAACAGTTCAATAAGAAAAACTCTTGACTGGGTTCTATGACAGGTCCGGGGGTTTTTCACAAGGTTCCAGGGTTGGTGACAGTTTCAAAGTTTCCTTAAAATGTGTCCAGTGTTCTTTGGAGGCCGTGAACGATTGGACAGGTGAGATGAGGTCAGGTAGATAAAGCTTTGGACACTCCTGGATTATTTAACACTGCAGGCTAACAGCAGTGTTACACAGTAGTACACAGTAGTACACAATAGTACACACAGTAGTACACAATTGTACACACAGTGATGTAAATAAACACATTTGAAGGTGTTTGTAACAGAATTCAGAACCATCAGTCAGCAGCTTCAACAAACATTAAAGTAAAGAGCACATGATGATGAAGATGATGATGAGGAGGAGGTGAAGAGGAGGAGGACGAGTTGCTGGCGGAGCTCCAACTGAAAGTGAAAGTAAAACCTTCAGACACTCCCGGACTCTCGATCCGTTCAGACATCAGCTTCAGCATCAGCTGGTCCCCCTTCTTAAACCACTGCAGGTTTTGGTTGAAGTGGATCGTGGTCCTGGTTCTGATCCTGGTTCTGGTCCTGATGATGAAGTGCTGTTTCTTCCTTTCCAGAAGGACGCGGCAGGATGACTCAGGTGATGAAGATTCTCTTATTCAGTCTGATTACAGCAGAGGAAGAGGAGGGTGATGTGATCACTGTGAGCTGCTGTCCACTGGGGGGCGCTGCAGACCACATCAGACTACATCAGACTACGTCAGAACTCTAGTCTTTATTGTATTTATATTTGTCGTTTTAAATCGTATCATTAATAATGAATAAAATGTCATTAATATTTAATATTATTTGATATTTAATTAAACAGACAGACAGACAGACAGGTTAACAGACAGACAGACAGGTTGATAGACAGACAGGTGGCTCCACCTCGTCATGAGTCTAACTCCGCCCCTCCTGCGGGCTGCTCCGTCACAGAACCGAAGGAGCAATGAACGGTAGGACCGAGCTTCTTTAATGTTTGTCTTTTATTGTGAAGGGGGATTTATTTCCGCTCAGATCGACGGGCAGAGACGACCCGGATCGATTACTGACCAGACATTAAACGTCCTAAACGAAGTGACGCGTTCAGTGCTCTGTCGGCTCTTCATGAATAATTAATTACTCACAGACGTGTCTGATGCTGTGACGGAAGTGACATCATTTAAAATGTTAAAGGTCTCTGAAGAAGTTTAGATCGATCATGTCTGTTTAGATCTGATGAATAATCAAAGAGGGTTTATCTGTCAACAGACCAGTCAATGATCTGAAGTTCTCAGCAGAACCCTGGTTCTCTGACCATGTTGAATCTTCAGCAGGAGGAACCAAGCAGAACCAAGAAGGAGAGAAGAAGAGACTGCTGAAACTCAAGAACCCTGTAAAGCTCTGGAAGAACCACAGACAACAGAACACCACCTGCACTGCAGGTCAGAGCCAACAGAACATCACTAGAACCAACAAAACATTTCTAGAACCAACAGAACATCACTAGAACTAACAGAGCATCACTAGAACCATCAACATATCAGGTCAGAGTGTGTCAGAACATACTGTCAATAGAACAATAAAATTCAAGTAGAACATAGAGCCCACTCTATAGATCAGATAGAACCAGCTGAACACCAATATAACCTCATATAGAAGTAGGAGAACCTCAGCTAAAGCAATTTTAACTAGTAGCACCAGGATCTCAGGAGAACCAACATAATATCAGCTAGAACAAACAGAGCATTTGTTACCTGGATCAACAGAACCACACCACCTTGTTGGTCAGAACAAACAGAACCTTAAATAGAACAATCATAGTCTCAACTGGAACCAATAAATATCTGCTAGACTTCAGAAAGCACCCTGCAGATCAGCAGAACTTTATTTAGAGCCAACATGAGCTCAGATTGAACTTCATGTTATCCAGGAGTTAATTTCCTGGAAATGGTTCTGTTTAGAACCCTGAAGACTGACAAAATTCATCACAGACACACCAGAACACCAGGCAGTGTGAAACTGGTCTGGGACAAACCCATTGATCTGTGAGTACAATCAATGGATCAGTGACTGGACCGGTCCATGTCCACATGGCCCAGGTCTGAGTCCACAAGGTCCAGGTCTGAGTCCACATGGTCCAGGTCTGAGTCCACATGGCCCAGGTCTGAGTCCACAAGGTCCAGGTCTGAGTCCACAACGTCCAGGTCTGAGTCCACATGGTCCAGGTTTGAGCAGGTGTTGTCTGGCCCGTGATGATGAATGATGAACCATTTTTTATTCGACTCGTGTTTCTTTTATATTTTGTGTCTTTAAACTCTAGAACCTTCAGCCTCCAGGTGTTTGAACTTCTTCTTTACCTTGTGGTGTTTGCAGAGGATGTGTTGGACAGTGGGGAGGCGGTGCAGAAGGAGAATGAGGAGCAGCTGGAGGAGGTCAGCAGGAGGCTAATCATCAGGGAGGAGCAGCTGTTCAGTCAGGACTCCCCTAATGAGGAGGAGGAGGACCAGCTGCAGAGAGACTTCGAGGCTCTCAGACTGCAGATAAGGATGGCTGTCCAGAACACCTTCACCTCCGCGGCACAGCTGGAGGTGCTGAGGAGCGCTGCGGCCTCCATCCAGCAACTGGAGGAGCAGGACCTGCGCTGGATGGGGTGTGTGGAGGGCCGAGTCCCAGGGTGGCGTCCCCAGAAGTGTCTCAGCGCTCACAACAGTCTGCTGCAGAGCATGGTGGAATCCAGACTGATGAAGACCGCAGAGGGGGACCAGAGTGGACCTGATGGACTGTCTTCAGACCTGAAGAGGGAGGTGAGTTCAGAACCTTGCCCAGTGGCCTGTGCAGGTGTGTCATATTGAGAACTTGTGTTACTGATCCACTTGTCCAGGTGTGTCGTTTGGGGATCTGCGTGAAGGAGGACCTGCTGCTGGTGGTCAGGATGGTGAAGGACTGTTACCCTCCTCAGATAGACATCCTGAACCTGTATGCTGGACTGTACCATCAGAGCTTCTCGGCTCGGCTGACTGAACTCACTGGTTCTGGACTGGAGACCGATGACTGCCGCTACCTGCTGCTCTGGATCAACCACTATTACCCACAGTGAGTCTTTACCTGAACCATCATCCCTGATACCTGTAGATGTGATCATCCTGTTATGGATCATCACATTTATTGAGGTCAGTCAGGATGAGGTTCAGGTTCAGGTGCAGGGCACCATCTGTTATGAATGGCTGCAGTAATTCAGAGATCTGGACCCAGTTTCAGGTGCAAAGTCATTGTCTCCTTCTGCAGTGAAATATTAAACCATGAAGATCTGAAGGGAAAGATAAACACGGCCTCTCTAGGTTCTCTGCTGCTGGAGGACCGTCTGGACCAACTGGAGGACCAGTACCTGACCCACAAAGAGGTAAAAACCAGCAGACTCATGGGAACTGGTGTCAGCTGGTCTGGTCTATATCGTTTCTACATGTTGATGCAGTAAAATGCTGTCAAACATTTCTTCTTTCAGGATACAGTGAAGTTGTGGCTGAACACAGCGCTGAAGAAAGAAGAGGAGAGCTGGCTGAGCGGCAAGAAACCTGAACTCATTGACCAATACTGCTTCAGTCCACTGGCTATAGAAGTCATACAGGTGAGATACAGTCAGTACAGGTGAGACACACTCAGTACAGGTGAGACGCCTGTTATACAGGTAGGTAGTAAACAGGTGTGCAGCAGGTTCACTCTTGAGGTTCACCTAGTCGTGGATATTTGATGGTTTTGTGTTTCCAGGTGATAGATGGCTCCCTCACTGAGTTCAGCTGTGTGATCAGAGACCAGAGTAAAGCTCAGAGGATCACAGTTCACCTGGAGAGCTTCCTCGGCAGGTAGACCACGCCCACTGAGCACATGAATATTAATGATGCAGGTGTCTGTGTAAAATGAATTCTGTGTTTCAGCTATAAGAAGTGTGTGGAGGAGTTTGTGAAGGGAGACCATAGTAACATCCGCTCAGTCGTCAAAGCTCACCTGGTCTGTGAGGAACAGTTCAGGTACGACACACCTGGAGGCACATGTAGTTTTATTTGACCTTAAACAGCTCTGTAATATCATGTCCTGAAGCATTGTGGGAAGGCAGGGTCATGTCTAGATGGTAACAGAAGTCAGGTGACGTTAAGGTGACTCCATCAGGGGAGTAGTGACACAAATTTAACGAAATATGAACAGTTGTGGAAACCTGCAGCACCGACACGTCCTCTCCTGACCGAGCTTCAAACTGCAGACTGTGCTGTCGGATTACTCTGAACAGTCTGCAACTTCGACTCCAGGGTTACCATCGAGAAACAACCTGGAGGGAAGGTGAGGACTGTGTTTTCCTGCTCTGCTGCTGATTGGTTCTCTGTGGCTGTCCTCAGGGATTACATCACAGGTCAAACAGGAAGTCTGTCTGAGCAGCAGAGACGTCGCTGTTTGGAGACTCTGTCCGCTCTGTGGGATTGTGGATGCCGATGTTTCATCAATCCAATTTACATCAAGCTGAAGGTACAAATCCTGTGTGTACTGATGTGTGTACTGATGGTACTGCAGTAACTGTAAAGAACCTGTTTTAAATGGTTCTCGTTCTGGTTTTAAATCAAAGGTTCTGTTGAACATGAACAGAGTCGTCGTCAGTTTCTTGACGTTCCTTTTGACTTCACTCAGTCGCAGTGTAGTCAACCTGCCAGCCCCTTAATCCCCAGTCTCTGATCTGGTCATGTGAACAGGAGTGCTGAGTCGTCCATCATTCTTCCTCTTTTCATCGTCAGTAATGTTTGTGTGTTCAGGTGTGTTTCCATGACCTGTGGAAGTCTGACTGGTTGAAAGGGTCACTTCCTGTCATCGACTCTCTGCTGGACTTTCTGAACCAACAACTGACCGACCTGAGTGACCTGAAACCAGCCTGCAGACAGGTAAGCCTGACTGTTTACCAGTTTACCACCTGTCTGTCTGACTGACTGACACACTACCTGTCTGTCTGCAGTCCGTGCTGGGCATCCTCCATGAGGTCGTGGTTATTAAGTATGTGAAGAAGATGATGAATACAAGGAAGAAGATAGACCAGCAGATGGCAGCTCAGCGGATAACTGAAGATGCCCAAAAGATCAACGACTTCTTCAAGGACGAGGTGAGACATGCTCAGTATCCGTCCTCTGTAGTCCTCTGTAGTATTAATGTTGTCATTAATGTTAATGTTGTTGTTGTTGTGTCTTCAGGACTGCACTCAGTCTTTGTGGCTCGGTCAGATGCTCTGCAGCCTGGCTGAGATTCTCCGTCTGCAGGATCCTGAAAGTGTTCAGCTCGAGATCATCAGTGTGGCCCGAACATTCCCTGACCTCAGGTACAGAGAAAGAAAGAAAGATCATGTGAAGTTATCATGTGAAGAATGAGACTGGAACATGCATGTGTAGAATCTGGTTCTCTTGGTGCACACAAAGGTTTTTTACATGATCATAGTTTGACACAGACAGCCGGGTTGTATGACACGTGTAGGCTGCAGCAGGTGTACCTGCATACACCTGTCCTCTGTCAGCAAACACCTGAGCCGTGACCTCAATCAGCTTTGTTAAAAAAACACCTGTTGGCTGTGAGAGATGGCAGGTGTGGCCAGGTTCAGCTCAGGTGTCACCTGTGTGAAGGTGAGTTCACACTAGAACACTTCATGTTATAACAGGTCATACAGGAAACATGAAATGAGATCATCACATTGTTTTTATTGATCACTTTTTATTGATCGATCCTTCGTCTCGTCTCTCCTCAGCGATGATCACGTAACGGCGCTGCTCTCGTTGAAATCCGGCCTAACAGCTGCTAACATTCGCTCGATCAGGCAGAGCGTGAAGGAGAACGGCACCCTTGATGCCTCTACCAATCACAGCCCGCTGTTCTTCTCCAAGGTCAAAGTTCAACGCATCAATAACATGATCAAACAGATGGGGCTGAAGACATGAAAGTGATATTAACATCCCGCCTCATCAACATCCTGTCATGTGCTTTTCTCCTGTTAGTGCGTTAGCAGTCAGTAAACAGTATTGTACACTACCATTCAAAAGTTCACTTAGAAAATTCCATGTTAGTTTAAATAGGACATACTGCACAATGAATATGAAATATATCCATTGACGAGGTGATAAATAATTATTTTAATTGAAATGATAATTGTTTCCTTCAAACTTTCATCAAAGAATCCTCCATCTGCAGCCTTGCAGACCTTTGTCATTCTACCTGTCAGTTAAAGGTGATCTGAAGAGGTTTCCTCCATGCTTCCTGAAGCAGCGACCACAGGCTGGATTGTCTTGATGGGCCCTTCTTACGTAACAGACGGTCAAGCTGCTCCCACAACAGCTCAACAGGGTTGAGATCTGTGCTGACCACTCCATTACAGACAAAATACCATCTGACTGCTTCTTCAGCTCCAAACTGAGCTGAGCTTTAATCTTTGAGATTTGGCTCTTTCTCTGCCACTCTGCCTAGAAGGCCAGCATCCCTGAGTCTCCTCTTCACTGTTGATGTTGACTCTGGTGTTTTGCAGGTACTATTTAATGAAGCTGAAGTTAAGGACCTGTGAGCGTCTGTTTCTCAGACTAGATACTCTGATGTTCTTGTCCACTTGTTCAGTTAGGCACTGAGGTCTCTCCTCTGTCTGTCCTGGTTAGAGCCAGTTTGAGCTGCTCTGTGACGTGAATAGTACACAGCATTGTACGAGATCTTCAGTTTCATTTCTCAGAACAAGAACAGACGGACACGTTTCAGAAGAAACTTTGTTTGTGGCCATGTTGAGCCTGTAATGAACCCACAGCTGCTGATGCTGCAGACACTCAGCTAGTCTAAAGGACAGTTTGATCTGCTCTGCTGCCATGACTGCAGAAGGTGTTTTAATGAGCAGTTAGACATTTAAAATGATGAACAAACACAACATGCCGTCTGAACACAGAGTGATGGTTGCTGATAATGGCCTCTGTACACCTGTGTAGCTATTCGATTACAAATCAGCTGTTTGCAGCTACAATAGTCATTTACAATGTCTACAATGTATTTATGATCAATCTGATAGTTTTATGGACAAAAAATGCTTTTATTTTGAAAACGTGGAATTTTCTAAGTGACCCCAAACTTTTGAACGTGTGTGTGTGTGTGTGTGTGTGTGTGTGTGTGTGTTATATTTGTATTTGTCACAGTGTGTTATCAAGTCAAAGAACAAAAAGTGAATCAGAAACAAACAATCAAATCATCAAAAGATGTGCATGTTGGATCATTTCACTGGAATAACACAGTGTGTGTGTTGTGGATGAACACACAGTGTGTAGCGTTACACAAACAATGTCTATGACAGTATTGACAGTCATCATGAAGCTGAAAGCAGCAGCACATGGCCGGTAAACATCATGAATGTTTGTTTGGTGGGTTCATGTGATGTGACACTCGCTGTGATTCATGTCCTGAATGAAAACTTGAACAGTTATATTAATGTTAATAAACCATGAAAACCAGACGAGAACTGTCTGTGTGACTTCGATCATTCAAACCAAAGACGTGACGATAAAGATTAAACTGTCCCATGTAGTGACGACTGTTTAGTCTTTGGACTGATGCTCAGTTTAGGACACAAACTGTCAAGGGAGTAGGTTTGATTTTGACATTGGTGGAGACACAAAAGCACTCCTGAAAGTTGATGTTTTTTTGCATTTGCAATCATAATTTCACATCATGTAGAGCTGATCAAACAAGCAAACAATCACAGTCAGAAAAAAATCACTAATTGACATATTTATAATGCATATCTAAATATCTAAAGAGAATACAAGATTTTAATGCATTCTGCAATGTTATAGGTTAAAGCAACTATTCCTAATTACCAAGCACACACACACGCACACAACACAAATACAAATGTAAATGTAAATGACGCCACTGATATTAAAATCCGTCTAGCTGATGTGACCCAGGCAGAACAAATGCCAAACATGTTGACAACTTACTCTTCACTCGCGGTTGCAGATACATGCACTGCCTCCTATGCTGTCCAACTAGCAGGTTGCAGCTTTTACAAGCAGATGGAGTGACAGCGGGGACGACCAACTGGCAGAGCCAATCGGAGAGCGATATTTAGGTTAGAGGCGGGACTTCTAGCAGAGGCCGACTGTTAACCCTTTGTGTGCCATAATCATTAACTAAAGACTACGGGCAGCGGTTGTATTGATAGTGACTACACAGTAGCGCCTGGATATTGGTAGGGACGTGTCCCTAGCGTCCCTACCCAATTCTACGCCCCTGCTAACTGTGTTCGGTGATTTTAAGTGGAGTTCAGTTTGTATCAAGCACACATTAAATTAACACTAAATTATTAAGTTACATGAACTTTAAAAAGTTTGTTAGTTGTGCTACTTAATTTAGCACTGCACATTCAGTAAACAAGCTTTTAACTCAGCCAACTTACTACATTTATCTATCCATTACCTATATTTAGACAGACATTCACAGTGTCATTCTGGATTCTACCAGCAGATGGCAGCAAAGTATGAAATGACTGAACAGATTCACACTGTGGATAAATGTTTAAGAAACAACATGAACTAAACTTCTTTTGTCTGTGTTTCCACCAGAGAGCTCATATGGATCAATTTATAGTTCACTAGTGTTTAAACACTGACAACATGTCAGTACTTTTAGTCAGCTGTGTGGTAGAAGAAAGAAAATACTCAACAGGTGAATTCAGATCCACGTCCAGTCACAGAGTCTTTCTACCTTCTTCTTTCTACCTATGTGAAGCACTGACATGATACAGACAGATGTGAGGCTCCTGTTTGTCTTCAAACATCCTGATGAGCGGCTATTGTTTATCAATCAGTGTGAGAATTTCTCTTCATTGTTGACATGTAGATGATCCTGATAGTTAAATATTCAGATTAATTATGTTTGACTAATGATATGATGCATGGTGATTTAATTTCAACATTTTTGATAATTTGAAGAACACTTTTGATGTGTTGTCTCTCTCTGTAGCACCAATATGAACAGTCAGAGCAGCACGTGTTTCCTGTTTGTGGCTGCGCTTACAAACTTTACATAAACAAGTATAATTATTTTATTCTCAAATATTGTGACTGAAATGTATCAAACATGTTAAATACTTCAAAATATAATTTAAATTATACAATTTAAATAAACTGAAATGGTAAAAATCAGTTTAAGACAAAAGAATGTTGCAGTGAGATTTATAATCTAATTATGTTTGTATTATTACTGTGATCTTAACAAAGACACTGATTCATTCATTTATTATGTGTGTGTTGAATGAGGACAGGTGAGCAGCAGGTGTTTATTTCGGGTCCACACAGACTTTATTTCATGTTTCAGGTGTTAGAGATCCAACAGGTGAGACAGGAAGTAGAAAATCCTTCACCTGTTGGAGGCTGAAGTCTAACTGAGGCGCTAAACGCCCTGCAGCATCAGGACGGACTCTGATTGGTTACAGTGAGGAAAGGGGGAGGACAGGGTGATGGGGGGTGAGGTAAGGGGGAGGGGTCAGCTGTGAGGGGGAGGAGTCAGCTGTGAGGGGGAGGGTCCGGCGCAGTGTCACAGTTCACTTCTGCTCGGGAATCAGGTCGTCAATGGACTCTCCGGCCTCCAGACGTTTCTCCATGTCCACCAGCAGGTTGACTCCGTCCACGACCATCTGGACGAGCTCCACCTCAGAGAAGCCCAGACGGTCTGCGTTAGAGATGTCAAAGACTCCGCCCACTGCCGCCGTGTCCACGCCACCTGACAGACACACACAGGAAGTGATGTCACAGGGACAGGGTTAGGGTTGTCATCACCTCGCACCTGCGCGTGATGTCATCACCTCAGGTGTGAATCACTAAACTTTCACTCAAATCTAAAATAGAATTAATTTTTAAAAGGCTTTTATTTAGATAAAGATTCCTATTTTGCAGATTCCACCTCTCTGTCTACCTGTCTCTCTCTCTGCCCGTCTGTCTACCTGTCTCTCTCTCTGCCCGTCTGTCTACCTGTGCCTCTCTTCTGCAGCCTCAGCCTCTTCAGGATCTCTCCGAACTTGTCGTGCTTGCTGACGTTGGGCAGTTTGACGTGGACTCCGGCCCTCAGTCCGGTCCCCAGGTTGGAGGGACAGGTGAGAACGTAGCCCAGGTGTTCGTTCCACATGAACTCGTGACCTCGCTCCTTGAACAAGCCCTCGATCTGCCAGAGAGAGAAAGAGAGAGAGAGAGAGAGAGACAGGTGAGATGTGAGCCACATTGTCTAAAGAGCACCTGTGGTGGAAACAGGAAGTGAGCATGCAGGTGTTCACCTTGGTGAGTCCGGTGCAGAAGCGGGTGAACACCTCCCTCATGTTGCCTCCTTTCTGCATGCTGATGACACGCAGGTGGTCCTCCTCGTTAACCCACACCAGGAAGGTCTTGTTGTCGTTGTGCCTGCAGGCGAGAGTGAGGGCTTACTCACAAGAGGACAGGAAGTCGGCAAACATCCAGGTGAGCGGTCAGGTCAGAGGTCGTCCTACTCACCAGATCCCGCGGCCGTCGGGCCAATCACGGGCCATGCCGGAGGCCAGCAGAAGGGGGGAGACGGGCTTGTCAAACAGGAAGTGGTCATCGATCAGCTGCTGCTGTTCTTCCTCCGTCATGTTCTTCAGGGCGTAGTACTTCCCCTTCAGGTCCCCGTCCAGCAAGTCCAGACCTGCAGACAGCAGAACCCAAAGTCAGGACTGTCCGGAGCTCAGAGTCCAGATCAGGGTCCAGGTCCCACAACAACAGAGAACAAAGCAGACTGGACCCCCCCAACTCAGCCTGCCTCACCCTCGCCTCACCCTCTGCACAGACATTGCGTTCAACATGGCGGACTTTGAAAAGGACCAAACCAAACAGAACGATGATGAATGAATGATTAATGTTCTAATAAGACCATGTCCATGTTACACCTTCCTCCCTCCGTCTGTGCCTGGTGTTCTGGGTTCAGTTGGTCCGGTCCGGTTCAGTCCAGTTTCCCTTCAGTCTCATTTGAATATGAAAGAAGAGGTTTCAGGTTCTCATTAAGAGTCTGAGCAGGACGCTGCAGAGCTCACACTTATATAATCAGGGACATGCTCACTGAGGCTCACTGAGGCATGATGGGAAAGATCTAAATAAAGAGCTGCAGTCAGGCTGACATGAAACCAGACCAGAGTGTCCCTGAACGCACCGTCAGAGTTCAGACTTTGAATCCTCATTTGAACATTGTTTATTTTGACGTAATGTCGTTCATCTCGTCTTCGTCACAATGACTTGCCATCTTTGTGTTTCTCTTTCAGATCAAATGTTTGAATCGTTTCTTCAGATGTTACTTTGTATTCATTAGAGGAAAATAAAGTTTACTGAATAATTAATGACCTCAGCTCGTTATCAACAAACAAAATAAAGTTTCCTATGACTCGTCTTTAATTTATTATTCATGAGAATATTTTTTAACTCAGTGGTTCGTCTGTCTGAGGTGCGTTGACAGAACTCACAGGTCCTCGTTAGTCCGATTCTAACGGTCTGTCAGTGAAAATGATTCAGAAATGTTTAGCATGATGGCCTGAGGGCACACAGGAAGTGATGTCATACTTTCAATAGAGAGGTTCTCAATGGCGCGGCGTTCTCCGCGGCTGCAGTGCGGTGGAAGACAGAAGCCACGGATGCTCCGTCCTGTCCGGACCCGAGAGCTCAGAACATAGTTTGGATCCAGATCATCTCCACCCTGAAACACAGCAGAGAACAAGATGAACCCTCAGAAGTGGTACCAGAACCAGAACTGCCAGTCTGTCCAATAATGTGCTGTTTGAATCGAGCAGCAGCTCTTCAGGTTTCAGGTCAGTCTGTTGTCGTTTACCAGCAGGTCTTCATGGTTCAGGTCAATCTGTTGTAGTTTACCTGCAGGTCTTCATGGTTCGGGTCAGTCTGTTGTGGTTTACCTGCAGGTCTTCATGGTTCGGGTCAGTCTGTTGTGGTTTACCTGCAGGTCTTCATGGTTCGGGTCAGTCTGTTGTGGTTTACCTGCAGGTCTTCATGGTTCGGGTCAGTCTGTTGTGGTTTACCTGCAGGTCTTCATGGTTCGGGTCAGTCTGTTGTGGTTTACCTGCAGGTCTTCATGGTTCGGGTCAGTCTGTTGTGGTTTACCTGCAGGTCTTCATGGTTCGGGTCAGTCTGTTGTGGTTTACCTGCAGGTCTTCATGGTTCAGGTCAGTCTGTTGTCATTTACCTGCAGGTTTTCGGAGTTCAGGTCCGTCTTGTGTTTGTCTGATGGTTTGTATCCTCCATGACGGTCTTCGATCACCGGGTCCAGGAGGTCTTTGAACACCTCGTAAGTCTCCTCATCTCCGGCGACGCAGCCCACCGTCATGATGAAGGGGTGACCTGCAGGGACACAAAATGGCCGCTCATTTCCTGGTCATCTGTGGCTTTCAGACTGGTGGCCATCTTGGGCCGATGACGTGATTAAATAAGTTGGTTTTAAGGTTTTGTGACAAACATCTTGGGGCAGCTGTGGCTTGGAGGTAGAGCGGGTCGTCCCCTACTCAGAAGATCGGCAGTTCGATCCCCGGTTCGACCCCCTCCAGTCTGCATGTCGAAGTGTTGCTGGGCAAGATACTGAACCCCAATTTGCTCCCGAAGGCTGAACCATCAGTGTGTGAATGTGTACAAATGGTTAGTTCCTCAAACTTATGAGCAGTTGGCACTTTGCATGGCAGCCAATGCCATCAGCGCTTTGAGTGGTCGGAAGACTAGAAAGGCGCTACATAAGCACAAGTCCATTTACCATCTATATTACAAATGTTTTACTTCTCTCATATTTGGGGTGTTTGAAATTTCTCCACTTGACTTGATTTCTGTGCAGCATGTTGGATTTGATGGAGGATCAAGTGATCAGACAGGAAGTAAATGTCACGTCCCTGCAGGGGAATTAACGAGCACAAATTACCCTGATCTAACAGGTCAATCCAATTAAAGAGTTTATTAGCACATCAAGAACAGAACGTCTTTCTGTGAAGGTGACAAACATCATGGAAGAGGAAAATGTACCTAGTCTGACAAAAGGGAGTTACCCAGGAAATGTCTAGTCTGAATAGATTTACCTTGTTTGATGGTTGTTACCTGGTTTGATGGTTATTACCCGGGTTGGGGGTTGTTAACTAGTTTGATGGTTATTACCTGGGTTGGGGGTTGTCAAGTAGTTTGATGGCTGTTTCCTAGTTTGATGGTTGTTAACGGGTTGCGGGTTGTTAAGTAGTTTGATGGTTGTTACCCAGGTTGGGGGTTGTTAACTAATTTGATGGTTGTTACCCAGGTTGGGGGTTGTTAACTAGTTTGATGGTTGTTAACTAATTTGATGGTTGTAACCCTGGTTGTGGGGTGTGTAGTTTGATGGTTGTTAACTAGTTTGATGGTTGTTACCCGGATTGGGGGTTGTTAACTAGTTTGATGGTTGTTACCCGGGTTGGGGGTTGTTAACTAGTTTGATGGTTGTTACCCAGGTTCAGGGTTGTTAACTAGTTTGATGGTTGTTACCCGGGTTGGGGGTTGTTAACTAGTTTGATGGTTGTTACCCAGGTTCAGGGTTGTTAACTAGTTTGAAGGTTGTTACCCAGAGTGGGGGTTGTTAACTAGTTTGATGGTTGTTACCCGGGTTGGGGGTTGTTAACTAGTTTGATGGTTGTTACCCAGAGTGGGGGTTAACTAGTTTGATGGTTGTTACCCAAGGTGGGGGTTGTTAACTAGTTTGATGGTTGTTACCCAGAGTGGGGGTTGTTAACTAATTTGATGGTTGTTACCTGGGTTGGGGGTTGTTAACTAGTTTGATGGTTGTTACCCAGAGTGGGGGTTGTTAACTAGTTTGATGGTTGTTACCCGGGTTGGGGGTTGTTAACTAGTTTGATGGTTGTTACCCAGAGTGGGGGTTGTTAACTAGTTTGATGGTTGTTACCCGGGTTGGGGGTTGTTAACTAGTTTGATGGTTGTTACCCGGGTTGGGGGTTATTAACTAGTTTGATGGTTGTTACCCAGAGTGGGGGTTGTTAACTAGTTTGATGGTTGTTACCCAGGTTGGGGGTTGTTAACTAGTTTGATGGTTGTTACCCAGAGTGGGGGTTGTTAACTAATTTGATGGTTGTTACCCGGGTTGGGGGTTGTTAACTAGTTTGATGGTTGTTACCCAGATTCAGGGTTGTTAACTAGTTTGATGGTTGTTACCCGGGTTGGGGGTTGTTAACTAGTTTGATGGTTGTTACCCGGGTTGGGGGTTGTTAACTAGTTTGATGGTTGTTACCCAGGTTCAGGGTTGTTAACTAGTTTGATGGTTGTTACCCAGAGTGGGGGTTGTTAACTAATTTGATGGTTGTTACCCGGGTTGGGGGTTGTTAACTAGTTTGATGGTTGTTACCCGGATTGGGGGTTGTTAACTAGTTTGATGGTTGTTACCCGGATTGGGGGTTGTTAACTAGTTTGATGGTTGTTACCCGGGTTGGGGGTTGTTAACTAGTTTGATGGTTGTTACCCGGGTTGGGGGTTGTTAACTAGTTTGATGGTTGTTACCCGGGTTGGGGGTTGTTAACTAGTTTGATGGTTGTTACCCAGAGTGGGGGTTGTTAACTAGTTTGATGGTTGTTACCCGGATTGGGGGTTGTTAACTAGTTTGATGGTTGTTACCCGGGTTGGGGGTTGTTAACTAGTTTGATGGTTGTTACCCGGGTTCGGGGTTGTTAACTAGTTTGATGGTTGTTACCCAGAGTGGGGGTTGTTAACTAGTTTGATGGTTGTTACCCGGGTTGGGGGTTGTTAACTAGTTTGATGGTTGTTACCCAGGTTCAGGGTTGTTAACTAGTTTGATGGTTGTTACCCAGAGTGGGGGTTGTTAACTAGTTTGATGGTTGTTACCCAAGGTGGGGGTTGTCACCTGGTTTGATGGTTGTTACCTGGTGTGTGGGTTGTTACCTGGGTTGTCGACACCGGTTTGGATGACGTCGTCCAGGGTGAACCCACTGGGCGTCTCCTTGTCGCGCAGGCTGGCGTACATTTCGGGGGTGAGCACCTTGGCCATGTGGTTGTTGTGCTGGCTGAGGTCGGGGTACTCTTGCTCTGATGAGTAGTTCATCTTCAGCTGGTTGTGGGTGTTTCCGAAAGGCATGATGACGTCGTCCGGGCGGCTGACCTGGGAACGTTGAGATAAAAGCAGATCGTCATCAGCTGGACGGGTTCAACTGTCCAGAACCTGAAAGTCCGTTTGAGATTCAGTTCTACCAACAGACCGTTTGGACCCTGGACTTTGTTCAAAGAATGAAACCAAATGTGACAATGATTTATTTAATACACAAATGTTGTTATTAATTATATATTAATGATTATAAGTTATTATGTATTAATTATTGATTTTTGTTTTAGAACAAAGTCCTCTTTAAACTTAAATTGAAACAACATAAAGTATTTAGTTACAGCTGACCTCGGCTCATAATTATGTGACTCATCAAAACCTGTGCAGGTGTCACAGACTCGGCTCGGCTCGGATCAGGCTTGCCTTGAGGGGATCAGTGAGTCTAAACCTGCTCGGGACGTGCGGGAGGCCGCCGGAGTGACGCAGCAGCAGTAGGCCGACGTTAACCCTTCAGAAGGCGGCTGCTGCACCGCGCAACGCCCCGGTGACCTTCAACACCTCCAACAGGTTCAGAACCCAGAGAAGGTTCTGATCGGCAGAACTGGCACATGAACCGGGCCTCCATGGGCTGTTTATTCATTGGCTCAGCGGGTAATGACACTGCAGTGACTGAATAACGGAACACAATCCGGTATTATCCCGTTAATCACGTATTCTAATCAGACGGAGCATGCGCAGTGTGAAAGATGTGATGATCGAAAAGATCGATAATCAATAATCAAACAACCGGAAATAAAACGACGTCTCCTTTTTGTCCTCGTTCAGATTACGCTGAGTGGATTAATTTAAGGTGGATTTATTTAAGGTGGAAAGCTGCACGTTTAAAGTGTCAAACGGTGTTTTTGTCTCATCATCACGATCCGAGCTGCAGACGGAGACTGCGCAACACCTGCACAGGACGGACCGCAAGGTCGTCTGGATGCAGACAGACAGACAGGCTGCACAGAGACAAACAGACAGGCTGCACAGAGACAAACAGACAGGCTGCACAGAGACAGACAGACAGGCTGCGGAGAGACAGACAGCTCTCTGCAGCTCTGCAGCTCATAGACAGTAAACAGCCTGTCTGTCCTTCCGCGGCCTGTCTGTCTCTCCGCAGCCTGTCTGTCCGCCTGCTCCTTTGTTCTTTAAACGCCTGTCTCTCTCTCTGCCCCTCTGATTTGTGTGACCCCGCAGAGCGCGCTGCTCTCCCGCATGATGAACGGATGACCTGGTGTACTGATGACGCTGTGATTGGTCAGATGGAAGGTGCTCCTACCTGTCGGCTCGGTTCTGCTGCTGTGGTCTGAAGCGGGTCCGGTTCTGCTGCTGCGGATTAAAGCGGCTCTCAGCCTTTTATACCCGCCCCCCGCTCCTCATTGGATCCTATTTACAGTCCATTCATTCCATTGGACAGAGAGCCCGCTGACGGTCACGTGGTCTGACTCGCTCTCTCTCTCTGCCGCAGTGCCTCTGAGCCAAACACCGTGATGCCTTCATGATTTCTGTAAATTACAGCTTTCTGCAGCAACAACACGAGACAGACAGCTGATATCACTGACTGCTCCAACAGCAAGAGGCGTGACGTACCTCTGTGTTGTGATGACATCACGAGTGATGACATCATGAGGATGACATTCCTCCCCGACTACAAGGACGAGAGGAAGCAAAACAAATCAGGAAACCTGGTATCTCCTGACATCTCCTCACTCTCACTATGGAAACCTAGTATGTCCCAGTGTAAAAACCCAGTATGTCCCAGTGTAAAAACCCAGTATGTCCCAGTATAAAAACCCAGTATGTCCCAGTGTAAAAACCCAGTATGTCCCAGTATAAAAACCCAGTATGTCCCAGTATATAAATCCAGTATGTCCCAGTATAAAACCCAGTATATCCCAGTATAAAAACCCAGTATGTCCCAGTGTAAAAACCCAGTATATCCCAGTATAAAAACCCAGTATGTCCCAGTGTGCCCCAGTGTAAAAGCCCAGTATGTCCCAGTATAAAAACCCAGTATGTCCCAGTATAAAAACCCAGTCCCAGTATATCCCAGTATAAAAACCCAGTATGTCCCAGTATAAAAACCCAGTATGTCCCAGTGTAAAAACCCAGTATATCCCAGTATAAAAACCCAGTATGTCCCAGTATAAAAACCCAGTATGTCCCAGTGTAAAAACCCAGTATATCCCAGTATAAAAACCCAGTATGTCCCAGTATGTCCCAGTGTAAAAGCCCAGTATGTCCCAGTATAAAAACCCAGTATGTCCCAGTATAAAAACCCAGTATGTCCCAGTATGTCCCAGTATAAAAACCCAGTATGTCCCAGTGTAAAAACCCAGTATGTCCCAGTATGTCCCAGTATAAAAACCCAGTATGTCCCAGTATGTCCCAGTGTAAAAGCCCAGTATGTCCCAGTATAAAAACCCAGTATGTCCCAGTATAAAAACCCAGTATGTCCCAGTATGTCCCAGTATAAAAACCCAGTATGTCCCAGTACAAAAACCCAGTATGTCCCAGTGTAAAAACCCAGTATGTCCCAGTATGTCCCAGTATAAAAACCCAGTATGTCCCAGTATAAAAACCCAGTATGTCCCAGTATGTCCCAGTGTAAAAACCCAGTATGTCCCAGTGAAAAACCCAGTATGTCCACACTTACAAGGTTGTCAGCTGACAGCAGCAGTGACGACAGCTCACCCTACTCCTCCCTGTGGCCAATCAAAGTGCTGCTCAGCCTCCTGTAAACTGATTGGCTGAAGATGTCAACAGAGCGCCACCGTTCACGTGCAGAAGCAGGTCAGTGAACGCCTCATCAGTCTGTCTGTCTGTCCGTATGTCTGTAACTGTCTGTCTATAACTGTCTGTAACTGTCTGTCTGTAACTATCTGTAACTGTCTGTCTATAACTGTCTGTAACTGTCTGTCCTTAACTGTCTGTAACTATCTGTAACTGTCTGTCTGTCTGTAACTGTCTGTCTGTAACTATCTGTCTGTAACTGTCTGTCTGTCTGTAACTGTCTGTCTGTAACTATCTGTAACTGTCTGTCTGTAACTGTCTGTCTGTAACTGTCTGTAACTGTCTGTCTGTCTGTAACTGTCTGTCTGTAACTATCTGTCTGTAACTGTCTGTCTGTCTGTAACTGTCTGTCTGTAACTATCTGTAACTGTCTGTCTGTAACTGTCTGTCTGTAACTGTCTGTAACTGTCTGTCTGTAACTGTCTGTCTATAACTGTCTGTAACTGTCTGTCTGTAACTGTCTTTAACTATCTGTCTGTAACTATCTGTAACTGTCTGTCTGTAACTGTCTGTAACTATCTGTCTGTAACTATCTGTAACTGTCTGTCTATAACTGTCTGTAACTGTCTGTCTGTAACTGTCTGTCTGTATCTGTCTGTAACTGTCTGTAACTGTCTGTCTGTAACTGTCTGTAACTGTCTGTAACTATCTGTCTGTAACTGTCTGTAACTGTCTGTCTATAACTGTCTGTAACTGTCTGTAACTGTCTGTTTAACTGTAACTATCAGTCTGTAACTATCTGTCTGTAACTGTCTGTAACTGTCTGTCTGTAACTGTCTGTCTATAACTGTCTGTAACTGTCTGTAACTGTCTGTTTAACTGTAACTATCAGTCTGTAACTATCTGTCTGTAACTGTCTGTAACTATCTGTCTGTAACTGTCTGTAACTGTCTGTCTATAACTGTCTGTAACTGTCTGTAACTGTCTGTTTAACTGTAACTATCAGTCTGTAACTATCTGTCTGTAACTGTCTGTAACTATCTGTCTGTCTGTCTGTAACTGTCTGTCTATAACTGTCTGTAACTGTCTGTAACTGTCTGTTTAACTGTAACTATCAGTCTGTAACTACCTGTCTGTAACTGTCTGTAACTGTCTGTCTGTAACTGTCTGTCTGTCTGTAACTGTCTGTAAATATCTGTCTGTCTGTCTGTAACTATCTGTCGGTAACTGTCTGTAACTGTCTGTCTCTAACTGTCGGTCTGTAACTGTCTGTCTGTAAATGTCGGTCTGTCTGTCTGTAACTGTCTGTCTGTCTGTAACTGTCTGTCTGCAAATGTCTGTCTGTAACTGTCTGTCTGTTCAATAAAGTTTTCGTGTTTGAATGTTGCAGTGATGCATTCACTGTCTCTTCGTTCGTTTGGGCTCTCGGTCTGCTGGCAGCACTGCTGCTTTCCCACGACTCGTTACCAAGCAACCAGGAGCCGGCGGCCATGACTGCTTTGTTCATGAGGTGGCTGAAACCTGCAGAAAGGAAGTAACACTGACTGTCTGTGGTCTGTTGATGAAGCCTCATACTGTGGTCTGTTGATGAAGCTTCATACTGTGGTCTGTTGATGAAGCCTCATACTGTGGTCTGTTGATGATGAAGCTTCATACTGTGGTCTGTTGATGAAACTTCATACTGTGGTCTGTTGATGAAGCCTCATACTGTGGTCTGTTGATGAAGCCTCATACTGTGGTCTGTTGATGATGAAACTTCATACTGTGGTCTGTTGATGAAGCCTCATACTGTGGTCTGTTGATGAAGCTTCATACTGTGGTCTGTTGATGAAGCCTCATACTGTGGTCTGTTGATGAAGCCTCATACTGTGGTCTGTTGATGAAGCCTCATACTGTGGTCTGTTGATGAAGCTTCATACTGTGGTCTGTTGATGAAACTTCATACTGTGGTCTGTTGATGAAACTTCATACTGTGGTCTGTTGATGAAGCTTCATACTGTGGTCTGTTGATGAAACTTCATACTGTGGTCTGTTGATGATGAAGCCTCATACTGTGGTCTGTTGATGATGAAGCTTCATACTGTGGTCTGTTGATGAAGCCTCATACTGTGGTCTGTTGATGAAGCCTCATACTGTGGTCTGTTGATGATGAAACTTCATACTGTGGTCTGTTGATGAAGCCTCATACTGTGGTCTGTTGATGAAGCCTCATACTGTGGTCTGTTGATGAAACTTCATACTGTGGTCTGTTGATGATGAAGCCTCATACTGTGGTCTGTTGATGAAGCCTCATACTGTGGTCTGTTGATGAAACTTCATACTGTGGTCTGTTGATGATGAAGCCTCATACTGTGGTCTGTTGATGAAGCCTCATACTGTGGTCTGTTGATGAAACTTCATACTGTGGTCTGTTGATGAAGCCTCATACTGTGGTCTGTTGATGAAACTTCATACTGTGGTATGATGATGAAGCTTCATACTGTGGTCTGTTGATGAAACTTCATACTGTGGTCTGTTGATGAAGCCTCATACTGTGGTCTGTTGATGAAGCCTCATACTGTGGTCTGTTGATGAAGCCTCATACTGTGGTCTGTTGATGATGAAGCTTCATACTGTGGTCTGTTGATGAAACTTCATACTGTGGTCTGTTGATGAAACTTCATACTGTGGTCTGTTGATGAAGCCTCATACTGTGGTCTGTTGATGAAACCTCATACTGTGGTCTGTTGATGAAGCCTCATACTGTGGTCTGTTGATGATGAAGCTCCATACTGTGGTCTGTTGATGATGAAGCCTCATACTGTGCTCTGTTGATGAAACTTCATACTGTGGTCTGTTGATGAAACTTCATACTGTGGTCTGTTGATGAAGCTTCATACTGTGGTCTGTTGATGATGAAGCTTCATACTGTGGTCTGTTGATGAAGCTTCATACTGTGGTCTGTTGATGAAACTTCATACTGTGGTCTGTTGATGATGAAGCTTCATACTGTGGTCTGTTGATGCTGAAGCTTCATACTGTGGTCTGTTGATGAAGCCTCATACTGTGGTCTGTTGTTGATGAAGCTTCATACTGTGGTCTGTTGTTGATGAAGCTTCATACTGTGGTCTGTTGATGAAACTTCATACTGTGGTCTGTTGATGCTGAAGCTTCATACTGTGGTCTGATGATGAAGCTTCATACTGTGGTCTGTTGATGAAACTTCATACTGTGGTCTGTTGATGAAACTTCATACTGTGGTCTGTTGATGCTGAAGCTTCATACTGTGGTCTGTTGATGAAGCTTCATACTGTGGTCTGTTGATGAAGCTTCATACTGTGGTCTGTTGATGAAACTTCATGCTGTGGTCTGTTGATGATGAAGCTTCATACTGTGGTCTGTTGATGAAACTTCATACTGTGGTCTGTTGATGGAGGGTGAAGGAGGTGATAAGGGGAGAACAAAGTAATAAAGGAGAGGACTTCTGAGGGTCAGGCCATCTCCTTGACAACTGCCTCCCTCAGTGATTGGCTGCTGGTGGAGCTGCGGTGCTGCAGACAAACAGCAGGGGGAGACTAACTGTTTGATGAGCTCAGTGTGTCTGTGGCTCCCTCTGCTGGACTCAAACAGGAACCACAGCAGTCTGGACTGATCACAGAGGTTCTGACATCAACAGAAACCAAAGACGAAGAACGAAAGGTCAACCGGGGATCCGGTCCGACAGTCTGGGTCTGGTCCAGTCCAGTGTGTGTTTGTTGATGAAGGTTGGTCACATGATCAGAGCTGTTTGAATCCTCTGAATAAGGAAAGGAGTTTCAGTGCTTCCTTCCTTATCTCCTTCAGAGGACACACCGGACCATCCTTTACCAAAGGAAAGGAGATAATGCCATCCCACAATGCAATGCAGCAGCAACAAAAAGTGCTGAGTCAGTGTGAAGCAGACAAAGTTTATGAGCACAGTGTGTGAATATGAACATAGGTGTTGACGTGATGTAAAAACTTTGATCATTAAGTGTGTTCTGTTGTTGACTGTGGAGCTCCGTTCACACACAGAGCTGTTTGACAAACGTTGTCAAACGTTGTTAATAAGTTGTCCTGACCATTGAAATGAACGTAAAACATGAATGTGACATTCAGTGTGACGGTCAAAGCTTCAGTAACTGTGACGGATGTCCAGCGTCCTGCAGATCATCATGAAGTTACTGTTGATTATTAATCAGAACTTGTTAACATGTTTGTATGTGAGTGGACAGGAGGGTGAGCGACCGTTCTCACTGTGACAAACACTTTGTTTACATTCATCTTTATATATCCTGCATCAAACAACACGGGCAGCGCACCAACATCTAACATGGAGCTGTTTGTAGTCCATCACACTATTTTGTAGTTTTAACACAGATCACGTCAACAACATCCTCCGTCACATCATGACGTAGTCTGACTCTCTGAACTTGACTCTCTGATGTTAATGAACTTCCTGTGAGTTTTTATATTTTATTTTGTCTGGTGTGACAGTGAAACACCAACAGGTACAGGTGTGTTTAATGAGACAGGTGTGTTTAATGACACAGGTGTGTTTCATGTACAAAGTGTCCCAGTCACAGTTTGTTGGTGAACGTCTTTGTGCTCAGCAGTTTGGAGTCCAACCAAACGTCGAGCTTTTCTCTGGCTCCTCTGGTCCGGATCAGAACCGAGCCTCCTGGAGAACATCCTGAGATGTTCCATGACTCCTCAGGCTGGATGTGAGCTGGTCACAGGGATCTGGACCTGCTGGGATGGCACCTCCTGCTCGGTGGTGACAGTTGGGACATTGATGTTTGGGTCGTCCTCCACCTGGTAACACTTCCCCAGATTCTTGATGATGTTGAAGTTGGACCGGGCCGTTTCTGCCAGGCTGTTCTCCAGAATCCAGCCATCTGATTCTGAGTCTGGATCACCCAGACGGAGAACATTTTCCATGGCTGTCTGCAGGTAACGGACCCCTGTCAGAACCAGCAGCTGGGGCAGAAGAAGAAAATGTTACACAGGCAACGTTTTACCACATCAGGTGACATGAGAAAGAACTACAGATCAAGTGACGTCAAAAAGAACTACAGATCATATGATGTGAGATGGAATTACAGATCAGGTGACATAAGATAGAACTACAGATCAGGTGACGTCAAAAAGAACTACAGATCATATGACATGAGATGAAACTACAGATCAGGTGACATGAGATAGAACTACAGATCAGGTAATGTCAAAAAGAACTACAGATGGGTGTTGTTTAGCTCAGCTGGTAGAGCATCTGCCCCATGTACAAAGGCTCAGTCCTTGCCGTGGTGGCCCAGGGTTTGAATCCGACCTGTGGCTCTTTCCCGCATGTCATTCTCCATCTCTCTCTCTCTCTCCCCCCACATTCCTGTCACTCTTCAGCTGTCTCTGTCAAATAAAGCTCAAAAAGGCAAAAAAAAAATTCTCTCTCTCTATATATATATATATATAAATTTAAAAAAAGAAGAAGAAAAGAACTACAGATCAGGTGACATCAAAAAGAACTACAGATCAGGCAATGTGAGACGGAACTACAGATCAGGTGACATGAGAAAGAACTACAGTGAGAAAGTTGTGATGTATACAGCTTTATATAATATACATTGTACACTACTGTACACACATTCTGTCTATAGACAGTATATGATACAGTATCATAGTATGCTGACACCTTCAGGTGCTCACAGGTGAGTGATGATGTCACAGTACCTCAAACAGCCAGATGAGGAGCACGGTGAGTCCGATGGACTGCATGATGTCGGTGTAGTGGTCCATCAGAGCCTGTCTGCAGCCTTTCCTCCACAGGTTCTGCTGCTGGCTCTGCTCGTCGTACTTAAAGTGGGCCGAGCTATCGCTCACCTGCTGCTGGATGCAGGGCCGAGGAGACAAGGTGCTGCAGCAGCTAAAGGGAACACCGTCCATCAGGTACTTCCCCTCAACGTTACTCCTCAGACGGCTGAAAGGAGGAGCAGCAGGAGATAGCTATTATCTATAGATTATCAAATATCTATTAGAGACCTAATGGAGCTAACAGAGCTAACAGAGCTAAAATCTAACGGCTAATAAAAATAAAAGTAGCTCGCTTAGGTTTTGATTAGGTTTGTTAGCTCCATTAGCTCCATTAGCTCTATTAGCTTTCTTTTTGTCATTAAAGTTTTTTTTTTTTTATTCATACACACATAAACATACAAACAAACTCAAACAAACACTGACTCCAGCGTCCACAGACAGTATATCCAGCATACAACCATATATACAAAGGCCTCCTGTAAATCGACATTTTCTTTTTTGAAACAACCAAAATATACATTCAGCACCATGTCTACAAATTTTTACATATGCCCTACCTACAAAAAATACGTTCCCAGGCCCTCCTAAAATGTTCCTCTTCGTTGTTTATTCTGGCCAACATGCGTCCATATGATGCAACTTCTGACATAATTTCCATCCATTTTTTAACATCTGGGCCGACTGTACTCTTCTATACTCTGAGAACTGTTCGAGCAGCTGTGACCATCCCAACTTTTAAAACCCCTCGTTCATATTTAGACATGTTTGGCATTTCTGTTTGATCCCCTAACAAACACAGTCTTGGTGATGCAGGTATCATCACACCCAGCCATTTACCCACATGTTCCAGTACTTTCTCCCAAAACAGGTACACTAGTTTACATCCCCAAATTACATGTAAAAATGTCCCTATTTCACTCTGCCATTTCCAACATAAATTGTTTCCCATTAAGCCCGTTCTATGTAGTTTTGAAGGAGTGAAATAAAATCTATGAATTATCTTGTACTGAATAAATTTCCCCTTCGCCTCTTTCATGTGTTTCCCTGTATTTGATAAGATATTTAACCAATCCTCCTCACTCAAATCACAGCCTAGGTCTTTCTGCCAAATGATCCTCAGATTTTTACACATATCTTCTCGTAAACCATTAAATGTCGTGTAGAACATGGCTGCTATACTGGGTAGGTCCAAAAGTTCCATGAATGTATTCTTGTTCTGACTAAATTTACCCTTCTATTAGCTTTCTAATAGATATGTGTATATATAGATGTGTGTATATATATATATGGTCATATATATATGTATATTAGCCCACTGTATGCTAACAGATATTTTTTTACAGTGTCACATCATCAGGAAACCGGGGTCCACTGGGGTCTACCGGGTCCAGCGGTCCCTGGTGGGTTCTACTAGACTGAAAGGTTCTGCTGCAGTTCAGATCACCAAGTGAACCTCAGCAGATATGGATCTACTTACTCCACCACGGTGCTGCTGGTCATGTCCAGGTAGCGGTTGCTGATCCACTGGACATGGAACCAGTCCCGGTACCCAGTGTTCCCACAGCACTGGAACTGGATCTGCAGCAGGTCCAGAGTCTTCTTCAGGTAGCAGCGTCCTGGCGTATCTGTGTCCTTGTAGTAGCGCATGGTGCTCCTCAGGCCCAGGAACAGCGACTCCTCCAGCTGGCTGCGGATGCTGTAGCACATGAGTGCCCCCGCCAGGACGCAGGAAGTGAAGCAGAAGGTGCAGACGATGTACGGCATCATCACCAGCTTCCAGCGCAGGAACTTGTTGGTGTCGGTGCAGTCCAGGCAGATCTTCCCACCCAGGAAGTTGATGCAGCAGGCTGCCAGGCCTGTGGTCATGAGTGTATGTGGCACGTACAGGATTGCCTGGTCTGACATCACTTCCTGCCATTTCTGAATTTCCACCTTGAGGAATAAGCCGAGGCCAAACAGGGTCGCTCCGGTCAGCACTGAGATCCAGTTGAGCAGCCAGAGGACCTCGGCTAGCTTCTCTCGCTCCGCCTTGGTGAAGGTCACCTTCCCGACGGCCATGTCGGCCCTGTGGTCACACGTGTGTCACGTCCAGGCGGCTGCAAACATGGCCTGAAGCGGGTCAACCTTCAGGTACTCACACCTGAGAACCACAACAACCTTTACCTCGACAGGTGCGTCCTCTGCTCAGCTTCACTCGTTTCTGATCTGTTCCATATCTGGATCACTGGCTGCTGTCCTCACATCTAGGCTCCAAGTTCCAGGGTCCAGGGTCCAGGCTGCAGGGTCCAGGCTGCAGGGTCCAGGGTCCAGGGTGGGCCTGTCCTCAGAGTGAGGCTGGATGACAGACGAGGCAGGCCGGCGGCTGTTCCCTGCAGGGCATCATAAGGAGCTTAGTGAAGTATTTTAAGACCTGTTGACTGCAGAACCAGGACGTGAGCGCTGCAGAGTTTATCAGACCAGGACCTGATGTAGACCACCGAGACCCCTGATCACGTGTCAGAACCAGAACACAACCACACGTAAAGACAGAAGAGTGCAGTCCAGAGAAGATCTTTGATCTGTGTCAGGGTCAGTGTTCTGACCAATCAGGGCTCTTCATACTGACCTCCACACGCTCACTGTGATGTGTCAGTGTTCTGACCAATCAGGGCTCTTCATACTGACCTCCACACGCTCACTGTGATGTCACCTGACGCATACAGATCAGATCTCACCTTGTGGATGTCTGGCTGCTCTGCATCCCTTCGACTTCCCACCATCCACGAGTTCTGCCTGGTTCTGTCTGGTTCTGCCACACTATCATAACAGTGAAGCAAACTAAGAGTTTTGAGACTCCTGTTAGCTCAATGCTAATCTGCTTACAGCTAATCAGCCCAGTGACGAGCTCAGAACAGATGGAGTCAGTGTTACATGTATGTTGCACCGATGTTACATGTGTTATTCTTATTATTATTATTGCTATAGTGTGTGTGTGTGTGTGAAATCAGTGAACAAAGACTTTTTCTGTGCGATGATGTCACACCGATGATGTCAGACGTGTCCCCCCTCCTGGGGGGCGGTACCAGTCTCTCCCGGTTCCTGTCAATCACTACATGACGTCATGTATCCATAGCGTTTCCGGTGCAGGAAGGCGGGGTCTCTGTGTTCCTCAGGGAGAGACAGGCAGGTGAGTCAGGTCAGCACAGAGCAGCAGGTACCAACTTCCGGGACCAGGATCTAATCCTTCAAAATAAAAGCCGCTCGACTATGACTGAAGGTGGTGATTGTGTTTGAATGAGTTCATGTGTGTGTTTGACAGGCTTCTGACATATTACATACTTCACTCACACACACACTGATGGCACTCTGCCAATCATCTGAGCGGTGAACGACCCGTTCTACCACCTGAGCCACAGCCACCAACAACCATCAACCAACAAACAACCAACAACCATCAACCAAACAACCATCAACCAAACAACCATCAACCAACAAACAACCAACAACCATCAACCAAACAACCATCAACCAACAAACAACCATCAACCAAACAACCATCAACCAACAAACAACCAACAACCATCAACCAAACAACCATCAACCAACAAACAACCATCAACCAACAAACAACCAACAACCATCAACCAAACAACCAACAAACAAACAACCATCAACCAACAAACAACCATCAACCAAACAACCATCAACCAACAAACAACCAACAACCATCAACCAAACAACCAACAACCATCAACCAAACAACCAACAAACAAACAACCATCAACCAAGGAACAACAACCAACCAACAAACAATCAACAAACAACCATCAACCAACAAACAACCAACAAACAAACAACAAACAACCATCAACCAACCAACCAACAAACAACAAACAACCAAACAACCAACAAACAATCAACAAACAACAAACAACCAAACAACCAACAAACAAACAACAAACAACCATCAACCACACAAACAAACAACCATCAACAAACAACAACAAACAAACATTGATTGTTCCTGTGTCTGGTTCATATTAAATATGTAAACTTTGTTCAATAAATAAAATAATGAAGTTTCTCATGAATCATTGAAGGACACATTGATGTCAGCATAATGGTCATATTTTATTGATCAAACAAATAATGATAAATAGATTGATTAATTGAATCTATAATCAATCAATCAATCAATCAGTCAATCAGTCGGCAGTTTCGAATCGGGCGGTCCGGGTGTTTTATTGTGAAAGTCTCGGTGACAGGAAGTGTGTCCTGGTCGCTCAGCTTGTTCTGGATGATCCGATCTGGATTCAGCCATATTCCCACTGAGCAGCCACACCGGCAGTCAGCCCCAAACTACCGAAAAACCCTCCGTGACCGTCGGCCGCGCTCCCTGTCGGTCTGAACCGGTTCTGGTACCAAACTCGAATCCGTCCCGGAGCTCCCGGACATGTTACCGAGCTGATACATTGACTCGAAGACATGGAGCAGCGGCGGCCAACCTGAGTCGACGGTCTGACCGACATCCCGATTTCAGAGCGGAAAGTCCAGATTTACCGGATTAAAGCCGATGTGGAGGACGGACAGACGCGGGCCCGCAGGCTGAACGGTTCTCAACACGACGAGGCGACGGTACCGGGCGGAGACACACCGATACACGGACACACGGCCGCCCAAAATGTCGGGAATGTTTTCCCAGAGCTAACGAGCTAGCTGCAGTTAGCAGGCTGAGCTCGGCAGGACTCGGCAGGAAACGGAGCCTCTGCGGCGGCTTACACTCGGACTGTTCGGCGGGGTTGTTGTCGGGTTCTCAGCGGGAGCGGCGGTTGACTGTCCCGGGTCAGGATGTCGGCTCAGGCCCGTCTGAAGCGGCTGGAGGAGCTGCTGCTGGAGCAGAAGGCGGCGGGCTGTCTGAGCGTGGAGGCGCTGCTCGACCTGCTGCTCTGCTTCTACACGGAGTGCTCCCACTCCCCGCTGCGGAGGGAGAAGCACGTCAACGACTTCCTGGAGTGGGGTAAGAGCAGACACCCGGCCCCGGTCCGGGACTGGGACTTACTATCTAAACCCTAAACCAGGACAGAAGGTCCCGGGAGAGTTCACTGCGGGGCCGCCATGAGCTTCACAGGGAGGGTCAGGTGGGCTCCAGGAAGGGTCAGTGGTCCTTGAGAAGTCCCTGGAAGATCTAGGCAGGTTCAGAGGTTCCTGAGAGACCTTGACACAGATTCCAGGGGCTCCAGGGAAGTGAGAGAGATTCAGACAGGGTCTGGTGAAAGTGCTTGAAAGGGTTTCCAGGGTTTTCCAGGGTGTTCCAGGGTGTTTGAGGAGGTGTAGGGGTCCTTCCGGTTTGATGGCTCCAGGTGTCCTTGGACAGTTTCCAGGTTGATTTGAGGATGTTCCAGGACCCTGTCCTGGTTCAGCCTGTTCCTGTTCGGCATGGCCCGGTTTGGTCTGTCCTGGTTTCTGGAGCAGTGTGATGATGATGATGATGATGATGATGATGATGAAGGTGACCCACATTTGGTTGGTTTGGATCAGTACTCTGCTTGGATCAGAACCTTGAATGGACCACAGTCACATGATCTGATGATGTCATGGTGATCAGTTATTGATCATCAAGGATGAACCAATCAGAGCACAGAGCTGCTCACTGCTGATTGGCTGTTGATCAGCTGTGAACGCCGCTCTGCTTTTATGCAGAAAATCCACCAAACAGGAAGGAATTAGTGTCTGTATTTTCATAATAAAACTAGTCGGACCATCAGGTCTGCAGCTCCAGGACCAGACCAGGACAGACGGGACCAGGACAGACCAGACCAGACCAGACTGGACCAAGGCAGGCCAGACTGGACCAGACCAGGACAGACCAGGACCAGACCAGACTGGACCAGGACCGGACCAGACCAGACTGGACCAGGACAGACCACCAGACTGAACCAGGACAGAGTGGACCAGGACAGATCAGGACAGATCAGGACAGGTGTCAGGTGTGCACCTTGTATGTACAGTCAGACAGGTTGGACAGGTGAGACTGACTGATGAATAATTGAAGCCACACCTTCATCAGCATGTACAGTGTGATGTCATACAGGTAAGCTTATTGTTTACCTGTTGGTCCACACCTGACAGGTAAGCGACTGACTGGTGACCCACCGACAGGTAACTGACTGGTGACCCACCGACAGGTAACTGACTGGTGACCCATTGACAGGTAACTGAGCGCGTATTCAGACAGGATCAGGGAAACCGGCAACCGGTGGTGGGGGAGTGCGGTGGTGGGGGGGTCAGGGGAGCTGAGGTGTGTTGCTGTGGGCGTGTCTATACCTGCTGAATGTAACCGCTGTGAAACAATCAGGAAATAACTTTTTATTTCTCTGATTAATAACAACTTTATCGAGGCCGGCGCTCGCTCTCTGTTATTGTTACTCTATGTCTCTCTACCAAAGCTCTCTCTCTCTCTCTCTCTCTCTCTCTAATCATCAGACACAAATCAAATTAAACTTCTTTTTGTCTTTATATTTTGCACCGTAAATTGCGAGTTGGACTCAGATTTAGAAGCTGGTACATGAAATAAAAGTGAGAACACACACACAGGTAGATTATCAGAGTTTAGTCCGTGAATCCACCTGGATAGTCTCTGCTTCAGAGACATTTCAGGCTGTCTGTGGAGGTTTGACCGATCTGAGTGTCTGATTGGTTTGCGGAGCGTGACGTGGGGCTCCGGTTTCCCAAAAGTTGAATCTGGCTCAACCTCTTTTCCTGGACGCCGGCGACGTTTTTTGCAGCAAACCCCTGCGTTGTGGGCTTCCGGCGCTGAAACGCACTACCCCCACTGAAATTAATTGAAAAACGTCGCCGGCGTCCGGTTTCCCTGTCCCTGTCTGAATGCGTGCTGAGTCAGGTACAGGTCTGGTTCAAGGGTTTACACACCTGCGTGGTTCAGAGTCCAGGTGTGTCTGTCAGTGATGTGACGTGTCCTCAGCTGGACGCTGCGACATCACCATTCAAGTCTGTACTTCAGTCTGCAGATTGTCCATAGGTTCATATATAATATGACACAGGTGATTGTCCATAGGTTCATATATAACTTAACACAGGTGATTGTCCATAGGTTCATATATAACATGACACAGGTGATTGTCCATAGGTTCATATATAACCTAACACAGGTGATTGTCCATAGGTTCATATATAACATGACACAGGTGATTGTCCATAGGTTCATATATAACATGACACAGGTGATTGTCCATAGGTTCATATGTCTTTTCTCTGTCCTCAGTCAAACCGTTCACCACCACAGTGAAGGACATGCGGTTGCACAGAGATGACTTCGAGATGCTGAAGGTGATTGGACGAGGAGCGTTTGGAGAGGTAAGACCTCCGTCAGCCGTGACGTGTTCCAGAGTCTGTCTGGTTTCACTCTTCATACGTGTGTTTGACGTGTTTCACAGTCTGTCTGGTTTCACTCTTCATACATGTGTTTGACGTGTTTCACAGTCTGTCTGGTTTCACTCTTTATACATGTGTTTGACGTGTTCCAGAGTCTGTCTGGTTTCACTCTTCATACGTGTGTTTGACGTGTTCAAACATTATAATTTAATTTAAATAAAAGTTCATAATGATTTTATTCAACACTGATGTGTTAATATTTAATTGTATGATCATTTAATCACGGCTCTTCATGTGGCTGTTTGTGACTTTATGACTCTCCTGACTTTAAACTTTGATGTGCTCGATCATCTTCATGTTGATCACCTTCCAGATGTTTGTAATGAGGTCAGGTCTGAAGATCAGGCCATGAGAGGTTTGATCAGGTGGTCCTTCACCTTGATGACCTGTCTGTGGAGCTTTGTCCTGCTGTCAGTCCTCGTCAGAGCAGAAGGAAACACGTTTTCTTCCAGGATGAACTTTTACGTAATTTATGCGTCACAAGACAAATCTGCCTGATTCCAGACACAGATCGTCACAGATCCTCCTCCAGATTACACAGAGTGTGTGAGACACTGTGGCTTGAAGACCTCTGCAGGTGTCTGTCCAACCTGTAGACGACCAGGTGTTGGACAAAGCTGAAAATTGGACTCATCAGAGAAGATGACCAGTCCTCATGGTCCAGTCCTCATGGTCTCAGTCCTCATGGTCTCAGTCCTCATGGTCCAGTCCTCATGGCCCAGTCCTCATGGCCCAGTCTTCATGGTCCAGTCCTCATGGTCCAGTCTTCATGGTCTCAGTCCTCATGGTCCAGTCTTCATGGTCCAGTCTTCATGGCCCAGTCTTCATGGCCCAGTCTTCATGGTCCAGTCTTCATGGTCTCAGTCCTCATGGCCCAGTCTTCATGGTCCAGTCCTCATGGCCCAGTCTTCATGGTCTCAGTCCTCATGGCCCAGTCTTCATGGTCCAGTCCTCATGGTCCAGTCTTCATGGTCTCAGTCCTCATGGTCCAGTCTTCATGGTCTCAGTCCTCATGGCCCAGTCTTCATGGTCTCAGTCCTCATGGCCCAGTCTTCATGGTCCAGTCCTCATGGTCCAGTCTTCATGGTCCCAGTCCTCATGGTCCAGTCTTCATGGTCTCAGTCCTCATGGCCCAGTCTTCATGGTCTCAGTCCTCATGGCCCAGTCTTCATGGTCTCAGTCCTCATGGCCCAGTCCTCATGGTCTCAGTCCTCATGGTCTTAGTCTTCATGGTCTCAGTCCTCATGGCCCAGTCCTCATGGTCTCAGTCCTCATGGCCCAGTCTTCATGGTCTCAGTCCTCATGGCCCAGTCCTCATGGCCCAGTCTTCATGGTCTCAGTCCTCATGGCCCAGTCCTCATGGTCTTAGTCTTCATGGTCTCAGTCCTCATGGCCCAGTCCTCATGGTCTCAGTCCTCATGGTCCAGTCTTCATGGTCTCAGTCCTCATGGTCCAGTCTTCATGGTCTCAGTCCTCATGGTCCAGTCTTCATGGTCTCAGTCCTCATGGTCATGAGAGAAGGTTTTGAAGCGTTCTCGCCATGCACTGACATTTTCTTTTTGAAGGTCACTTGAGGTCATCCTGTGGTTGTTGAGTGACGTTTGAATGAGTTGGCGGTCGTCCTGTCAGTGTAGATTTAGTTTTCCTCTGCAGATCGTAGTTTTGTCGTCCTTGATGTAACCTGACACTCCCCGTGTCTGTCTGCCAGTAAAGAGGTGAAGCCTTCCTATTGGAGAAAGATGATTTGGATCATGTGATCACCTAAACAGTACCTCATTGGGTAGTATGAGGCGTGACGCTGGGATGGAATGGCTGCCGTACATGTAGAAGAAAAATCTGGACAGGTCTGTATGTAACTGTGTGAGGTTTATAGAGCGTGGGAGCTCTGAGCGCTCTGACATCGACTCTCACTTCCTGTGCTGTTACAGGAAGTGTTTCCAGTTAAAGTGGCTCTGCATTTCCTGTTTATGACGCCCAGCTTCCTGTCTTCTTCCTGTGTGCGTCCCACAGCAGCTCAGCCTTTGTTCTTTACAAACCATTCCTACACATGAAAAATCCCACAGGACCACGTGTCTGTGAACGCAGCACAGCAACTCACACCAGCTGTTTGTTTATCACTGATAAGCCCCGCCCCTGTCAGTCACTCACCTGTCTGTAGTTCAGTCTGTTAACCGCCAGACTAAAGTCTAACAGGACCACGGACAGGACCACGGACAGGACCACAGACTGGACCACAGACAGGACTTTCAGGGTTTCATGTCCGTCACATACGTTCATCAGAAAAATACAACATGGCCGCCTTCAGGCTGATTGAGGTCACATGACAGACAGGATCAGGTGTGGACTCCACATACCTGAGGAAAGGCGTGTCAGAGCCACACCTGAGTGCTGCCTCAGGACATGAACACACACACGTTGGTGACAGAGGGTTGGTGTTGTTGGCGTGTTGCTCCATGTTAGATGTTGGTGCGCTGCCCGTGTTGTCTGATGCAGGATATATAAAGATGAATGTAAACAAAGTGTTTGTCACAGTGAGAACGGTCGCTCACCCTCCTGTCCACTCACATACAAACATGTTAACAAGTTCTGATTAATAATCAACAGTAACTTCATGATGATCTGCAGGACGCTGGGCGTCCGTCACAGTTACTGAAGCTTTGACCGTCACACTGAATGTCACATTCATGTTTTACATTCATTTCAATGGTCAGGACAACTTATTAACAACGTTTCACAACGTTTGTCAAACAGCTCTGTGTGTGAACGGAGCTCCACAGTCAACAACAGATGATCAAAGTTTTTACATCACGTCAACACGTATGTTCATATTCACATACTCTGCTCATAAACTGCTTCTCAAAGACTCAGCACTTTTTGTTGCTGCTGCATTGCATTGTGGGACGGCATTATCTCCTTTCCTTTGGTACCAGACCCAGACTGTCGGACCAGACCCAGACCAGACACGGACTGTCGGACCCGTTGTCTCTCAGTCAGTGCTAACCCCCCCCCCCCCCCCCCTCCCTCAGGTTGCCGTGGTGAAGATGAAGAACACTGAGCAAGTCTATGCCATGAAGATCCTCAACAAGTGGGAGATGTTAAAGAGGGCTGAGGTCAGTGTGACACACGTCATGTGACACACATCATGTAATGGTATTAGCGTGTTGAATTGAACATGTGTTGTTTCCAGACGGCGTGTTTCCGTGAAGAACGTGACGTCCTGGTGAAAGGAGACAGTCAGTGGATCACCACACTGCACTACGCCTTCCAGGACGACAACTACCTGGTCAATACACACTGTACTACACACAGTAACATTACACTACACACAAACATTCCTGTGTTGTACTGCAGTACTAATACATGTTCCTCTGTTGTACTGCAGTACTAATACATGTTCCTGTGTTGTACTGCAGTACTAATACATGTTCCTGTGTTGTACTGCAGTACCTGGTCATGGATTACTACGTGGGCGGAGACTTGCTGACTCTGCTCAGTAAGTTTGAAGATCGACTTCCTGAAGAGATGTCGAAGTTCTACGTCGCTGAGATGGTGCTCGCCATCAACTCCATCCACCAGCAGCACTACATCCACAGGTAACACTGGTTATACTGGTTGTTATACTTGGTTGCCATAGTAACGCCACACTGTAACTATGAGTGAAGTGTGTGTCTGAGGAAGTGGGTCTTCCTGCAGCAGTGTCCTCTGGGAAATGTAGTTGTGTCCTGTTCCTCCCTCTTCCTTCCTGTGCAGAACCTGACACTGGGCCCAGTTCCATTCTGGTTTCTGCACAGTCTGGGCTGCGTCCCCTCCCAGTATGACTCAGACATGTAGAGAGAGGTGTGGCCTGTGTTCTCTCGCTGTTTGTAGGCTGTTGGTTTCCATAGCAATGCGTGTGTGTCAGAGCTGGAGGTTACCAGTAATCAACCAATAATCAGTAACCATATTTTAATGTTAACGACCAGATGTTTTTGTTTTTGTCTCAGAGACATCAAACCAGACAACGTGCTGCTCGACGTCAACGGTCACATCCGCCTCGCCGACTTTGGATCCTGTTTACGCATGATGGAGGACGGCACAGTAACAGACCAACATTAACTTTAGTCTGGCTTCAGCCTGGCTTCAGCCTGGCTTTAGTCTAGCTTTAGTCTAGCTTTAGTCTGGCTTCAGCCTGGCTTCAGTCTGGCTTTAGTCTAGCTTTAGTCTGACTTTAGTCTGGCTTCAGCCTGGCTTTAGTCTAGCTTTAGTCTAGCTTTAGTCTGGCTTCAGCCTGGCTTCAGTCTGGCTTTAGTCTAGCTTTAGTCTGACTTTAGTCTGGCTTCAGCCTGGCTTTAGTCTAGCTTTAGTCTAGCTTTAGTCTGGCTTCAGTCTGGCTTTAGCCTGGCTTTAGTCTAGCTTCAGTCTGGCTTCAGTCTGGCTTTAGCCTGGCTTTAGTCTGGCTTCAGTCTGGCTTCAGTCTGGCTTTAGCCTGGCTTCAGCCTGGCTTCAGTCTGGCTTCAGTCTGGCTTTAGTCTGGCTTTAGCCTGGCTTTAGTCTATCTTTAGTCTGGCTTCAGTCTGGCTTTAGTCTGTCTTCAGCCTAGTTTATGCCTGGCTTTAATCTAGCTTTAGCCTGGCTTTAGTCTGGCTTCAGTCTGGCTTCAGCCTGGCTTCAGTCTGGCTTCAGCCTGGCTTCAGCCTGGCTTCAGCCTGGCTTCAGTCTGGCTTCAGCCTGGCTTTAGTCTGGCTTCAGTCTGGCTTCAGCCTGGCTTCAGTCTGGCTTCAGCCTGGCTTCAGCCTGGCTTCAGTCTGGCTTCAGCCTGGCTTATGCCTGGCTTTAGTCTAGCTTTAGTCTATCTTATGACTGGCTTTAATCTAGTTTTTGTCTGACTTTAGTCTAGCTTTAGTCTGGCTTCAGCCTGGTTTTAATCTAGCTTCAGTCTGGCTTCAGCCTGGCTTCAGTCTGGCTTTAGTCTGGCTTTAATCTGGCTTTTTTAAAGATATTTTTTTGGCCTTTTCAAGCTTTTATTGTACAGAGACAGCTGAAGAGTGACAGGAATGTGGGGAGAGAGAGACGGGGAATGACATGCAGCAAATGGCCGCAGGTCAGATTTGAACCCTGGGCCGCTGCGGCAAGGACTGAACCTTTGTACATGGGCTGGATGCTCTACCAACTGAGCTAAACGACACCCCGCTTCGGCCTGGCTTTAGTCTGGCTTTAGTCTGGCTTCAGCCTGGCTTTAGTCTAGCTTCAGCCTGGCTTTAGCCTGACTTTAGTCTGGCTGTAGTCTGGCTTTAATCTGGCTTTAGCCTGGCTTTAGCCTGGCTTCAGCCTGGTTTTAATCGGGCTTTAATCGGGCTTTAATCTGGCTTTAATCTGGCTTTAGTCTGGTTTCAGTCTGGCTTCAGCCTGGCTTTAGTCTGGCTTATGTCTGGCTTTTGTCTGGTCTGAGACTGAGTTGTTGCTTGTCTTGGTGCAGGTGCAGTCCTCCGTGGCGGTGGGCACTCCAGACTACATCTCCCCAGAGATCCTGCAGGCGATGGAGGATGGGATGGGCCGCTACGGGCCGGAGTGTGACTGGTGGTCTTTGGGCGTCTGCATGTACGAGATGCTGTACGGAGAAACACCGTTCTATGCAGAGTCACTGGTGGAAACCTATGGCAAGATCATGAACCATGAGGTCAGTTCAAAAATTTAATGTTTTTAAGCCTCACAATAAAATCCAGATCAGTCCAGTGTGAGATGCGATGAGCTCCTCGGATGTTTCCAGGTCTGCTCGTCTCCAGACGCTTGTCCTCTTTTCTAAATCTGAACTCATCTCGGTGGACCAACGAGCTGCCGTCCTGCTCTCCATTTCTGTCTCGTTATCCTGTTGGTCTGTCCTCTTTACTCCACTTTCCTTTCACAGTTCTTCTGTGGTGTTCTTCTGTGGTTGTCTTCAGGAGCGTTTCCAGTTCCCGTCCCACGTGACCGACGTGTCCGAGGATGCCAAAGATCTGATTCAGCGCCTGCTTTGCTCGAGGGAACGTCGACTCGGTCTGAACGGGATCTCCGACTTCAAGAGCCACCCGTTCTTCAGTGGGATCGACTGGGACAACATCCGGTCCGCTGAGGCCCCCTACATCCCTGACGTGTCCTCGCCCACCGACACCTCCAACTTTGACGTAGATGACGACGTCCTCAAGAACCCGGTGAGGACGACCCACAATACCAGTTGTAAACCAGTTGTGTGACAGTGTACCAATGTTCCCCTTATTAACCCATCAGATTCAAGTCTGAGTGGTCCTTCTAGTCTTTCTGGTTCCGCTCCGGGTCTTTCTGGTCCAGTTCTTTTTAAAGACCCCATTGTCCCCATTCCTGCAGGACATCAGCCCTCCAATGTCTCACACTGGTTTCACTGGTCAGCATCTCCCCTTCGTCGGCTTCACCTTCACCACCGACAGCTGCTTCGCTGACCGCGGCTCCATCAGCCGGGCGGGGCATGGCCTCCAGCAGCAGGAGGAGGAGGGGGGAGGAGGAGGGCAGGAGGTGGAGGCATTTGAGAGGAGGATCCGCCGACTGGAGCAGGAGAAACAGGAGCTGAATCGAAAACTCCAGGGTGAGACCCAGTTCAAATATTTACTGGAGGAAGGACAGAGCTCTGGACTCTGATACTTCATTTCCACAGTGGTGTTCTTCTTTGGTATCTCTAGAGATACCCAGAACTCCTGACCTCTGACCTCTGTGTCTGTAGAGTCGACCCAGGCCCTGCAGGCTCCGGCTCGAGGAGGAACTCTGACCCGGGACAAAGAGATCAAGAAGCTGAATGAGGAGATCGAACGGCTGAAGAAGAAGCTGGCAGGTCAGAGTGGGACAAGAAGTGACAGTTTAAACCAGGGGTCCCCAAACTACGGCCCCCGGGCCACATCCAGCCCGCCTAAACAATTGGAGTGGCCCACTTAACGATCCCAAACAATCCCTCTAAACATGGCCTATTTTTTTAAATTGCATTTTCCTTTTATAAAATATAATGATTAAGGTTGGCATTCTAATTAAAATTTACCTTATTTACGAACTATTTACAGTAGTAGTTAATTTTCACCCCCTCACACAATGGTATATTCCGACGTGACTTTGCTCGTGATCAAGCGTGAAGTGCATGCGGGCGAGGTGAGCTAACGGAAGAAAGCCAGACAACAAAATGTCGAAACTGTTGAGGAAACGGAAAACAGATTCAGAGTGCAGAGTTTTAACCCTCTGGGGACAGATTGGGCGGATCCGCCTAAAAGTCTTAAGTTTTACATATCTGTGAATATCTCTGAAACGGTTTATGATAGAGAGATGCGTTTTTTTGCACTGTTTTCCTGAGATTCCGCTGAGAACGGAGATGTGCGGTTTGTGTGCAACACTTCCTTGTTCTATGACACCGCGTAAAAGACCAATCGAAAAATAGATGTTTGGCAGACTCCATACGCAGTTGACGAATGGACAAACGTTACTAGGCAGACTACTTTCTTTTTCAATCAGTGGACGGTTCCTATGATGTATTCTAGCCAATCAAAGGAGTCTGTGGTCTTGGGGGGGCGGGACAATAGAGAGAGACAGTGCAAGGAAAAGGCAGTTTGTCTAATCTGCAAAGATACAGTGGCAGATCACTGCACGTGCTCAAAGAATTTAACATTCGCCAACACTATGAAACTCGCCACGCCAAGGCCAAGTGAAGGGCAGCTGCAACAAATGATCATTATAATCTCCACAATAATACTGGTTGTCACTTTGGTCCAAATCATTTCCTGTTATATTCTGACCCCGGCCCCCCATCACAGAAAGGAAAGTTGATGTGGCCCCCACCGAAAAAAGTCTGGGGACCCCTGGTTTAAACCATACCTGTAAATGTGTTTACAGCGGGACTACAGTTCACAGCAGGACTACAGTAGCACTACAGTTAGCAGTAGAACTAGAGTTTACAGCACCACAGTGTGTTGTAGGACTGCAGTTTGTCAGTAGGACTGTCAGGTTGTGGTTTTGTTGGGACAATCCAGGTGAGTAAGCCCCTCTGCTGTCGTAGACTCTGATAGGCTGGAGCACCAGCTGGAGGAGGCTGTCACACTCAGACAGGACTACGAGAGCTCCGCCTCCAAACTGAAGACCCTGGAGAGGCAGGTGAAGACCCTGAGACAGGAGAAAGATGAAGTCCACAAGGTACCTCACTCACTCAGGTGTAGTTATGTTCAGGTGTCAGGGCTCCAGACTAACTTTTTGCATTGGTTGCACTGGTGCTTTTTTTTTTTTTTTTTTTAGGTGCACCAGCACAAAATTTAGGTGCACCCAAATTTTTCATTGCGTTGCCTTTAACACCATAAGGTCACCTTTTTATCGCTCTCCATAACTTTCATATACTGTGAATGATTTTTAAACAGGAATGAGGTGTAGAGAAACGCTTGTCTTTATTTGAAGCACAATTATATATAAAAAGAAAAATAAAGTGTTTAAAGAGCTTCACTGAGCTCAAATTGAACGTCCGCAGCTGTCTTTTGCTTTAAGGTGTCCGCTATTACCCCAATGAATTGGGCACATGCCATATCATTGCTATACGTCGGGTTGACGTTTAATCCATTTTTCTTAATGAGAAGAATTTCTGATTTAAATTTAGTGAACGGCAACTCCTCTTTGGTAATGTTGTATGCAACATTAAATTTGATTATTATTTCTGATTCCTCAGAGGACCTGATTATTACTGCCTGCTGCTGAAATGCAGCTGGGAGAGGGCCACTTCCTCTACACACTTGTCACGGCATATAGTGTGTTTTTTAGACATGTTTTTTCGAGTTTCGATATGAAACATTGTCAACCTGCTTACGAATGCACTGTTACCGGCCATATTCTGACCGCACTCCTGACAGTAAGCACAGTGCATTGCGTTACGTCCTTTGTCGTACCTCAGCCAGGGAAACTGTTTTAGCCAGTCCTGTCTGAAAGAATACATTTTGGGCTTTTTAATCTGAGTCTCGGGGCCGGGCTCTGTCTCAGACTCGGTTGTCTCCTCTGGTTCCGAGTCTGATGCTATTGCTGAAGGACCGGGGCTTGGCATGTTACCAGGGACCGAGGGCTCTGTGTCTTGGCTGGACGGACTCTCAGTAGTGGGGATGGATGGAACAGTAGTAAGGCTGGTTGTATTCTTAGTTTTCTTAATGAAAAAACTTTCCATGTTTCTACCTCTCTTCTCTCATTTTGTCGCGTTTATTTTCTTTTTCCGTTTCAGTTAGGCTACTCTGGCGCTCAGGTCGCTCACAGTTTTTAAACACACAACTTAGAGCAGTGAACAGGACCACGGCCAATCAGAGGCAAAGACCCGCCCGAGCTCTGTCTCTTATTGGTTTAGACCACGATATGATCCGACCATGAGTGTGAGTTCGGTCACAGAGAGATAGATGATGCCAGATTGGTCGCATTCTGGAGCCCTGGGTGTAGTAGGATCAGGTGTAGTTGGTCTCAGGTGTAATGATTGCCCCCCCCCCCCCCCCCCGTGAGCAGCAGCTGGCCGACTCTCTGGAGCGTCTGAGGAGTCAGACGAAGGAGCTGAAGGAGGCTCACTCTCAGAGGAAGTTGGCCCTGCAGGAGTTCTCAGACCTTTCTGAGAGGATGGCCGACCTCCGCTCCTCCAAACAGCGCCTGTCCCGTCAGCTCCGGGACAAAGAGGAGGAGATGGATGCCCTCCTGCAGAAAATGGACGCCATGAGACAGGAGATCCGCAAGACCGAGAAGAACCGCAAGGAGGTGAGCCAGAATGAGGCAGAGTGAGGCAGAGTGAGGCGGAGACCATCAGAATAAAAGCATTGTGTGTGTTTTTCTCAGCTGGAGGCTCAGCTGGACGACGCGAAGGCGGAGGCGTCGAAGGAGAGGAAGCTGAGAGAGCACAGCGAGGTTTACTCCAAACAGCTGGAGACGGAGCTGCAGAGCCTGAAGGTCAGAGGTCAAACATGTTTTTAGACCTGTGAGGACCCCCAAACCATTAACCCCGAAACATGAACCATAAACTATGAACCATGAACTCCAGCAGGTAGAATCATGTAACGATGTCAGTTGTTAAATTAATAAATAAACCAGCACTGGTGCTGAACTGGAACCAGAAGAGAGTTTCTGAGGCGTTTGGGTCCAATTATAAGAACTTTAGTTTTGTTTGAGTTTAACATCAGAAAGTTGCAGCTCATCCAATTTTTATGTCCTAAATGCAGCTTGAAGTTTAACAAATTGATTAACTGAACTGGTTTCATCAGGCTTGATTCATAAATATAATTGGGTAATTGTATTTATCGAATCTTGTGAAATACAAGAGCACACGCAGTAAGCAAAATGGGGTGGTTCTGGTTCTGATCTCAGTCTCAGCAGGGTCGAGGAGCAGCTGCCGGGGGGGCGGAGTCTCAGCAGGAGCTGTCTCGTCTGAAGGCGGAGCTCGATAAGAAGGTCCTGTTCTACGAGGAGGAGCTGCTGAGAAGAGACTCCAACCACTCCTCCGAGATCAAAAACCTCCGCAAAGACCTGCACGAGTCCGAGGGGGCCCAGCTCGCTGCCAACAAGGAGCTGCTGCAGCTCCGGGACAAGCTGGACAAGGACAAGAGGGACAGGTGAGTTCTGAACCACCTTAAACAAGAGGGACAGGTGAGTTCTGAACCACCGTAAAAAAGAGGGACAGGCGTGTCCTGAACAGGTCTTGTTTTGCGTGTCCCTGCAGGCAGACGGAGATGGATGAAGCTGTTGCAGCTCTGAAGGAGAAACATGAACGAGAGAAGAACCTGCTGACAGAAGAAAACCGCAAACTGACGGCTGAAACCGACAAGGTGACTAAAGTACTGAAGGCCTCAGGCTGGTCCTGGATCAGGGTCTGGATCAGGGTCCAGGATCAGGGTCCAGGATCAGGGTCTGGTGGTGGAGGTTTGGGGTTAAAGCTTAATGTCAGATGCAGTGTTGTGATCAGTATTGACAACCTGGATGGTTCATCAGGTTCATGGTCTTCCTATACTATTGTAGTACTGCTCACCCAATCACAGGGTGTACATTACAATCATTCTGGTTGTTGAAGTACTGTAGTACTGTCACTGCACATGCTCAGTTGGTTTGTTGTCTGCTGGCCCCTCAGCTGTGTTCGTTTGTGGATAAACTGACGGCTCAGAACCGTCAGCTGGAGGACGACCTTCAGGACCTATCGTCTAAGAAGGAGAGTGTGGCTCACTGGGAGGCTCAGATTGCAGAGATCATCCAGTGGTGAGTCCGACTGTCCGCACCTGTTCTGAACCTGTTCCCTGTGGTTCTGTGGTGGACCAGCACGGGGCGGTCTTCATTTAATGTGTGTGTCCGTGTGTTTAGGGTGAGTGATGAGAAGGACGCTCGAGGTTACCTTCAGGCTCTGGCCACCAAGATGACGGAGGAGCTGGAAACACTGCGCAGCTCCAGCCTGGGAACAAGACCTCTGGTAACACTCAAACACACGCTACAAACACACTAACACACACTAACACATACTACAAACACACTAACACACACTACAAACACGCTAACACACACTACAAACACACTAACACACACTACACACACACTAACACACACTACACACACACTAACACACACTACAAACACACTAACACACTACAAACACACTAACACACACTGCAAACACACTAACACACACTACAAACACACTTAACACATACTACTAACACACACTACACACACACTAACACACACAAACACACACTACAAACACACACTACACACACACTACAAACACACAATAACACACACTACACACACACAATAACACACACTAATACACACAAACACACAATAACACAAACTACACACACACTACACACACACTACAAACACACTAACACACACAAACACACAAACACACACTAACATACACTACACACACACTAACACACACTACATACACACTAACACACTACAAACACACTAACATACACTACACACACACTACAAACACACTAACACACACTAACACACACTAACATACACTACACACACACTACAAACACACTAACATACACTACAAACACACTAACACACACTAACACACACTACACACACACTACACACACACTACAAACACACTAACATACACTACACACACACTAACACACACTAACACACACTAACACACACTACACACACACTACACACACACTAACATACACTACACACACACTACAAACACACAAACACACACTACATACACACTAACACACATTAACACACACTACACACACACTAACACACACTACAAAGAGGTCAAACGTTTAAACACGTCAGACATTTTGTGGTTTGATGATTGTTTGTGATTGAAGTTTTGAATGAAACAACCTGAAGACGTTAAATCTGAACGGTGACAGTCGTCATGAAAACACTCATTAGTTTCAGCCCTGCTCTGAGGCTTTTATTGTGAAAGAGAAGAAAGCGTATGTAGCTCTGTTCAGATGAGGTAAACAGAGGCCCCGCCCACTGATTGCAGTCTGTGTTGTTCACCTGTTCAGGTGTGTCGTTCATTACAGCAACAGACTGACACACTATAGCTGTCTGTGGATCTGTTCTGTCAGAACAGATCAGTCTGTACTGTCTGTTCTGTCTGTACTGCTGTTCGTAGTTCTTTGTTGGTCCTTCAGTCTATTTTGTATGTAATTCTGTCTGTACCTGTGTCTGTAGTACCTGTCTGTACTTGTGTCTGTAGTACCTGCCTGTGTCAGTTGTACTTGTGTCATTGGGACCTGGTTGTACCTGTGTTAGGAGTACCTTTTTTGTACTTGTGTCTATACCTATGTCAGTAGGACCTGTCTGTGATGATCTCTCTCTTAATCTGCCGCCAGCCTGAATCAGGAGTGGCCACGCCTCCTAAGAAGCCCTGGCCTCCTATTGGTGGAGACAGGAGGGTGAGTGTGTCAGTCACTACTTCCAGCCAATCAAGATTCATGCTTTGTGGGCAGGGCCTAAGAAGCTTGCATGGCTATTGGCTTGCATGTCTGGCACTCATAATAAACCCACAATAGGCTACAAGCACTTCCTTGAGTGAACCAGGTGTTTCAAGGATCCTTGATGCAGGGATGTTGAAGTCTAGAAATCTATTAGGGTTCTTAAAGGGATTCTAGGGGACCTTGAAGTTCCAGGTATACCTGAGAGTGGTACAAGGATCCAGGTGTTAAGGCAGTTTGACTGGTCTTGTAGGATTGTATGACAATCTTGGGGTCTTCAGTGGGGAGGTTCAGGGATCTTGTGGAGAGTTCAGCGATCTTGTGGAGAGTTCAGGGATCTTGTGGAGAGTTCAGGGATCTTGTGGGGGCTTCTAGCAGTACTTGATGGCATTCCAGGAGTTCTTTAGAGCTTCCAATAGTAAGAAGAAGAAGAAGTAGAAGTTATATCCAAAGGTCACTCGAGTGCTCCAGGATGATTTCACATGAGCAGTCCTCAGACTGGATGTTTGGTAGGCAGCTTGCGGTCCGTGCGGTCCACCACGGGCTTCTGCCAGCAGGTGCTGCCTGAAAACACCTCAGATCGTCCCTGCTGTTGCCATGGTTACCTGCTGCCTGATGTGGGTGGGGCTCAGTTAATGAACACTAACTTCTGTCATGTGTTCTCTGACCTGTGTGCCTGTCCTCCCCTGTCCTCCCTCTTCCTCGCCCGTCCCTCCCCTCAGGACCCCCTGTGGAAGGTGCGCCGCAGTCAGAAGGTGGACATGTCTGCTCGTCTGGAGCTGCAGTCGGCTCTGGACGCTGAGATCAGAGCCAAACAGATCGTTCAGGACGAACTGCGCAGAGTCAAAGCCAGCAACATCAACCTGGAGAGGTCAGAGCTCACCTGTCTGTGTGTCCTCTCACCTGTCTGTGTGTCCTCTCACCTGTCTGTGTGTCCTCTCACCTGCTCTCACCTGTCTGTGTGTCCTCTCACCTGTCTGTGTGTCCTCTCACCTGTCTGTGTGTCCTGTCACCTGCTCTCACCTGTCTGTGTGTCCTCTCACCTGTCTGTGTGTCCTCTTACCTGTCTGTCTGCAGTAAGCTGAAGGAGTCAGAGGAGAGGAGCCGGGACATGGAGGAGCAGATGGAGAGTCTGAAGAAAGAGATAGAGGAGAATCGCTCGCACTCCGACAAAGGTGAGACCCACCTGTACCTGTACCTGTACCTCCACCTGTACCTCCACCTGTACCTGCACCTCCACATGTACCTGTCTGACTCTCCTGTCTCTGCAGGTCTGAAGCTTCCAGACTTCCAGGACTCCATCTTTGAGTATTTCAACACGTCTCCACTGGCCCCAGACCTCACCTTCAGAGTGAGTCACCTGTCTGTTATCTGTCTGTTTCACCTGTCTGTCTACCGTCTGTCTCACCTGTTGGTTACCTGTGTGTCTACCATCTGCCTTACCTGTTGGTTACCTGTGTGTCTCACCTGTCACAAAGGGCAGGAAACATTTAAAGTGACACCTGTGACCTCATCACAGTTTGAACCCATCACAGGTCACATGATGACGATGTCACTCAGGTGTGTGTTGTTTGTGTCTCTCTGCTACATTGAGGCGTCACTTAGCTCCGCCTCCTCGCTGCTCGCTCTCTGGGAAGAAGTAAGTTCACCTGCCAGGTTACCCACAATCCCCTGCATACTGCCACCCATACCCACAATCCTCTGGGGCAGCTAGCTGCTTAGCTTTATGCTTAGCTATACGATGGTTAGTCGTAGTCAGTCTGAGGTGACATAGAGTGATTTGATTGGTCCACATGACTGACATGCTGACCAGACCCCGCCCATACAACAACCCCTATAACAGGCCTATCATCAAGCCACGCCCCCTTCAGGGGGAGACAGTATGACCTCATTAAATATTAACGAGCCAACATGCCTCTGTTAGCATGTTAGCTTTAGTAAAGAAGAGGTGGAGCCACAGACAGGTGAACCACAGACCAGCAGCTGATCACTGATGTGACTTTTTCTTTGACCTGCAGACCACAGACATAGACTCCACCCCCCAGAAACCAGAGAACATGCCCCCTTCTGAACATCAGGTGAGTCACACACACTGACTGTCTGTCTCACTGACTGTCTGTCTCACTGTCTGTCTGTTTCACTGTCTGTCTGTTTCACTGTCTGTCTGTCTCACTGTCTGTCTGTCTCACTGACCGTCTGTCTCACTGACCATCTGTCTCACTGACCATCTGTCTCACTGACTGTCTCACTGTCTGTTCCTTTATCTCTTTGTGTCAACAGGAAGTTAAAGTAACGTCGGTCCCGGCGAGCCCGTCTCCGATCTATCCGAGCCCAGCACTGACCACACCAAAGGTACGCTCCGGTGTGCCCAGGTTGGACGTTACCTGTGGGGGTGGGACCATAAACCAGTTGGAGAAGAACTTGACTACATTACCTGCTGTGGTCATAACATGGTTTATAAAGTTACTGCAGTTGGTGGTAGTGATGAGACTGAATGATTGATGAAGTTTCATGATAAACATTGTGTGTTCTTGTTGTTGTCGTCAGCCCAAAGCTCACCAGCTGAGTATCAAGACGTTCTCCAGCCCAACTCAGTGCACACACTGCACCTCCCTGATGGTTGGACTCCTCCGACAGGGCTACGCCTGTGAAGGTACTGAAGTGTCTGTCTATCTGTCTGACTCTCTGTCTGACTGTTTGACTCTGTCTGTCTGTCTGTCTGACTCTCTGTCTGTCTCTCCTCAGTGTGCTCCTTCATCTGCCATGTTTCCTGTAAAGACCACGCCCCCCTGGTCTGTCCAATCCCAGCAGAGCAGGCCAAGAGGCCGCAGGGCATCGACGTCCAGAGAGGCATTGGCACAGCCTACAAGGGCTACGTCAGGGTAGGTGACACAGTACTGACACAGTCCTGACGCAGTACTGACAGTCTTGGTGCAGTACTGACACAGTCTTAGCGCAGTACTGACACAGTCTTGACGCAGTACTGACAATCTTGGCGCAGTACTGACACAGTCTCAGACTCACATTTTACCGTCTTTCTGTCAGATCCCGAAGCCCAGCGGGGTGAAGAAGGGCTGGCAGCGAGCGTTTGCTGTGGTCTCTGATTGTAAACTGTTTCTCTACGACGTACCAGAGGGAAAGTCCACCCAGCCTGGGGTGGTGGCCAGCTTGGTGCTGGATCTCAGGTAACTGTCCACCTGTGTGTCTGCTCACAGGGGAGTCAGGAGTCTGAGGAAGTGTTTTTGAAGAAGTCTGGTAGTTTGGAACGTTTCAGTCTTTCAACATAGAGCATAGATAAGATTCAGAGAACCTTGGAGATGTACATTAGTGCGCTTTGAGGACTTCCAAGAAGGTTCAGGATTTAAGAAGATAGAAGGTTCCCATAGTTTGAAATGGGAAGTCTTGAGGAGGTTTGGGTTTTTGTGAGAAGACTGTTGAAGGTATTTCCAGGATTCAGGTATTTTAAGAGAAGTTCAGGTAGTTTTCAGAAGGTTCAGGTAGTTTTCAAAAGGTTCACATGTAGTAAAACAGTGACGCTGTCTATTTTCTGCGTTGTCTCATTGATCCTGGAATTGTTTTCCTGTTCGTGTTACAGAGACGAGGAGTTTTCCGTCAGCTCTGTCTTGGCGTCAGATGTGATCCACGCCACCAGGAAGGACATCCCCTGCATCTTCAGGGTAGGAGACCCCGCTGACTCCTCACGTCTGACCTCTGACCTCCATGTTTTTTAATATTTTTTTTTTTGAAGAGAGACAGGAATGTGGGGAGAGAGAGACGGGGCCCTGTAGCAAAGGGCCACAGGTCGGATTCGAACCCGGGCCGCTACGGAGCCTTCGTACATGGGGCGGACATTCTACCAACTGAGCTAATCGCCGCCCATGACCTCCATGTTTTTTGACCCTCCTTGTGTTTTTTTTGTTTCAGGTGACGTCGTCACAGCTGATCTCACAGCTCTCCTCTGTGTCACTGCTGGTGCTGGCGGAGAGCGAAGTGGAGAAGAGGAAGTGGGTAAGGATCCTGGAGGGTCTGCAGAGCATCCTGACCAAGAACCTGCTGAAGAGCCGTCAGGTCCACGTCCTGCACGAGGCATACGATGCCTCACTACCGATCATCAAGACCACGCTGTCTGCCACTGTGCTCGGTGAGTTACAACCTCCGCTAAGTGCTACTAATTACTACTGAGTGACTGAATACTAAGACAGAGAGAAGGTTTTTTGCAGGGTTCTGCAGGTCTTGATGGACTTTGTTGTTAGCTTCCTGCTGGTTTAGAGGAAATGTTTTGTTGTTGTGGTGCGAGGAATCTATCTGTCATGTTTTCTGTCTGCAGATCGGGAGAGGATCGTCCTGGGAACAGAAGACGGACTGTTCGTGGTCGAGGTTACCAGAGATGGTGAGACAGACAGACAGACAGTTACAGTTACAATTAGAGACAGTTACAGACAGACAATTACAGACAACTAACATGTCTCTCTCTCTGCAGTGATTGTACGAGCAGCAGACAGTAAGAAGGTTTATCAGATCGATTTGATCCCGAAGGAGAAGATCATTGCGCTGCTCTGTGGTCGGAACCGTCACGTTCACCTTCACGCCTGGGGCGCACTGGAAGGTGCTGAGTCCACCTATGACACCAAGCTGGCAGAGACCAAAGGCTGCCAGGCTCTGACCACGGGCTCGCTCAGACCCGGAGGCCCCGCATGTCTGCTGGCTGCCGTCAAACGTCAGGTCAGAAGACTGAACAACCACCGCTCCCCTCTGTAGCTCTGGTTCTGGTTCTGTTCTAACCCTCCTGTCCTGTTTGTATCCCCTACAGGTTCAGTGCTATGAGATCACTCGAGCAAAGCCCCACCATAAGAAACTGTGGGAGGTGCAGGCTCCAGGGACAGTGCAGTGGCTGGGCATGGTGAGGGAGCGGCTGTGTGTCGGCTATCCTTCAGGTTTCGCTCTCCTGGCCCTGCAGGGGGAGTCGTCCCCCATCAGTTTGGTGAGCCCAGGCGACCCGTCGCTGGCCTTCCTGGCCCAGCAGTCTCTGGACGCCCTGCACGCCCTGGAGGTGGGATCCACCGAGCTGCTGCTCTGCTTCAGCCAGCTCGGCATCTACGTGGACGGACAGGGCCGCCGGTCCCGAACCCAGGAGCTGATGTGGCCGGCCACACCACTCGCATGCAGTACGTCATTAATATTAGTATAGGTTCTAGTAGAACAGGTGAGCTCAGACAGGTACAGATGGCTGTCAGGCTAACAGGTGTAACTCTAACAGGTGTATAGGTGTGAACAAGCTTCAGAATCAGCTGCTCAGTGAGTGTGCTCAAAGGTTTTAGTCCACACCTGTCTCTCTCTCCAGGCTCTAACTCGTCTCACCTGACGGTCTACAGCGAGTACGGGGTCGATGTCTTTGATATTCACACCGCAGAGTGGGTCCAGACCATCTCGCTCCGCAAGGTAACCAATCACAGTTCAGAACCAGCTAATCACAGTTCAGAACCAGCCAATCACATCTCTCTGTGTCCTCAGATCAGACCTCTGAATGTTGAAGGGACCTTAAACCTGCTGAGTTCAGAACCTCCTCGTCTGATTTACTTCAGTAACACGACATCAGGTAACACCTGGACACACCTGGAAACTGTAACATTCATGTCAACATTCTTCACCATGAAGCTAACCTGTCTGTCTGTCTCTACCTGTCTGACCTCAGAGGGAGACCTCACCATTCCGGACACGTCGGACCACAGCAGGAAGTTGATGGTTCGAACTCGCAGCAAGAGGAAGTTCCTGTTTAAGGTTCCTGAAGAGGAGCGACTCCAACAGAGGAGGTGACTCAGCAAAACCATGGCGACTCGCCAAAATAACAGTGACTCAGCAAAATATAATGTATAGTGTATAATGTGTGTGTGTGTGTGTGTGTGTGTGTGTGTGTGTGTTTCAGGGAGATGCTGAGGGATCCTGAGCTCAGATCAAGGATGATTTCTAATCCGACAAACTTTAACCACGTCGCTCACATGGGACCAGGAGACGGGATGCAGGTCCTCATGGACCTCCCTCTGGTAACTCCTCCTCTCCTCTCCTCTCCTCTCTTCTCCTTTCGTCTCCCTCCTCCTGTCAGCATGTTCTCCTCCCTCACCTCCTCCCCCCTCCGACAACTCTGTTCATCACACTGACTCCTCTCTTCTCTCCTCCTCCTCCTCCTCTCCTCCCTCTCTGGTGTTTAGGTTGGTGATGTCACCTCCCTCTCCCCCTCCCCGTCTCCCTCCCCCTCCTCCTCCTCCTCCCGTCACACCCTCATCTCTCCCCCCTCCAACTTTGAGCACGTGTATCACATGACTTCGGCGTCGGCCGGCGCCTTCTTGCAGAAAGACGCCTCCTCTTCCTCCTCCCAGCAGAGCCTCCTGCAGCCTTCCTCCTCCTCCTCCTCTCCCTCCACCTCCTCTCTGGGAAGGGTAGGCCAGCTTCTCTCTACCCCTCTCATGCTCCTCACCTCCTCCCCCACACTCCCACAATCCTCTCCTGTCCAACTCAGGTACACAGACCTGCAAATTCACTTCCTGTCCTTCCACGCCACTTCCTGTCCTTTCAGTCCATTTCCTGTCCTTCCACGCCACTTCCTGTTCTTTCACTCCACTTCCTGTCCTTGTAACACCACTTCCTGTCCTTGTAACACCACTTCCTGTCCTTCCAATCCACTTCCTGTCCTTTTCACTCCACTTCCTGTCCTTTCACTCACTCACAGATGGTTTCTGGGAGTTGTAGTTGTACTCTTTTTAAAGCGACCACCAGGCAGCGCTCAAGACACGCGATTAACATGCTGTGTGTGTGTGTGTGTGTGTGTGTGTGTGTGTGTGTGTGTGTGTGTGTGTGTGCAGAGTGTGATGCATTCCTCTCAGGATGACTCAGCTAAAGATAAGCCCCGCCCACTGTCCAGTATCTCCAGACAACAGAGGAAAACACACATCACACGCACAGCATCAGGTACACACACACCTGTACACACACACACACACATCACACGCACAGCATCAGGTACACACACACATCACACGCACAGCATCAGGTACACACACACCTGTACACACACACATCACACGCACAGCATCAGGTACACACACACCTGTACACACACACATCACACGCACAGCATCAGGTACACACACACATCACACGCACAGCATCAGGTACACACACACCTGTACACACACACATCACACGCACAGCATCAGGTACACACACACCTGTACACACACACACACATCACACGCACAGCATCAGGTACACACACACCTGTACACACACATCACACGCACAGCATCAGGTACACACACACCTGTACACACACATCACACGCACAGCATCAGGTACACACACACATCACACGCACAGCATCAGGTACACACACACCTGTACACACACATCACACGCACAGCATCAGGTACACACACACATCACACGCACAGCATCAGGTACACACACACCTGTACACACACATCACACGCACAGCATCAGGTACACACACACCTGTACACACACACACACACAACACACGCACAGCATCAGGTACACACACACCTGTACACACACACACACATCACACGCACAGCATCAGGTACACACACACATCACACGCACAGCATCGGGTATACACACACACACACATCACACGCACAGCATCAGGTACACACACACCTGTACACACTGCTGTGTGATGTCATCTGTAATCTGTGTTTTTACTGGTTCAGATTTTGGGGGTGGAGCCTCGTCACGTAGCATCTCTGAACCAGACCAGGACCTGGACCGAGAGGTACCTGTCTCTCTCTGTCTGTGCGTGTGTGTGTGTGTCTCTCTCTCTCTCTCTCTGACCTGTCTCTCTCTCTCTCTCTCTCTCTCTCTCTGACCTGTCTCTCTCTCTCTCTCTCTGACCTGTCTCTCTCTCTCTCTCTCTCTCTCTTTGACCTGTCTCTCTCTGACCTGTCTCTCTCTCTCTCTCTCTCTCTCTGACCTGTCTCTGTCTCTCTCTGTACCTGTCTCTCTCTCTCTCTGACCTGTCTCTCTCTCTCTCTGTACCTGTCTCTCTCTCTCTCTGTACCTGTCTCTCTCTCTGACCTGTCTCTCTCTCTCTCTGTACCTGTCTCTCTCTCTGACCTGTCTCTCTCTCTCTCTCTCTGACCTGTCTCTCTCTCTCTCTGTACCCGTCTCTCTCTCTGACCTGTCTCTCTCTCTCTCTCTGACCTGTCTCTCTCTCTGTACCTGTCTCTCTGACCTGTCTCTCTCTCTGTACCTGTCTCTCTGACCTGTCTCTCTCTCAGCCGGACTCGGACTCCACCAAACACTCGACCCCGTCTAACAGCTCCAACCCGAGCAGCCCGCCCAGTCCGAACTCACCACACCGCAGCCAGCTCACCTTGGATGGCCTGGACATGGAGCAGTGAGGCCCCACCCCCTGGACACCTGAGGGGGAGGGGCTAAATGAACCAATCAGGCTTCAGACTGAGAGTTTAAATTTTACTTGATGATTTTATTGTGGCGGGGTGTGTCTGAGCTTCCTGCTGCTTTTATATTTGTTGGATTTTACCTGCTGGGAAGCCCCGCCCCCTGGTTTTAACCCTGCCCCTGCTGATGGCTGCTGTGTGTTTGACCTTTGACCTTTAGTCTGATTGGCTCTGTGGGACCAATCGCCTCCCCTTCTTCTTTATTAAATAACTTCCTGTTAGCGGCTAAGCTAACTGTTGCTAACTTCCTGTCTGATGAGAAAACACTGAATGAATTTGTCTTTATGTTGCACATTGTTGTTGTAGGACAAAAAGAATCTTTGATTTTTCCTGTTGAACACCCCCTCCCCCCCCCCCGAACCTGCAGGTGGAGCCAGGTGAGCCAGGTGAGGGGGGCGGGCACACCTGAACACTACTGCTTCCTCCAGAATCACCTGTTAACCAATCTTTGTAACTATGAAACATGTTAGCGGCCAATAAAAGAATCTGAACCTGAGAGAGTGTCTGTGTGAAGGGAGAGGGAACACCTGGACAGGTGTTTAATGTCTGTATAAAGTGTTTTTAACCAGTCAGTCAAATCTGAAGGTTATGACATCATCAGGTCTGAAAAAGGATCCTCTGACATGTAGGGGGTGTGTCCACTGAATATGAGGAAGCCACGCCCACCCACAGGACAGGTCCCGCCTCCATGAACAGTCAAATACTGTAACCATGATGACCTCATCATGCAGGCTGTGGCTAGCAGCATTATTTGAGTTATCCAGCCCCCCATGTTTGAATCACCAGAACCAGAACCTGATCCAGAGGACCCGGATCAACCGCTCAGTGTTCATGCAGTAACAGAACCAGGCGTGTACACAGAGTAACAGGGTCAGGCTCACAGACTGTAGTTCTGTTGAGGTTTCACTGAATGATGATGTAATAGTTCCAGGTCACCTGTTGTGTCAGGTGGATCTTAATTAGTGACACACCTTCCAGGGAAGTCTGTGCAGGTGAGATTCATTGTGATCAAGCTGCAACTTTCATGTCTGTGATGTGAGGTCAACACAAGAAGTACCACAAACTGCAGTTCCTCAAACGTCCACTTGAGGCTGGCTCCAGAAGTGAGTCAGTCTCCATAAGTCCCCATGTTAAAATGTCCAACTTCACAGCAGAAATAAACATGTTTACAGCCTGGTACAAAAAACAGTTTTGGTCTCTGTAGCTAATTTCCCCGTTCATGACAACTGTACTGAGGGTGAATTTTTATACAACTCACTTGTTCAGATTATATTAAGGCTTAAAGTTATGCAGGATTAAGAGCGTGGACGCTTTGATTGACAGGTGGGTGTGGTCACAGATGTCAATGGGCCCGCCTCAGGTCAGCTGAGGGGTATTGCACAAAACTAGAATAAGGAAATCCAGGATAATTGAGCAAGCGCGGCTTGACCTAGTCTGCTTGGCGCATCCTGGCTTAATTGGTTGCACGTTTGCCGAGCCAGGATGAAAAGGCGCGGCTATGTTAAACCAGGTGAAGATAGTTGGGATAAGTGTGTGTTCACGGCATACTTAAATAGACCCCGCGATCGCTCACAGAATCACCGATGGGAACATGGATAAGAGTCGCGCTTCACACTTCACGGCCGCTGAACAACAGCTCCTGATGGAGTTCTATGAAGAAGTGAAAGATACCATAAGACAAAAAAAAAGGCAATACCAATGTCATAATTAAAGAACGCGAGAAAGCCTGGCAGACAATAGCGGAGCGGCTTCATGTGTAAGCAGTGCAAAACTGCACACTCCACTGGAACTGTCATAATTAGGCTACAATTAAAGGACTAAAGGAGTTACTTTTCAAGTCCACTAATCAACTGTTGTACACTTTACTTTAAAAGTGGCAAGTAGAGATGCATGTTACTCAGGAAATGTAGAGTATGATTAAGTGCAAACAGTTATCCACAGTGTGTGTCATTTAATCTATTTTTCTCAGGCTGTTAGCCTGGTCTGGAGCAGGCTAGCTGCAGAGAATAAATCACCATAGTAACTTGGCCCGGGTTAAGTTTGAGCTGCTTTCATGCAACCGACTTGAGGCTAAATTCAGCCAGGATAACCGACATATCCCGGCTTAATCCCTTATCTTGGTTTTGTGCAATACCCCTCAGATGATCCTGTGACCATATTTAGATCAGCCTGGAGGAGGAAGAAGCAGCACGTATGTGTGTGTGTGTGTGTGTGTGTGTGTGTGTGTGTAAACATAAACAGTGTGTGTGTGTGTGTGTGTGTGTGTGTGTAAACATAAACAGACTGTGTGTGTGTGTGTGTGTGTAAACATAAACAGTGTGTGTGTGTGTGTGTGTGTGTGTAAACATAAACAGACTGTGTGTGTTTGTGTGTGTGTGTGTGTGTGTGTGTAAACATAAACAGACTGTATGTGTGTGTGTGTGTGTATATGTAAACATAAACAGACTGTATGTGTGTGTGTGTGTGTGTAAACATAAACAGACTGTATGTGTGTGTGTGTGTGTGTAAACATAAACAGTGTGTGTGTGTGTGTAAACATAAACAGTGTGTGTGTGTGTGTGTGTAAACATAAACAGACTGTGTGTGTGTGTGTGTGTGTGTGTAAACATAAACAGTGTGTGTGTGTGTGTGTGTGTGTGTGTGTGTGTGTGTAAACATAAACAGACTGTGTGCGTGAACAGCAGATGGCGCCTATGACGTGACGTCATCCATGTGTGTCAGGTGACCAAGCAGGAAGGGACAGAGCTCCCGGATGGGATCAAACAGTCTGTTGAAGACTTTTAATTTGAAAGGATCAGCGCGAAGGAAGGTGAGAGCTAACAGGCTAACAGGCTAACACACTGATAACACGCTGATAACAGGCTAACAGGCTGCTAACAAGCTGCTAACGGGATGCTAATAGGTTCATTATAAGCTGCTAACACAGTGCTAATAGACACCCTATAGATTGCTAACAGGCTGCTAACGGGATGCTAATGGTCTGCTAATAGGCTGCTAACATGCTAGCATGCTGCTGATTGTGACATAAACGTGAGATGGAGACAGAAACATTGATGTGAATTAAACTCAGATTATTCAGGTTAACATCAGTCTGACACAAACAGTCTGAACTCAGATTATTCAGGTTATTTTGAACAGTTGAAATCTGAAAACGAAGAGAGAAAATAAATTTAATTAACAGATTTAATTAACAGGTAAAGTCGTTAATGAAGTACAGACAGACTTCTGATATCTCTTTGATGGACCCTGCTGCTAATCTGGTGTCTGTAATTTGTTTGTGGTGCCCTCAAATAAAAAAACACACAGATAATTAAAAAAAAAACATTTTAAATAACAAATAAATAAACAGTAAAATATAATCTGCTTCAACAAACGAACAACTCATAAATATATTAAACTGTTACCTTTGTGATGTTTACATTGAGTCAGGTGTGTTTGTCTTCACAGTATGGAGGATGTATTGATGATGTATTGATGACATATTGTACATCTCGAACGACGCCTGGCTCTGAAAGGGAATCCGAACTTTTCTTGTTTGTTGTTCCCTGTTGGTGGAACGCACTACCAGTCCAGATCAGGGGCGTCCCTCTCTACCTTGTAGTGTCTGCTCTTAAAGGGGTTTCTGTCCATGTGTTTTAGATGAAGGTTTGGAACAACAACCTTTAAAAGACTCCTGAAGACCTCCAGCTCTTCAGAGAGGACCTTCTCTCCTAGCACTACATGACAAATCTATTAAGAATTGTCATAGCACTTATTGTCATCATCATCATCATCAAACCTTTATTTAACCAGGCAAAAGAATTGCTAAGAATAAATTCTTATTTAGGCAATGGCCTAGTAGGAGTGAAGGACCTCCTAAGGGGCAAGGGAGAGGGGAAGGACAACATTAAAAATAGGGACAGTAAAAGCACATTAGACAACAGTGACACAAAAAAAAAAAAAAGTTTACCATAAGCAGTAACATACAACATAGTGACAGATTGATGTACAGCAGTGACGTCAGCATAGTGACAGGTGATTTGACAAACAACAGTGACAGAATCAAAGAGAGTTTGGGCTGAAACAGCTACAAGTATACTTTAAGGATTTTGTTATAACATGTTTGAAGGAGCTGACAGAGGTAAGAGTTTGCAACTGAAGATGATTCCAGCTGTCCGCAGCCGCAAACTGGAAGGAGGAACGGTTGCACTAACTCTTTCTTATCGCACTGTACGTTGATTGTTCCCTTCTCTGTAAGACGCTTTGGATAAAAGCGTCTGCTAAATGACTAAATGTAAATGTATTGATCAAGTATTGATCACGTATCGTTTGTCTTCACAGTATGGAGGATGATGAACTTCCGTCAGCGGATGGGTTGGGTGGGCGTGGCTCTCTACCTGATGCTCAGTGTCATGGCGGTGTATTATGTCTTTGAGGTTCACAGCTTCAGTTTGGAGCACGTGCAGAGAGGCGGGGCCAGCCCCTCTGCACCGCCCCTCGTCATCAGCTGGTCTCAGAGCATTGGCGCTCGCCTGCCACCGCTTCCTGTCTGGATGTGGGCGTCGGTTTTCCTGCTGCCATACCTGCAGCTCTTCCTCTTCCTGTTCTCGTGTACGAGAGCCGACCCCAGAGCGCTTGGTTACTGCGTCCTTCCTGTCTGCCTTGCCCTGCTCTGCAGCCGCCGCCGGCACGCCGCCAACAAACAGGCCAATCAGAGAGGCCCGCCACTCATTGACACATAGGGAGGCGGGGCCATGGCGGGAGGACAAAGCTGTAACTGTTTGTGATGTCATTTCCTGTGTGCCTTTTTAAACCAGTTTAACACATTCTGGGTTCAACAAGCTCCAAACTCTGCCCTGAGCGCAGACTGTCAGGATCCAAACTCTGCCCTGAGCGCAGACTGTCAGGATCCAAACTCTGCCCTGAGCGCAGACTGTCAGGATCCAAACTCTGCCCTGAGCACAGACTATCCGGATGAACACTCTGCCCTTGTTGTAACACCTTATTGTAATGTCAGAATCCTGTGCTCTGATTGGCTGTCAGTGTTAACACCAACAGCTCCGTTGACCTGACAACTGCCAAACAGAGACATCACATGACACATGCCGGTTACCATAACAACATTATTGTAACAATAATATAAAAAAACAATTAAAGTTTTTTTATGAATCATTTTTATTGTGAAAACTTGACAAATTAATCAGCTTTGTTAATAACAGTTAGAAACATCATGTGACTGATCACCTGGCATCATCTGCAGGTAAACCAGTGATGCCATGCCGTGATGCGTGTCCTCAGGTGTTTGACGTGTCCTCTGGTGTTTGACGTGTCCTCAGGTGTTTGACGTGTCCTCTGGTGTTTGACGTGTCCTCTGGTGTTTGACGTGTCCTCAGGTGTTTGACGTGTCCTCAGGTTTTGGCTCTTTTAGCTGGAGGTTGTGATTCATATTTTGGAGGATCCTCTGGTTCATCTTCTTCATCACTGTCCTCCTCATCCTCCTCTGGAGGTAAAACACAGTGAATCAGAAAACCTGTTGAAGAACTGACACTGATGCACCTGTCCATCATAACCTGTTACCTCCTGTTGATCTACACTGACCTGTGATCAGGTGAATGGTGTCTCTGTCATCCGTACGTCTGTTCTCACACTATGTAACTTTGGGCTCCGGGTCGGGAGAAGTACGTAACGCTTTACGGCACTAAGTCACACACCACCAACTATTTCACTGATTTTGGTGAACCTGGATCATATTTTATGGAGAAACTGCCTCACTGAGAGACTGAAGACAACACACTCAGACAGGTAACAGACAGGTAACAGACAGGTAACAGCCTGTGTCTGCCTGCAGCGCCAGCAGCACTCAGCTCACCTTCTGCGCAGACTCCGCAGGTTTTTTCCCGCTCCACCAGCTCGTTGAGGATTGATGAGACGTTCAGGTGCAGCTCGTGGATCGCGTTAATCACAGAGCTCAGGTGGTTTTCCACGTCGACGCAGATTTTCTGACGCAGTCCGTCTCTGAACTTCAGCTGAGCACACACGGCCGCCATCTTTACCACAGGCTGACGTCAGAACGCAGCGTGTGCCGCCTTCAGGGACCCTCTGTAAATTTAAAACTCACAGGAATAAACAGGTTCAGAAGTCTTTAAACATTTCCTTCTTATTATTACCATTAACTATAGCCACGTGCTGTCAGCAGCGAGCCTACCTGAGGTGGGTCCACCTGTAGGTCAGCAGCTGATTACAGGATTAAGTGACGTCACATGACTCGCTGTGATCAACTCACACAATGAGGCGACACGTGAATGCACCACAGAGCTCCGTAAAGTGAATTTTCTTCATCACGTCATTGAAGTGTATTTGATGACGTCACAACAAACGGATATTTTTTATTTAGTTTTATTCTTTTTTATTATTTTTATATATTTAAACGGGCTGACCTTTGACCCCGGAATGCCGCCAAATACAATCTGCGGAAATAAACCGGAAGTCGTCATTGGCGCTAGCAGCAGCTAGCGGTGTGCTAACAAAGCTCCGCTGATCAGCTGGAGCTGATTATTGATTATTGATCCGGTCCCGGGCTGTCTTTGCGCGGAGCACACGGCGGACACAGCCTGCTCCAAGGTCCGGTTCAAGGTCCGGTTCGGTTCTTGTTTGATTCGGTAAGTTTGTTTTTATTTACGTCACGTTGTTAGTTAGCATTAGCATTAGCACAACCATGTTTAAAGCATAAGCTAACCCATGCTACATGAAGCTAACGGACAAGCTGATCGAAGACTTTTAAAATCACATTTATCTGATTTTATTAAAAGTGACAAACAGAGAAACAGTCAGAGCGAGTGTCATCAGTAAGCCCTGTGACAGCTGTAGAGAGGACAGATGTGTCATGTCCAGCTGTAGAGAGGACAGATGTATCATGTCCAACTGTAGAGAGGACAGATGTGTCATGTCCAGCTGTAGAGAGGACAGATGTGTCATGTCCAGCTGTAGAGGAGACAGATGTGTCATGTCCAGCTGTAGAGAGGACAGATGTGTCATGTCCAGTTGTAGAGAGGACAGATGTGTCATGTCCAGTTGTAGAGAGGACAGATGTGTCATGTCCAGCTGTAGAGAGGACAGATGTATCATGTCCAACTGTAGAGAGGACAGATGTGTCATGTCCAGCTGTAGAGAGGACAGATGTATCATGTCCAGCTGTAGAGAGGACAGATGTATCATGTCCAGCTGTAGAGAGGACAGATGTGTCATGTCCAGCTGTAGAGAGGACAGATGTATCATGTCCAGCTGTAGAGAGGACAGATGTGTCATGTCCAGCTGTAGAGAGGACAGATGTGTCATGTCCAGCTGTAGAGAGGACAGATGTATCATGTCCAGCTGTAGAGAGGACAGATGTGTCATGTCCAGCTGTAGAGAGGACAGATGTGTCATGTCCAGCTGTAGAGAGGACAGATGTATCATGTCCAGCTGTAGAGAGGACAGATGTGTCATGTCCAGCTGTAGAGAGGACAGATGTGTCATGTCCAGCTGTAGAGGAGACAGATGTGTCATGTCCAGCTGTAGAGAGGACAGATGTGTCATGTCCAGCTGTAGAGAGGACAGATGTATCATGTCCAGCTGTAGAGAGGACAGATGTGTCATGTCCAGCTGTAGAGAGGACAGATGTGTCATGTCCAGCTGTAGAGAGGACAGATGTATCATGTCCAGCTGTAGAGAGGACAGATGTGTCATGTCCAGCTGTAGAGAGGACAGATGTATCATGTCCAGCTGTAGAGGAGACAGATGTGTCATGTCCAGCTGTAGAGGAGACAGATGTGTCATGTCCAGCTGTAGAGGAGACAGATGTGTCATGTCCAGCTGTAGAGAGGACAGATGTGTCATGTCCAGCTGTAGAGAGGACAGATGTATCATGTCCAGCTGTAGAGAGGACAGATGTGTCATGTCCAGCTGTAGAGGAGACAGATGTATCATGTCCAGCTGTAGAGAGGACAGATGTGTCATGTCCAGCTGTAGAGAGGACAGATGTGTCATGTCCAGCTGTAGAGAGGACAGATGTATCATGTCCAGCTGTAGAGAGGACAGATGTGTCATGTCCAGCTGTAGAGAGGACAGATGTGTCATGTCCAGCTGTAGAGAGGACAGATGTATCATGTCCAGCTGTAGAGAGGACAGATGTGTCATGTCCAGCTGTAGAGAGGACAGATGTGTCATGTCCAGCTGTAGAGAGGACAGATGTGTCATGTCCAGCTGTAGAGGAGACAGATGTGTCATGTCCAGCTGTAGAGAGGACAGATGTGTCATGTCCAGCTGTAGAGAGGACAGATGTATCATGTCCAGCTGTAGAGAGGACAGATGTGTCATGTCCAGCTGTAGAGAGGACAGATGTGTCATGTCCAGCTGTAGAGAGGACAGATGTATCATGTCCAGCTGTAGAGGAGACAGATGTGTCATGTCCAGCTGTAGGGAGGACAGATGTGTCATGTCCAGCTGTAGGGAGGACAGATGTGTCATGTCCAGCTGTAGAGAGGACAGATGTGTCATGTCCAGCTGTAGAGAGGACAGATGTGTCATGTCCAGCTGTAGAGAGGACAGATGTATCATGTATAGTTGTAGAGGGGACAGATGTATCATGTCCAGCTGTAGAGAGGACAGATGTATCATGTCCAGCTGTAGAGAGGACAGATGTGTCATGTCCAGCTGTAGAGGGACAGATGTGTCATGTCCAGCTGTAGAGAGGACAGATGTGTCATGTCCAGCTGTAGAGAGGACAGATGTGTCATGTCCAGCTGTAGAGAGGACAGATGTGTCATGTCCAGCTGTAGAGAGGACAGATGTATCATGTCCAGTTGTAGAGGAGACAGATGTATCATGTATAGTTGTAGAGAGGACAGATGTATCATGTCCAGTTGTAGAGAGGACAGATGTGTCATGTCCAGTTGTAGAGAGGACAGATGTGTCATGTCCAGCTGTAGAGGAGACAGATGTATCATGTCCAGCTGTAGAGGAGACAGATGTATCATGTATAGTTGTAGAGAGGACAGATGTATCATGTCCAGCTGTAGAGAGGACAGATGTGTCATGTCCAGCTGTAGAGAGGACAGATGTATCATGTCCAGTTGTAGAGAGGACAGATGTATCATGTCCAGCTGTAGAGGGACAGATGTATCATGTCCAGCTGTAGAGAGGACAGATGTATCATGTCCAGTTGTAGAGAGGACAGATGTATCATGTCCAGTTGTAGAGAGGACAGATGTGTCATGTCCAGCTGTAGAGGAGACAGATGTATCATGTCCAGCTGTAGAGGAGACAGATGTATCATGTATAGTTGTAGAGAGGACAGATGTATCATGTCCAGCTGTAGAGAGGACAGATGTATCATGTCCAGCTGTAGAGGGGACAGATGTATCATGTCCAGCTGTAGAGAGGACAGATGTGTCATGTCCAGCTGTAGAGAGGACAGATGTGTCATGTCCAGTTGTAGAGAGGACAGATGTATCATGTCCAGCTGTAGAGAGGACAGATGTATCATGTCCAGTTGTAGAGAGGACAGATGTATCATGTCCAGCTGTAGAGAGGACAGATGTGTCATATCCAGTTGTAGAGGAGACAGATGTGTCATGTCCAGTTGTAGAGAGGACAGATGTATCATGTCCAGCTGTAGAGAGGACAGATGTGTCATGTCCAGCTGTAGAGAGGACAGATGTATCATGTCCAGTTGTAGAGGAGACAGATGTATCATGTCCAGCTGTAGAGAGGACAGATGTGTCATGTCCAGCTGTAGAGAGGACAGATGTGTCATGTCCAGTTGTAGAGGAGACAGATGTGTCATGTCCAGCTGTAGAGAGGACAGATGTGTCATGTCCAGCTGTAGAGAGGACAGATGTGTCATGTCCAGTTGTAGAGGAGACAGATGTGTCATGTCCAGCTGTAGAGGAGACAGATGTATCATGTCCAGCTGTAGAGGAGACAGATGTGTCATGTCCAGCTGTAGAGAGGACAGATGTGTCATGTCCAGCTGTAGAGAGGACAGATGTGTCATGTCCAGCTGTAGAGGAGACAGATGTGTCATGTCCAGTTGTAGAGAGGACAGATGTGTCATGTCCAGCTGTAGAGGAGACAGATGTGTCATGTCCAGCTGTAGAGGGGACAGATGTGTCATATCCAGTTGTAGAGGAGACAGATGTGTCATGTCCAGCTGTAGAGAGGACAGATGTATCATGTCCAGCTGTAGAGGACAGATGTGTCATGTCCAGTTGTAGAGAGGACAGATGTATCATGTCCAGCTGTAGAGGAGACAGATGTATCATGTCCAGCTGTAGAGAGGACAGATGTGTCATGTCCAGCTGTAGAGAGGACAGATGTGTCATGTCCAGTTGTAGAGGAGACAGATGTGTCATGTCCAGCTGTAGAGGAGACAGATGTATCATGTCCAGCTGTAGAGGAGACAGATGTGTCATGTCCAGCTGTAGAGAGGACAGATGTGTCATGTCCAGCTGTAGAGAGGACAGATGTGTCATGTCCAGCTGTAGAGGAGACAGATGTGTCATGTCCAGTTGTAGAGAGGACAGATGTGTCATGTCCAGCTGTAGAGGAGACAGATGTGTCATGTCCAGCTGTAGAGGGGACAGATGTGTCATATCCAGTTGTAGAGGAGACAGATGTGTCATGTCCAGCTGTAGAGAGGACAGATGTGTCATGTCCAGTTGTAGAGAGGACAGATGTATCATGTCCAGCTGTAGAGAAGACAGATGTGTCATGTCCAGCTGTAGAGAGGACAGATGTGTCATGTCCAGCTGTAGAGAGGACAGATGTATCATGTCCAGCTGTAGAGAGGACAGATGTATCATGTCCAGCTGTAGAGAGGACAGATGTGTCATGTCCAGCTGTAGAGAGGACAGATGTGTCATGTCCAGCTGTAGAGAGGAGACAGATGTGTCATGTCCAGCTGTAGAGAGGACAGATGTGTCATGTCCAGCTGTAGAGAGGACAGATGTGTCATGTCCAGCTGTAGAGGAGACAGATGTATCATGTCCAGCTGTAGAGAGGACAGATGTGTCATGTCCAGCTGTAGAGAGGACAGATGTGTCATGTCCAGCTGTAGAGAGGACAGATGTGTCATGTCCAGCTGTAGAGGAGACAGATGTGTCATGTCCAGCTGTAGAGAGGACAGATGTGTCATGTCCAGCTGTAGAGAGGACAGATGTGTCATGTCCAGCTGTAGAGAGGAGACAGATGTGTCATGTCCAGCTGTAGAGAGGACAGATGTGTCATGTCCAGCTGTAGGGAGGACAGATGTGTCATGTCCAGCTGTAGAGGAGACAGATGTGTCATGTCCAGCTGTAGAGAGGACAGATGTATCATGTCCAGCTGTAGAGAGGACAGATGTGTCATGTCCAGCTGTAGGGAGGACAGATGTGTCATGTCCAGCTGTAGGGAGGACAGATGTGTCATGTCCAGCTGTAGAGGAGACAGATGTATCATGTCCAGCTGTAGAGAGGACAGATGTGTCATGTCCAGCTGTAGAGAGGACAGATGTATCATGTCCAGCTGTAGAGAGGACAGATGTGTCATGTCCAGCTGTAGAGGAGACAGATGTGTCATGTCCAGCTGTAGAGGAGACAGATGTGTCATGTCCAGTTGTAGAGAGGACAGATGTATCATGTCCAGCTGTAGAGAGGACAGATGTATCATGTCCAGCTGTAGAGGGGACAGATGTGTCATATCCAGTTGTAGAGGAGACAGATGTGTCATGTCCAGCTGTAGAGAGGACAGATGTGTCATATCCAGTTGTAGAGGAGACAGATGTGTCATGTCCAGTTGTAGAGAGGACAGATGTATCATGTCCAGCTGTAGAGAGGACAGATGTGTCATGTCCAGCTGTAGAGAGGACAGATGTATCATGTCCAGTTGTAGAGGAGACAGATGTGTCATATCCAGCTGTAGAGAGGACAGATGTGTCATGTCCAGCTGTAGAGAGGACAGATGTGTCATGTCCAGCTGTAGAGAGGACAGATGTGTCATGTCCAGTTGTAGAGGAGACAGATGTGTCATGTCCAGCTGTAGAGAGGACAGATGTATCATGTCCAGCTGTAGAGGAGACAGATGTATCATGTCCAGCTGTAGAGGAGACAGATGTGTCATGTCCAGCTGTAGAGAGGACAGATGTGTCATGTCCAGCTGTAGAGAGGACAGATGTGTCATGTCCAGCTGTAGAGGAGACAGATGTGTCATGTCCAGCTGTAGAGGAGACAGATGTGTCATGTCCAGCTGTAGAGAGGACAGATGTGTCATGTCCAGCTGTAGAGGAGACAGATGTGTCATGTCCAGCTGTAGAGAGGACAGATGTGTCATGTCCAGTTGTAGAGGAGACAGATGTGTCATGTCCAGCTGTAGAGGAGACAGATGTATCATGTCCAGCTGTAGAGGAGACAGATGTGTCATGTCCAGCTGTAGAGAGGACAGATGTGTCATGTCCAGCTGTAGAGAGGACAGATGTGTCATGTCCAGCTGTAGAGGAGACAGATGTGTCATGTCCAGTTGTAGAGAGGACAGATGTGTCATGTCCAGCTGTAGAGGAGACAGATGTGTCATGTCCAGCTGTAGAGAGGACAGATGTATCATGTCCAGCTGTAGAGGAGACAGATGTATCATGTCCAGCTGTAGAGAGGACAGATGTGTCATGTCCAGCTGTAGAGGGGACAGATGTGTCATGTCCAGCTGTAGAGGGGACAGATGTGTCATGTCCAGCTGTAGAGAGGACAGATGTGTCATGTCCAGTTGTAGAGGAGACAGATGTGTCATGTCCAGTTGTAGAGGAGACAGATGTGTCATGTCCAGCTGTAGAGGAGACAGATGTGTCATGTCCAGCTGTAGAGAGGACAGATGTGTCATGTCCAGCTGTAGAGGAGACAGATGTGTCATGTCCAGCTGTAGAGGGGACAGATGTGTCATGTCCAGCTGTAGAGGGGACAGATTTATCATGTCCAGCTGTAGAGGGGACAGATGTGTCATGTCCAGCTGTAGAGGGGACATATGTATCATGTCCAGCTGTAGAGGGGACAGATGTATCATGTCCAGCTGTAGAGAAGACAGATGTATCATGTCCAGCTGTAGAGAGGACAGATGTGTCATGTCCAGCTGTAGAGAGGACAGATGTATCATGTCCAGCTGTAGAGAGGACAGATGTATCATGTCCAGCTGTAGAGGAGACAGATGTGTCATGTCCAGTTGTAGAGAGGACAGATGTATCATGTCCAGCTGTAGAGAGGACAGATGTATCATGTCCAGTTGTAGAGGGGACAGATGTGTCATGTCCAGCTGTAGAGGGGACAGATGTATCATGTCCAGCTGTAGAGGGGACAGATGTATCATGTGCAGTTGTAGAGGAGACAGATGTGTCATGTCCAGTTGTAGAGGAGACAGATGTGTCATGTCCAGCTGTAGAGGGGACAGATGTGTCATGTCCAGCTGTAGAGGAGACAGATGTGTCATGTCCAGCTGTAGAGGGGACAGATGTGTCATGTCCAGTTGTAGAGAGGACAGATGTGTCATGTCCAGCTGTAGAGGAGACAGATGTGTCATGTCCAGCTGTAGAGAGGACAGATGTGTCATGTCCAGTTGTAGAGAGGACAGATGTATCATGTCCAGTTGTAGAGAGGACAGATGTGTCATGTCCAGTTGTTGATGTTGTCTGTCTGGTTGTTGACATCTGCCTTGTTGATGACGTTGTCTGTCTTACTATGTTACTTTGGTGATTTATTCTCTGCAGCTAGCCTGCTCCAGACCAGGCTAACAGCCAGGCTAAGATTAATCCTAGTGATTCACCTGTATTTCCACCGTCAATCCTGTGAGGAATTGCCAGTCCGCCTGTCAATCTCACGCTCCATCCTTCCCTCACTCTTGAACAAGATAGAGATACTTAAACTCCTCCACTTGAGGCAGGACAACTCCACCAACCCGGAGAGGGCAAGCCACCCTTTTCCGGTCGTGAACCATGGCGTCGGACTTGGAGATTGGACATATATAGTCATTTCTCATTTCATTTAAATCTGTTGGCTGTTTGTAATTGCAACAGTCTTTTTATATTGACTCACGTGGTAGTATTATTACTCAGACCAAGTGTTATATTGCTATGCTAATGAAAACTGCTTGTCAAATTGCTGTCAGATGTTTCATAAATATGTTTTATTGCAGTAACTGAGATTACAAAACACAGCTGATGAAGTTGCAAAGGTGTTTTCAATGAAATCTGTGATAAGGGCAATATATGTATATATGTATATATATATATATGTATATATATATATATATATATATATATATATATATATATATATATATATATATATATATATATATATGTATATATGTATATATATATATGTATATGTATATATGTATATATGTATATATATATATATGTATATATTTATATATGTATATATGTATATATATATATATATATATATGTGTATATATATATGTGTATATATATATATACGTGATTCTGTGAGCGATCGCGGGGTCTATTTAAGTATGCCGTGAACACACACTTATCCCAACTATCTTCACCTGGTTTAACATAGCCGCGCCTTTTCATCCTGGCTCGGCAAACGTGCAACCAATTAAGCCAGGATGCGCCAAGCAGACTAGGTCAAGCTGCGCTTGCTCAATTATCCTGGATTTCCTTATTCTAGTTTTGTGCAATACCCCTCAGTTGTTGACGTTGTCTGTCTGGTTGCTGACGTTGTCTGTCTGGTTGTTGACATCTGTCTGGTTGTTGACGTCTGTCTTGTTGATGACGTTGTCTGTCTTGTTGTTGACGTTGTCTGTCTGGTTGTTGACGTCTGTCTTGTTGATGACGTTGTCTGTCTTGTTGTTGACGTTGTCTGGTTGTTGACGTTGTCTGTCTGGTTGTTGACGTCTGTCTTGTTGATGACGTTGTCTGTCTTGTTGTTGATGTTGTCTGGTTGTTGACGTTGTCTGTCTGGTTGTTGACGTCTGTCTTGTTGATGACGTTGTCTGTCTTGTTGTTGACGTTGTCTGGTTGTTGATGTTGTCTGGTTGTTGACGTTGTCTGTCTGGTTGTTGACGTCTGTCTCGTTGATGACATTGTCTGTCTGGTTGTTGACGTTGTCTGTCTGGTTGTTGACGTCTGTCTTGTTGATGACGTTGTCTGTCTTGTTGTTGACGTCTGTCTGGTTGTTGACGTTGTCTGTCTGGTTGTTGACATCTGTCTTGTTGATGACGTTTGTCTGGTTGTTGATGTTGTCTGGTTGTTGACATCTGTCTGGTTGTTGACGTTGTCTGTCTGGTTGCTGACGTCTGTCTGGTTGCTGACGTTATCTGTCTGGTTGTTGTCGTGTCTGTCTGGTTGTTGATGACATTGTCTGTCTGGTTGTTGACGTTGTCTGTCTGGTTGTTGACGTTGTCTGTCTTGTTGATGACGCTGTCTGTCTGGTTGTTGATGTTGTCTGGTTGTTGACGTTGTCTGTCTGGTTGTTGACGTCTGTCTTGTTGATGACGTTGTCTGTCTTGTTGATGACGTTGTCTGTCTTGTTGTTGACGTCTGTCTGGTTGTTGACGTTGTCTGTCTGGTTGTTGACATCTGTCTTGTTGATGACGTTTGTCTGGTTGTTGATGTTGTCTGGTTGTTGACATCTGTCTGGTTGCTGACGTTGTCTGTCTGATTGTTGTCGTGTCTGTCTGGTTGTTGATGACATTGTCTGTCTGGTTGTTGACGTTGTCTGTCTGGTTGTTGACATCTGTCTTGTTGATGACGTTGTCTGTCTGGTTGTTGACGTTGTGTGTCTGGTTGTTGATGTCTGTCTCGTTGATGACATTGTCTGTCTGGCTGTTGACGTTGTCTGTCTGGTTGTTGACATCTGTCTTGTTGATGACGCTGTCTGTCTGGTTGTTGATGTTGTCTGGTTGTTGATGTTGTCTGGTTGTTGACGTTGTCTGTCTGGTTGCTGATGTTGTCTGCCTGGTTGTTGACGTCTGTCTGGTTGTTGCAGGTTTTTGGAGGCTGAGGATGTCGGAGGAGCAGACCGTCTCTCTGGTTGATGTTCTGGAGGAAGATGAAGAGTTGGAGGAAGAAGCTTCAGCTGTGTTGGCAGGAAGTGACTCTGATCACTGCTCGTATCCTCACGTCAGTATGAAACTAATCTTCAAATGTCATCAAGCGCCATCACACCTTCATGCTTCAGGGTGGGAACCGCACATGCAGATACCATCCATTCACAAAGACACGGCGGTCTAAACCAGAACTCTCAGATTTGGACTCATCAGACCAAAAGTCCAGATGTTCTGTGGTCTGATGTCCATTCATGTGTATGTTGGTCTCCCTCAGTCATTCAGACCATGAAGGTGTGATTCACACAGTCTGAACACTTCATGTTGAACTCTGAGCTGCTGTTCATTGTTGATTTATGATGAACTTCTCTGCAGCAGAGCTAACTCTGGCCAGATCCCACACCACTGTTGTTCATAACACATTGTGTGTGTGTGTGTGTGTGTGTGTGTGTGTGTGTGTGCGCGTGCGTGCGTGCGTGCGTGCGTGCGTGCGTGTGTATTGCAGGGCTACGTGAAGCGTCAGGCTCTGTACGCCTGTAACACCTGCACACCAAAGGGAGGCGAGGCAGCCGGAGTGTGTTTGGCCTGTTCATACAAATGTCATGAAGGTCACGACCTGTTTGAACTTTACACCAAGAGGTCAAACATGCTTTAAACATTTTATATGTTCATGTGAATCATCAACTTTATGAAATTTAAACTTCAAATAATCCAGATTAAAATCCTCAAAGCTATAATCTGATTTATTCTTTGTCGTTTGATCACTCTTCTTCTCTGGTTTCTGCAGGAACTTCCGCTGTGACTGTGGAAACAGGAAGTTCTCCGAGCTGCAGTGTAAACTTTTCCCTGTGAGTTCGATGACCAGTACTGATGCTGTGTGTTAACCCACAAACACACACACTCTGATGCTGTGTGTGTTTCTAGATTGCCACACAAACACACACGTTAACTTGACCTGTATGTGTTTGTAGTCCAGACACTCGTTGTTCTGTTGACGTGATGTGGTGTGTCGAGGTGACTGTCAGTCGACAGTAGAATACAGATAGATGTAGAAATAGAATAAATAGAAACAGTTAAACTGCAGCATCGGCACACTGCAGACGTTATTCACTGACAAACTGTAACGTACGCTCTACACCAGTGAACGTCAACTGGCAGCCCGCGGGCCACATCCGGCCCACCAGAGCTTTACATCTGGCCCCCAGAATATTACTGGATTCAGGAACAGCCGAGTGAAGAGGACAAAGTGTGTTTCTACATTTTTCTTTAAGTGAAATGAAACAAACGCCCTCAGAAAAGTAGCTTGTGCCAAAGCCCGCCTCCAATCAAAAATGACGATAAACGCGTTGCTCTTTTGTTGTTTCACGTCTGTCAAAATTGTCCTTTCTTGGGCTTCATTTCCCCACACAGTAGCGCACTGTTGCAGTGTCTCAATAACAGCCGTCAACATAACAGAGAAGAGCTTTGCACATCAGCAAATACAAACGACAAATAAAAGCGTCAGGCTGTCGGTTATGAGAAATGTTCCTCTTTACATCAAATTAAAGTAGCCCGTAATCCAACAAATAAATAAAAAGTAAAACCAAGAAAATCACCAGACTGAAATACTCATGTTTGGTTAATGGGAGAAATGACATTTTCCCTCCGACACTATGTTTTTAACATCGGACTTGACAGCTGTTGTGCCTGCCTTATGCGCATGCAGTCCTAGTTCATTTTTCACAGCTTCACAGGCGTGTGTTGAGCCGAACGTGGTGAGCACATACATGGCCAATGTCTTCAGTGTGTCATACTTTTGGGGACGAGCCGCCCAAAAGGCGCTCAAGCTTTCAGCACCACGGACAGCAGCCTTCATGTCACCATCAGTTCACTGTGATTGGCCGCCTCGTCATCACCTTCCCCACGTTAGCAGTTGACAGCCTCGTGAATATGAAGCCTAAAATATCGTTTTCGCCCCCTAGTGGCTTGCTACTGTACACGTAATATGAGTCTGTTAACACTGACAAAGGCTAAAAAATAACATATTTCAAAGGCAAATTGATATATGACATAATAATATATTACTTAGAATACAATATTTATTTTATTTTACGAGAACGTCTGGCCCTGATAGTGTCTGCCGAGAAAAATTCTGGCCCTTGGACAAATGTAGTTGATGACCCCTGCTCTACACTCACACACTCAGAAAGGAGACGGTGGGATACATTATACCTGTCTTTGATAACAGTGACGAGGCTGCACCCGTCATCTCCGCTCAGGTGTCACCAGGTGATCTGAAGGGGGCAGTGAGTGGCTTAACATGCATTGTGTAAAGGAGTGTAAACATGATGAGCACACACAGGACAGCTGATGTAGCTGTGGTCGTGATTTTCCTTCGGTTGGTCTTAAAAACGACCCCTGGCCGTGAGGTCTCGGCTCATGTGGTCATACAACTCGTCCAGGGTTTGGTCAGAGTGTGAGTGTGGTAGACTTAAACCAATGTAAACTCCCTCAGGAGGAGGTAAGGGCGGGATCTGATCCTCAGGTGCTCCACGATAGAACAACAGCCAAACAAGGAAAGGATGAGGAGGAGCTCGTCTGTATGTTCAACGTGTGTGTGTGTGTGTGTGTGTGTGTGTGTGTGTGTGTGTTTCAGGAGAAAGACGAGGTCAACACTCTGAACAAATACAGTCATAACTTCTTTGGACTTTACTGTACCTGCAGCCGGCCTTACCCAGACCCAGACGACCAGGTGAGACACACCTAACCTTCACCTGACCCTCACCTGTCCACCACATGTGTGCTGGTTTCATGATTAAATATGTTTTTGTGTCCAGGTAGAGGATGAGATGATTCAGTGTGTGGTGTGTGAGGACTGGCTGCATGGCAGGGTAAGTCTAAGACACAGGTAGCAACAGTACACCTGAGAGTACGCCTTGACAGTACATCTAGTGTCAGGTGTACTGTCTGTAGCGGACCCTTGGTTGCAAAGAATGAGGTGGAGAGTTTCATACAGGTGCTTTGGTTTATTGTCTTGCGTGTAGCACCGTGACAGCTATGCAGAAAGGATACAAAAAAAAAAAAGAAGACAATTATACACACTAAACATTTCACTCATAATTCAACAATACAGAGTAAAAAAGGACCAAACTTATCCCCATTCAAAAGATCAAACAAATAAAAATACATTTTATTAGACAATTAAACAATATTGTTGAAGCTCAATTAAAATGACGTGAACGGCCTCGCTCAAAACCATA